>WEIU01020944.1:72268-127473 GCA_013389925.1 Aegithalos caudatus
AGCGCCGATTGCGTGGGAGGAAGTGGTGGCGGTGGCGGCGGGTCCCGCCCGGGTCCCTTTCCCGCCCTGGGGCGTTGGTGCGGATTCAAATCCAAACGGCCCCTGGGTCGGCGGGAGCGCCGTGAGGCGGCGCCGGGCGTTGCCGTGGGGGAGCGGCGGATAGCGGTCCCTCCTGGGAGGGCACCCGCGGTCTTGGGAGGAGGGGGGGAAAGGAGCTTGCCACGATGGCACCGGGTCTGCTTTTCTTATCGCTTCCTCCCTCCCTGCTCTCGGCGTGTGCGGCTGAATGGGGCTCAGTGAGGCAGCCTAAGCTGTCCGGCTCGCTAGCGGGGTGTGCTGCGCCTGGTCAAAATAATGCACTGCGGAGCCCTGCAGCTTCTTGAGCAGCATGATGATGAGGGGCAGGCTGTGCCTCACTGCACCATCGCCCTCCTCGCTAGACCTGTTGTCAGCTCGCGTTAGAGCCCCTGTCGATTCCATGGTAGCGCCATGCTGTTGGTGGCTCTGTTGGACAAGGGATTATTTGTAGGGGTTTTCTTCCTTTTTTTTTTTAAACAATTTCTGCTTCCCGTTTTGGTCATTGCAGAGGACAGTCCTGCGTTTTTACTATTACTAATGATGCGTTTAGAATTGTAAGCCACTGTCGAAATAGAACGCATTTTGTAAAATCGGAGAATGGTTTCAAATTCAGTCTAAAGGACGTGAGTTTAGCGTTTGTTTTTTTTTAAATTAAAACAAGTGGATACTGAGAAAGGTACTGAAAGGAGCAATTCTGCTGCAAAAGCAGCAGCAGTGACCACTGAGTGCTATCTCTGCATTAAGAGAAGATGCGGTAGAGTGGAATTGTCTTTTCATTCATTATGTTCTTCTGAGGAATCAAATGACTGTCAGCTCATCATGTCTGATGTGAATGATGGCTACTTAACATTTGGGGGTTTTTTGAAATGCTGTCTCTGGGCAAAGAAATGTGGTGAATAGAAAACTGAATTTATTCTTTAGCTTGAATTGTGAACTTAAATAGCAAACCATCCATAAAGCAGAAAAAAAAAAAAAAGCAATGAATATAGCAGCAAAAGACTTAATGCGTTTCGTCGTCATCTGTACAGAACCAAAAATGGAGTATCTTCAAGCAAGGTCTGAGTAGAAATGGGTGTGTCTAGGAGGCACAGTGACACTTTGAATGTGATTATAGTTCATCCTGACAGACCAGAGTGGCTCAACCTGTGACTGTCCACTGTTACCCATGCTAGATAAGACAGAACGATTTTGCTCCCAAAACAGGCTGACCTACCATAAACCTAATTTTAGTCTGTATAGTCTAGTGCGGTTGTTGTTCTTTGGTTAATCCTGCCAGAACAAAAGTGCCCCTTCAGATGCGATGCCTGCGGAGTACCCCGAGGAGCCAGGTTTCCGAGGGAGGCTGTGTTCCCTGCGCTCCCGTCTGCTGTCGCTCCGTCGGGCAGCGCTGCGGGGGAGCTCCCGGCGCGGTGCTGCACGGCGGCTGTAATGGGCACCACCTCTAGAGGCTGCGTGTGCCACAGGACGCACGCAGCAGCTCCCCGGCTTTCCTGGGAGGTTTGGAGTCTTTGTTAGGCCCTCGGCGCAGTCTGGGGGTGGGGGATGGGAGCTGTTGCAGTGAAAATGAAAGTGCTGCAATGTGAATCACAGAAAGCCGCGTCAAAGCCGCGACGGCATCGGATGAGGGTTTCGGGTGGGTCTCGGCCCCAGTGAGGGGCTTGCCAGACCTTCAGCGTGGGCAGCTCGCAGCCGGCATTTGGGCGTCTGCTCGGGAAGTGGCGTTGCACTGGTGAAGGTGTGCGCACCATCGCGTGCGGGGTGCACCCTTATCCAGAGCCCTGGGAAAAGGCCACAGTGGCCTGTGAGTGGCAGGCGTGGTTCCGGGCTGGTGGCCTCCACCTGGGTGGCAGGGGAGGCAGGAGCTGGCAGGGAGCTGGCTCCGCCTTTTGCTGCTGTTGCGCAGCAGTGCCTGCAGAGCCCGGCACTGCAGAGTACAGATGGTGTTTGTTCAACCTTGCCCCACCTCCCCACTTACCTTTCAACTGCTCTATACCTGTGCCTTCTAATAAGCCTTTTGTGCTCTTCTCGAACACTGTGCCTCTTACAGGTGTTGGGAGAGGTCATCCAAATTCATGGCTAGGATGTGTTAAGTTGCTGGAAGAGTTTCTCTTTATAAAGAAGGAAGACTTGGGAATGCTTAACTAATTACATACTGCTATGTTGTATCTCCATGTAAAATTGTGTATATAAAACAGTATGTGACTCAACTTGGTAACCCATAAGTATTGACCTAAATAAACTAGGTTCTTACTGCTTAAATCTGATCTACAGTTTTCTGCGGCTTAAATGTCTTATGGAAATGTAGCACATCATTCTCTTCACTCAAACAATAAAAATGTAAATAGCATGCAAAGGTATGAGTCTGTGTTAATGATGTTCTCCAGACAAGTGAAAATCTGTTAGGCTTCTGCTAAGTGACTGGCAGAACACTTCCATCCCAAAGCTTAGTGTTGAATTGGTTACGTTCTCAGCAGTGCTGCTGCCATGCTGGTCTTCAACAAAAAGTGGAACCTGCGTGGGAATTCTTCCTACAGCGGAATTGAATCTGTAGTTGCCAATAGCCACTGGCTGCTGCTTTAAAAATTCCTCAGTAGCACGGTCCTGATTCTTAAAGTGGGTGAGCCCCAGGCAGCCTGTGGCCTTTATCTTGGGCTGTTGCTGTGTTGTGTGCACAGAGGGGTTTGCAAGCACTTCAGCCTTTGTATGGCTGCTCGAGCAGCTGTCTTCACTTCTGGTGCAGGAAGAATAACCAGCAGCTGGTAACTTAAAAGTTTGTGTGCAGTGTGAAAACGTAATTCACATTGAAATTGGCAATGTAAAAAATTGACAGGTATTGTAAAGACACTCTTCTAAGTCTTGCCCTGACAGATGCTAATGTGTGAAAAGACTTTGCTGGGCATAGTTAATGATGGAAATCTTTCCAGACAGTATTGCAGTAATTACAAAAAGCTTGCTGCATAAATGGTCACAACAGGAACAAAGCCAAAAAAACAGTGGTGAATTTCAGCAGTGAATATATCTTCTTTGTATTTTAGTGGTTTTTACTCTTCAGGAAAGGGTTCAAGAAGCTCCCCTGAAAGAAGTGCTGCCTTGTTACTGCAGCTCAACTCAAGCTCTCCAGAATTTGTTTGAAGAATCAGCTGATTTGAGAACTTAGGGAGAGTATTTCTACAGTCCTCAAAAATCTTGGTGTTCTTTCTAGAGCAAAGTTCATTTTGGGTTTGGCCTGGTGGTTTTCATTGCTATCAAATCTGATGGATTCAAAACTGGTGAGAGGAAAATGATGGATAAACTGGAGCTTACCCAACTGATACAGAAATTGTCTAAGACCACAGAACCTTTCTCTAGTGTCCCTGTTACCTTACAGTGACCGAGTCAATGGAGACAATGGTCCGAAGAAAGTGTAGACAGCTGCTGAAAGGACCAGTGTGAACTGAAGCTGGTATCTTGTCTTTTCCAGCCAGGTCTAGGATGTGAAGCTTCCTGTTAAGCAGGGGATGATTTAATACTAATGAAGGGTATTTTCTTCTGATTTTAGCTAGTCTGCCTTAAATTTGGCATTTGGAGGTTACTAAAGTGCTTAGTGTTGAAGCTGAAGCTAGTGGTGTGCTGTATAAATGAGTTTTTTAAAACCAGTCTGGTTTTAAAGGGACCTGTGTGCCCTGAGCTTGCTGGTGCTGCTCGGGTTATTGGTTGATACACGTGGTAATCTGTCACTTGTGTGTAGGGGCTATTGCAGGGCCTGGAAAGGATGATAGGCTGCCAGTTTGTACTTAGTGTGCAAGCCTGATGACTTTGGAGGTTTATTAGAACTGTTTCAGAGTGCTACAGATCAGTCCTGAATGAAGAGCAGCTACCATACTCAGAAGCCTCTACAAGTCTGTCTCATTTTGCCTTGAACTTGTGCTACAACTCTAATCATATTCTCTTTCATTGCAGGCTGATCAACTGACAGAAGAGCAGATTGCAGGTGAGGTTTTTGTGTTGTGTTGCTACTCCTGCTTGACCTGGCACATCTCTTAATCCAGTGACATCTGTGTTACACAAGATATTTATCTTTCTTAGATACTGAAGTAGTATGGTGGGATGTTTTGCCACCTAGTTTTTAAAAGTTTATCTACTATAAAAGCACCATGGATATAATGAACTGTAGTTGCGTAGTTAATATAGTTAAACAATTCTCATGGCTTTCTGGCTGGTAGACTGGTGATTATTCTCTGTTCTACTCTCATGACTACAGAATGGTCCCAAGTGCAGACTGAAAAAGGGGGTGGGGCCCAGGGCATGATGACAGCAAATCTGGTGAAAGCTTGGAATCTAGAGTGCATTTTAAACAGAAGGCAAAAATAATTTACTTTGCTGTCTCCTGCCAGCGGAGATGTTTGAGTGGTTCTTGTTGATGACAGCAGAGACTGGCTTCATGATGACAACTCTAGATATTCCATATTTGGCACTGCATGGTGCACTTGGACACAAGTGTTGTGTGTGTGCTGTTCTGATGGTCTGGCACTTACTCTGAAATGCTTAAATAAATATGCATCTCTTATATCTTGGTATTGGCCCCCTAGCAATGGGTTATGTGCACTGGCAGCCATCTACTAATGGCAGAGACTTGTGGTTATCCTGTCTCCTGCTCATGCAGGCTGCACAAACTTACCTTTCTCATGGCTCTCAGTGACTGATCTTAACTTCAATAATAGATAGGACTTAAAGCTGCTAGTCCAGAATTCAGCTTTGCCATAGACATTCAAGAACTTAACGGTTTTGATCTGACAAGTGTATAGTATTAGTACTAGAAAGTCTTACTGTGCATAACTGTCACGTGAAATTTTTTTAGAGGATGTTAGGTTTCTGCTCATCTAAAAATATCAGGTCAAGCATAAAAGGAACAGCCTCTGAAATACTACTTTTTAACTATGGTGTGGCTTTTGAAGACACTGTATTAAACAGAAGTGTCATTATGAGCTGGTTTGTTTTTGCCATAATTGCCAGATCTGAAGTGTAAGAACATTCTTCTGTAGCTTTGACTTTGGAAGTTTGCTTTTATTCAAAGGAGACTAATTATGGTTTTGTGGAAAGTCCTTAGTCTATTTACTTGTTGCCATGGTACTGTCTTACGAGTAAGCACGAGCCAAATTTAGTCCAACTTCAGATTTTTTTTTTTTTTTTTGAACTGGCTTACATAGCTTAAAGGCTTTGTGATCAGTTAGTTAGAGCAGGCTTTATCAATTTTCACTGCTGTCTTGCCAATAATGATTCGTTGTTCCAGTGGTTAATTGTAGAAGCTTTATTCGTTGATATAGCTGATGATGGAATATTAAGCTTTTTAACAGTACCTTGGGGTTAGTGCAAATTTTAGCTATTCAGTAATGATCATATAGTCCTCAGAGTAAGTATTGATGAGCATGTTGTACTGGAATAGAGGCTTTCAACTGCATGGAAGGAACAAAACTATACCTTAGTAGCCAGTGTAAAATGGCCTGCCACTTTTAGAGCAGCTATGATGTTTTGTTAAGCAAATGTATTTGCAAGTAAACCATGAACCTCAGGTGTGAAGGCATAAGCCCCCCGGTGGTATGTGAAGGAATCATTCTCAGTACTGCTTAGGAAAGGTTGCATCTGCTTAGTTTTGCTATTGAAGGCCAGTGGTCTTGCATGGGAAGACTCCTAGAGGTACAGTTGGAATGTTTTACAGAGATTGGATTGAAAAACGTGAGCAACCACCGTTGTGATGGAGCTTCCCTGGAGATACATAGCTTTTGGTTTGAAGGCAGATGTACTTACATGGTACTGTAAGGTAGAGATGACCTAACCTTACCTAAAACAGACCAGAGTACTTCAAGCAGCCATTTCCCGAGGGTTTGAATTCTCCCCCCTCTGCTGTGAAGCAACAATACAGTTGTTAAAGTTTCCAGATGTAATTTCCCTTGGGATACCTGGATCATATAGAATTGAAGCTTCTTGTCAGCATAGGTAGGGGTGAAAAACCTTCCTAGATTTTGTTCATACTGAAAGCCAAGCAGCTACAGGATGTGAATACTGGCTGCAGTTCATTCTGTAAGAATTGAAGTTGCTAAGTCGAGTGGCTCTCCCTTTGGTTGTGTTGTGTTATGAAGGGAATGGGGTCAGGACCACCTGGGTGCTTGGATGGGAGAGCAGCCTGAAGATGCTTTTGTCTCAAAGCCAGTTGCTCTAGTGAGCTGTCATTTCCCTGCACTTGGGAGTTCTAAACGGGCTCTGTGTACAAGCAGGCCTACGTATGGTGTTCCCAGCCTGGTTCCTTTGGAGTGCTGTGGGGCTCTGTTGGGAGTTTGATCACAACAGTGGTTTAAAATTTGTCATAGTAGAAATAGACATGTTTAAGTGTTGAGGTGCTGCTAGCTGTGAAGAGAACAATTGACATTCTCCTATAAAAGTTCCAGACATAGCAGCTGGCTAAGTTGTGTAGGACTGGATATGGTAGTCCTGGTTCACAGAAGGCTGCCCCTTCATTTGAAAAGGTGATGTGGATGTGGTGTACAATGCTTCTGTGGTGTACAGAAGCTATGGTTAAAAGAACATTTTGAGCTAGGTTGTTAGAGTTCGCATTGTTGGATTAGCTTGTCTTTGGGGGCTAGAAGTAGTTTTTTCTCATGATGCAGGATTGTTTTCAGAAGGGTGGAAAGGCTGAAACCTTGTAGCTTTAGAAGAGTTTTCATTTGCAGTTTGGTATGGAGAAGTGTGGAATAAAGATTTGCTTTACATGCTGTATGGAGTCAAGGTGTTCCAAGTGTGCGAGGTATGCTTTATAACCTTGTGTTACAGGATGCCAGTATTGAGTTGCTCACTAAACTTGAGTGTTTCATAGGTGCCTTCACTAACCATGGCTGCAAATCCTGCAAAGCTACACTAGGTTGTTCTTGTCCTTGTCTAAACTGCATATGCGTAGGTTGTTACTCCTTTGTTCTAATTACTGTAGGTGGTTCCTGGAAGTGGTTAGAGAGGTATTTTAATGGTATTCTTGATTCAGCATTTCAAACAGGAATATGCTGCTAATCTTCAACTTGCTTTATTTTCTTTATGATTTATAGCTGGTTGTTTCTTAGCCTATTGCAGCTTTGAGTAAAAGAAGGGTACAGTTGTCCTTTGAGTGGTTCCTTCCAAGTGTTGAAAAGACACCACTAAAATACCCATCTTACAGAAAGCAAGTCTTTGAATTTTGTGTAAGAATTAAGTATTACCCTTTCTAGGCAGGGTCACTGCAGCGCTGTGAAGTCTGCTTCATGTTTGGATTAGTGATGGCTGACTTTCACATGAAGGATGAAATGGTTAACAGCTAAATGTTTTGAGTTGCATCTTCAGGAACTTGACTGTTCTTGAAGATGCAGCTTTCCAATTTTGAGGTTCTTCCATGATAGACTGTGAACTTCTCTATTAGGATTGACGCAAAATAATTTTCTTCCCTGGTGTAAGAGTTTAGTCCTAAGAAATCTGTTTGCTTCCTCCAAGATAACAGAAACTAGCCCTGGAAAGGTCATTTGGAAGGAATTGTAGGTACAGATTACATTTGCTTGTTTCTGCTTTGTGATTTGTACATACTCACTTGAAACTGTCTCTACTGGTCCTGTGGTAGCCTTGCTCTGATTCTCATGGGCTAAACAGTGGGGGTTGGCTCTTGGAACACTTCTGACTGCTACATGTAGAAGAGCAGTGGGGTTTTTTCCTGGATGGGATTTGACTCTGCAACTCTGGTGTAGTTGCATTCATGAACTATAAAAAACCTATTTTTGTAGTCGAATTTTTAACACTCGGCAGTTTGTACTCACCTCAAGGGTTTCAGAGTATGAAGTAAGGCTTCATTCAGGTCGTGTGAAAACACAACTTTTACTGTGACTAATTCTGGTCTGGGAAACCCACCATCTGTAAAGCTGGCTGCATGGAAATGTCAAAAATAACAATTCTTGGAAGTATTTCTGGTGCAGGAGTACCCTTGAGCTGACATCTTGTCCAGAGCCATGATCTCAGATGGCTTGGGAGCTTGTAAGGGGATCTAAAGTCTACAAGGGGATAGATAAAATGCTCATACTTAACTCGTGTGTGTGTGAGCTGCCGCAGTCCAGTGAGCTAGTTTAGGGTCTGTGGCCAAAGACAGATGGTATGGATTAAAACCAACTCCATTTTTGGACTGTGCAGTTAAACATGTTATGCTTGTATTAATGTTCCTGGCTACAATACAGCCGTTGTAGGGGGTTAAGAGGTGGTGTAAGAAACACAGCAAAGCAGTCTTAGAACTAGTCAGGAACATTGCTGTGAAGGCTGTTTCAGGATGCTGTAGGGCAGAAGCAGTTCTGTAAACAGCTTTTCAGGATGGGGACTCCAGTGGCTTTCCTCCTTGAACAGCTGTGGTAGCATAAATTGTTCAGATGTATGTGTCTGGTGGAAGTGGCTTATATTGACAAACTTGGGTGGAGTTTGGTCTGATTATACCCTCTTCAATTGACTCATCTCCTCTATTAGTAATAAAAGTTCTGTTAAGCTGTAGCATATGTATTTTTAAAGTATCATTTTCAGTTTTCTCATAGCAATTCCATATTGGTTTATTTTGAGATGCAGTTCCTACCAAGGATGTCGATCATTGTAGTTAGGTAGCTACTTCAGCTCCATATTAGGGATCCTTATTCAAGACAGTAGCAAACATCTGAGTACTTTGAAAATGGATGATCTTCCATCTTAATTTAGGTCAACGTGGTTGATCAGTAGGCTGGTGAGTGTCTTCAGATGCTGATGCTGCCATATTGCCTTGCAATTATAGCAGGCTGAGCAGTATACCAAAATAGAAGATTGAAATCAAATTTTGTAACTTGAAACAATCAGTAGCAGTGAATTTTTTATGATTGTTAACATTTCAAAGCTATAGGGATTAACTTTTTTTTTTTGGGTTTTGTACAGAATTCAAAGAAGCTTTTTCACTATTTGACAAGGATGGTGATGGTACTATAACTACAAAGGAGTTGGGGACAGTGATGAGATCACTTGGTCAAAACCCCACAGAAGCAGAGCTACAGGATATGATCAACGAAGTAGATGCTGATGGTAAGAACTTTACTAATAAGTAATTTAATAAAGTGTCTAAACCATGTTTTTCTAACAAAGTAATTATCTTTCAGGCAACGGCACAATTGACTTTCCAGAGTTTCTGACAATGATGGCAAGAAAAATGAAAGATACAGATAGTGAAGAAGAAATTAGAGAAGCGTTCCGTGTCTTTGACAAGGTACTGTAATGTTTACCTGGAATGTTTCTGCTGAGAAAACTCAGTCTGATGGTGATGTGCTTTCTCAGATCTGGGGAGGGTCTGCAGTGCTGTCCTAGAGAGCCTCTAGGTTGGCCAGTCACCCTAAAGCTCAGTCTGCTGTGCTTGTGTGGGAAGGTCGGATGAGTTGTCAGGATAGTGATGAGGGACACCATTTAAAGTTCTGCTCGCTGTGAGACTGAAATATTTGGAGATGACTGGCAGGAAATTGGTTTAAGGATTTAAAATGTTAATGTTTTAAGTCTTTCATGTAGTCTTTGCTGAGTAAATTGCTGAAAGACTCTAAAGTTACTCAGTTTACCTAAGATGCACCTTGGAGCTGAAAACATTAGAGAGGTGCCTTGGAGGTGTGGGGAGGAGAGCATCAATTGGGTTAGTATACACTAGTACTTCAATATTCAGTGCCCCAGCTAGTACTGGAATATGTAAAAGTCTTCTCTGAAGGCCTTGTGACTTTATGCTGGACTCCCATGAAACAGGCAAATCAGATAAGTAGCTTCTGTTCTAAGAATTCACCACTTGAACCACAGTCACGTGATTTAATAGGCATCCGTCATCCAGGAAGTTGCAGAAGGTGCCAATTTTGCATTGTTTGTGGTTTAAAAAGTGTCAGAATAGGACAGTCAAAGACTGTAAGGTAACAATGTCCAAAGACATTAGACAATGCTGAAGATGTACTTATAGCTCTCATTTACTGTGTGCAAATGCCAGTGGTTAAGGCTGTGTTAACTTTTTAATGCTGAATTGGCTCTGCAATGTTCCTAAGTTATAGTTAAGTCATTAGGCCTTAGGCAAGTCTATTCCAGTGTTCCTTTTTCTCCTCCCAGGATGGTAATGGTTACATTAGTGCTGCAGAACTCCGTCATGTGATGACAAATCTGGGGGAGAAGCTAACAGATGAAGAAGTTGATGAAATGATTAGGGAAGCAGACATTGATGGTGATGGTCAAGTAAACTATGAAGGTAAGGAGTTGTTAATTGATTCTTTTTGTGTAGCACCTCCCGTGCTTGTTCTTGTGTGGGTGCTGATAGCCATGCCAGGTTTAAATAGGCAGTGTTCAGACAGGTTCATCTGGACACACAGTGTTCCTTTAAGCTAAAGTTCAATTAGTATGTACATAGTGTACCTCTCAATGGGTTTAGGTTTGAGTGTTATTGCTGCCTTGGTGCCAAAGGCAGAAAAGGACTATTCAGCTGTACAATGTAAGAATTGACTTCCTAAATCTAATGATGTCTAATGACCATTAGAGTAGGCAAGTTGTCGGAGATGTTCACGTGCTGTTCATGCTGTTCTGTTCACTAATGCATATTGATATGACTGTAGGATGTCACTCATTTGTCATTCATGCTTTTAAAATTACTTACTAATCAAAAGGCTAAAGCCTCTGAAATATGCAGAAATTTCAAGACCTTCAGAAGGTATTCTAAGTACATTTAGTTCACATAAATCAGCTGCAACAGTAATTTCTTCCTACTTCTTCCTTTCTTCATGACATTGAACCATAAATTAAGTCATGCAAGCAGGAATTCCTTTAGACAGATGTTTGCAGCTGAGACACTAAGCCTGTTTACATTGTAACTTTCTGAATGTGTTACAGAAAATATCTAGACTATTTCCAGATAACATCTGTGCTTTTTCTGAGATGTAGGTATGCCTTCCCTTTGAGGCCCTTTTGGTTGTGCCCTAAGGGTATGCAGACATCTGTGGGTGAAAAGGCATTTTTATGTATGAGGCTGCTGTTTCATCACTGTGTTTATGAGTAGGCTGTTCAGAGACTGGCCCTAGAGAGGGTCTGTGTCCCTGTTGTTTCCAGTTGCTCTTTCCAAACTTGAGCAGCCAGTTAATTCCTTTTAGGTTCTGGGTTTCCTGTCACTGTGGTACCTATGTTTTAGCAAGATGAATGCAGAATCCTATTTTGTGGGTTCTAACTTGAAGTGGTTTATGAGTAAGCATTGAATCAGTTGCTTAAAGCCAGCCAGGCAAAATAAAATAGGAAGACTTAAACTATTCTGCTCTGGAAAGTAAAAGTTGAAACTAACACAGTGTCTTGCTTGTACACTTACTTGTCACTTCAGTGTGATTTGTACTGATCTTTTAGTCATTCTTGGGTATCTTGTCCCCAGTTCACTGAAGGACCAACATTTATGGAAAAGTAATTGCCTTTTGCCATTAAAGAAGGAGGAGTCTAGGTGTGATTGGTAGAAAAGGGGACTGTCTTGAAGATGCTTTTTGAATGTAACTGAAAGTGTAGTTTTGGAACAGTGTTCAGCACTAGTAAGGCCACTTCTCAGGTCTTGCAATTCAGATTTTTTTTTCCCTTCAAATAACTCATGCAACTCTTTCCTTTTACAGAGTTTGTACAAATGATGACAGCGAAGTGAAGACGTTGTACAGAATGTGTTAAATTTCTTGTACAAAATTGTTTATTTGCCTTTTCTCTGTTTGTAACTTATCTGTAAAAGGTTTTTCCCTTACTGTCAAAAGATTATGCATGTATAGTAATTAGAAGGCCATTCCTCCATGTTTTTCTCCTTTATCTTACTGTCATTGTTCTGATTTTTGGAAAATTGATTGAAGTAACAAATGTTGCATGTGGCTTACTCTGGATATTTAAGCCCTTCTGCACATCTAAAGTTAGAATGAAGTTGGTTAACTGAGGGAACATCTGGATTGTCTTTTAAAAAGTAGCTTTCTATAGCAAACTGAGGTATGACTAGTGTGACAAGTTACATAAAGTAAGCTAGGATTTACCATGCATTAGCTGTCCCTTAGTTGAAGCAACGTGCTGGTTCTAGTTCTCGAGTATATAGGAGTTTTTCTATAGGAGTTTTTTTTCCCCTTTCTGTGATGGGAGGATAAGGACACTTGCAGCCTAACTGCATGATAAAATGGTGTGAATAGGGTATATCATATGGCTAATGCACTGTAAAAGTCATTCTCCTAGCTTACTTCACAGTAACTTGTTTGTGGCCATACCTGTAACATGTTGTTGAAATGTGGAGTCTTAACGTTTTAGACGATTGACAGTCAACAATATGAAACTTAAGTTGCACTAATGCAAAACGGGTGATTTATCCAGGTACTCGTACACAAGTTTTTTTTGTACTGCTGGTCCTGTGCCAGAAAACATTTTCTCCTCTTGTTACTATGCTTTTTAAACTTTGTTTAGCCACTTATTTTCAAAAAAAAATCTGCTTATGGCACGATTTGCCTCAAATCCATTCCAAGTTGTATATTTGTTTTCCAATAAAAAAATTACAATTTACCCATACTGTTTCAATGTATCCTTGAATTATTTACAGGAATTGTTCAATGCAGTTGCTGCTCTGTGTTTCAGTATGTAGCAGTTTGGTTTGCTTATGCAATGGATTGGCTGTCTTAAAATAGCTTGGAAGGTGAAAACTTAGTCCTTAAACTCTGGCCCTTAATAGTATTGTTGACTTGAAGAAGCTTTCTTACTAGCAGTTTAAAATGTATTTTACAGTCTTGTGTGGAGCTTGGTGCTTCAATAAACTTACCGTAGTGACTGGCTATGCCCACTATCTGTAGACATTGTGAACTGGATGTTTACCTAGTTCAATAGTTGACCTAAAATTAAAATTCCTTGTTCGGACAACTAAACCTGTTTGCTTTCTTTTAATTATTTTGGAGTTTATTCCCTGTCAGCTGCTACGTTGGGGTAACAACTTAGTCTTACACTTGGGCTTTTCTGAAACTGCCATGTCTGAGTTGCCATTCAGATTGCAGTCCGCTCAAAGTAAAGAAGGAAAATGTTGTCTTCCTCATTTGTTATTAAGCATGATTGTGCTTCTAGCACTAGTTTTTTGTCAAGGTTTAAATTTCTTTTAAAATGGAAGACAAACCTGGTTTCTACCAAGGACAAATCTGAGGACTCCAAAGAATGCCAGAGGTTGCTCATGCCCACTGCCTCTCTACTCTCCTGGCAGCATCTGCCTTGACCGTACAAATGCTGTGTGGTTATCTTGTTTGGGGATTCTGCTGGCATTTAAACAAAGCATTGGCCCCTGCTTCTGGGTACCCTCACTGGTCCCAGCTGAGCAGTTACCTAATGTTTTAAAACTGGTCCAATCATCTCTGATGTATTTGTAATTGCAGTGAGCATCTAAAATTAGGACAGCTGTTCAGTCCGAATTCAGGAACACTTCAGTGTTTATGGTCACTGATCTTAAAGCTCTGCTCTCTGAGGACTATGAACAGCTCTATTGGTTTTCCAGAGGAGGCTTGTCCAAAGTGTTTTGATAGCCAGCATCAGAATTCCTTAGAACTGTTGTTTGTGTGCTGGCAGTCTGATTCAGGAAGCTTACGCAGTCTAAATTTCCTAGCAATTAGGATTTGCTTTCTACAAAACAAATAATCAAACTGACACTTCCTATCCAGTCTTCATCCTGTGCTCTAAGAGCTAGGAGGCACTTAGGATGGCACAGGTTGAGAATTTTACTGAGCCATCAGAACAACCACTTGAGATTCTGAATTGCCGGAGTATTGGAAGTCTCATTTTTTATAGGTAAGTAATGCAAACAGGGATCGGACAAGAATTTTTGGTTTAGCCAGTCTGGTGCCTTGACTTTCAGTAGGCTGGGAATCACACTTAACCCATTTGGTCTTCTGCTACAGCTCAGCATGCACGTGGAAACATCTGAGGTGAAAAGGGGAGGACCTTCTACACTGGGATATCACAATATCCCAATATTCTGAGTTAGAAAGGACCCACAAGGATCATGAGAGACTGCCTTAGCCAAGAGAATTGCCTTTGGTAAGGTGAATGGGTGAGAAGGCCACTTTTATTTACAGTTACTTGAGCTTCTCCCTGCTTGGGGTGTTTTAATCTCAATAATCAAAGCTGGTTTTGTTCAGGGTGAGTGTCCATGTTGCTGTTACATAAATGCCTGATTTCTAGGTCAGTAATTGACGGTCTTGCAGCCCTGTTTACTTAATTCAACTGCAGGATGGGAGTGGTAGATTTCAGTGCTTTCTGCTAATGGAAGAATGTCTTCTGAGATGCATAAGTCAAGTGGTGGAATCTAATGGCATTGGTCATGAACCTTTTGCCTGAGGTGCGCTTGCAGGTGCTTCTGGAGTTGTGAAACAGGTCTTGGGTCACTGGGCAGTTTTCTGTATGTGTGTGTGTAGGAACACTCTGACATTTCAAGTTCAGCTTCTGATAGCTTAAAGAGACAATCCATCATCCTGTCAAATAGGGTGGAGGTTCTCGTGTTCCGACTAAAACAAAAGCCTTTGTGGCACAACAATGCAGGAAAACAGCCAGTGGTGTTTTAGTCCAGACTGGACATTGAGGTGGGAGATCTTGGGGCCCAAAGACTTCTGTGTAGGCCTAGGGGGCTATCCTACTGATCCCTGATGGGAGGGAATGACAACAGCCACATTAATCTTAGTAGCACCACTGGCAAGGGGAGATAGGCATAGATTTGTAAATACTCTTAGAACAGGAGAAAACACTATTTTTGCAGTAAATGATGAAACACAGATGTGGAACCTCTGCAGATTCAAAACCCAGCTGATTATGTACTGGGCAAATGTCTTCAGCAGATCCTGCATTGAGCAGGGAGTAGGACTTGGTGATCTCAGAGAGGTTTGTGCCAAGCTAAATTGTTCCCAGAAGCGCCTCTGCTAGCTTCCTGGACTTACGTTGTGTCCAACCTTACCTTCATGAGGCAATCCTTCAGTGAAGGAGGATGAGCAGTTCCATGCCACTGCCTGGTAAGTTTTAGAACAGGTCTCTTAAGTCATCCTAGTAGTGTTAGGAGTCACCAGGCAGGACTAAGACGCTGCCTCAAGGTTGTAGGTGAGCAGTCCTGAAAAAGCTTCCCATAATCACTTGTTGGCTCTGGAGTTTTGGTGGGGAAATACATGGCTGGATGAGGAATAGTTGCAGCTGGTCAATTTACAGCCTGTTAGGATAACATTTAATAAATTAATGATGGCTAATGGCTAAAGGAGAAGGTTAGTGAGGATTAAGGGCCTGCTAATAAGATCAGTGTTATTATTTGGGTGATACTATAGCTTAGAAGGTAGTTGAGCAGGAACTGCAGGAGTGCAGCTGATGGCCCCACGGCAGGCAGTGCTCACTGGTGTTTTGGCTCTCAGCCATTGGCCTCTAAGGACTCGGCTCTCAGGGCTAAGGCAGCTGTGCCTGCTGCTCTGGCAGAGTAGGCTGCTCTCAGAAATTGTTCACCAGCCTAGGCACAACGAGTAGTAAAACTACTGCTTTCCTGCATTTATGTGTGTCACTTCTGTGACTATACTGTGTTTATTGGACTTGGTCCAGATAAGAGAAAAACTGGTTTGCTAACAGTTGAGTAACTAAGGGGAGTTCCCTGGCCATTTCCAGTGGAGGTGGGTGGGAAATACTTAGAGACACTTGAAAATTTCTCCTTCAAGTACTGCTTGTAGAAATTGGTTATCTATGGAAATCTTCATGCTGTAGTGGACAATTAAGGAAGTTTAATTCAGGTTTTTAAATCAAACTTTTCAGTTAAAAACATTCAACTCTATACAAACTTCTGTGAAATTGAGTCTTGAAAAGTAATCTTTTTGTACTTTTTTTTTTTTACCTATGAGAATAGTAGGTATTTGAGATGACAATGTATATTAATATTCTCATGCAGTGTGAATATAAAGAAAAAAAATCATCTTCAACTGAAGGGGACAATTCTGAAACTTGTGCACTACCTTTTATACCTATGCTTAACAGAACCTTGGAAAGGAGATTGAATCATCCTTGGGACAGAGAAAGAGATGATGGAGAATTTGAGAGATCTCTCTTCTATTTATACCTACCTTTATCATTAGTACAGATTTGTGATTGGAATGAGGAGAACTAGCTTATATCTGCTTCACTTTCTGGTTTTGAAAAAAGTTCTCTCCTACAAGAGCAGATACAGCTTGTCAGGTTATCTGTTTACTTTGTTTTTGAGGAATTCAGTTGTTGATAGCTGTGTATGCACTAAAAAAGGAGGGGTTTTAGGACTTACACTAAGTTTGTGAAGAAAACACAGCAATTACTGGAGTAGGGATGGGGACCTCAGTTGTCCAGTTTCTGTAAGGGCAGATCTGATGTCATAGTGTCATCTTTGGATGATGTAGAATAGCAGTTTTGAAATGGTTGACTCCCTTCTAGCTGCTCCTTGGACAAGTAATTCCTATGGCTTTTTCAAATAAGAACTGTATAGAAGTGAGCATTTATTTCAGTGTCCTGAACTTGAGAGTCCTGAGATACTGTTCAAGAAATTGTGCAGAGATCAACCTTCAGACACAGAAGATTCAATAAACATGACTTCAACAGTAACAGCCTAAAGATGAGGCATATTCCCTGCACAACCCTGGTTGGGTGATGTGACACAATAACTCCTGAGGACACTATTGAGAGTTTCAGCTTCAGGCTGTTGAAGAATGGCTCTGCTTTTTACTGGGTGCTGTATGTATGCTGTTAGCAGATAGTTCCTGCCATTCAAACAGGGTGTCATGCAGTGTTCTGTAGTGACTGCACACTGATACTTGGCTTTTTTAGGAGGAGCTGAATGGGAAATTGTAGTGAAAAAATGAGATGGAAAAGAAAGGGGGTGAAAGAATATAAAATTAGGAGAGTAGCCATGAGAGAAAAAAGTTTGATGGAAATGTGTAATAATTGGTGCAAGATGAATCCACCACTGTTCTCAGAATAATAGCAACACTAGCTAGGGCTGGAACCCCTGCCTTGCTCCTGCAGGGTGTCCTCAACTGGCAAGGGTGGTAGCTGGGTTTATACATTTCTAGTGGCCCCTGAAAGCTGGATTAGAGTATTTAGATGGTTCCAGTTGCATAATCCTCATCTTGCAGCTCAGACCTTTGGGTAGCAATGTACTTGCTCAGGAGTTAAACTTCCCTATTAGTAAACCATACTTTTATCAGTAGTAATTGACACTCTGATTAGCAAACAATACCAGCTCTCCATTCACTGCCTCTCCCTTAAGTCATTTAGGTATCACCATCTTGTGCTGCCTGGTTCCCTGTGACAAGGCAACCCCTAAGATGTCAATCATTCCACTTCCATCCAGGTCTGGCAGGCTCAAAATTTGGATAGTTGCTGACTGTATCATCACCACAGCAGATCCCTGGTCCCGTGGTACCTTCTTGAAAGGCACGTGCTCTTTGGAAGCCAGGAAAATACTACTAATGGCCCTTGTGAGAACGAATTTCTGCTAGTTTTTTATGTCTGGAATTGCAGAAAAGTTGTCTCTCTCAGGAGTGAGAACTTTTTTCCTTTTTTTTTAACTAAGTAGAGAGGTTCTTTCACCCTGCTAAAATACACAGCTCTTGAAATAAAACAGGAAAAAGAGGATCAGCTCTCTCCCATCTTCCCAATCTGTCATGATTTCTGAACCATTAGATGACTTGTAGCCCCAGGAAGGCAGTGGGATTTCACGGTTCCCTCTATTTTTAAGGTCTTCAAGACTCTTGACTACCATAAATTTTTTCTCTATTGAATAACTACTGTTTATTTTCAAGACTAAATCTGAGGCCTTTGAAAAACCTGTGAAGCTCCCTGTGTCTGAACTGGAAATGCAGAGTCTTTTATTGCTGCCAAGTTAGTCACACAGACTAGGAAAATCATAATTTAAGGTCTACTCTAAAGCTCTGTGGTCAGTGTCATCTTTACATTGATTCAAAAGGTCCTGAATATGCTTAAAAATAAAGCTTCTTAATGGATGGGGATGTGTGACAATTTCCAATAGCTTGGAATTGATTCACAAAGCAGTGTAGTATGTCATTAGAATTTTTCCCTTTTTTAAACATGGTGGAATTAAGACACTGCATAGTTGATTTGCATTTTCAACTCTGAGAATGCTAGGCATTTTTCCATGGAGTTAATAATGGCGTTTATTTATACGTACACTGCGCTTTAAAAGGCTGCCAAGAGAAGAGAGGATTGTCTTCTGTTGACTCTGAGGAAGTCATCCCCACCAGGCAGATTAAAAGCCAGTTCATCTGAAAGCCAAGAGCAAAGGAGCACTTTAGCAATTCCTGTCATTTTAATCATTCATTATTCTACCAACAGGACAAGTTCTTTCATTTTTGAAATGGACTGTGATTCCCAGGCTAATCATGAAGGGAAGTTACATCTCTGTTAGCTTTTTCCTTCCACCATAGCAGTATAACTGGATTGACGCTGTGGGGGTTTCTGCAGGCAGTAGTTTCCCTAAAACCTTTAAAATCCTTTTGTGGTTCTTTGCTGGGCCTTGGAATTATTATTATTACAAAATAATCTCCATCAGCTTTTTCTTTCCCTTGAATTTGCCTGTGTTCTGCATTTCCCCAAGGAAGCATTAGCTAAGGAGACCCATTCCAGATACCCTGAAGAAATCTTCATGTGGTCTGAGCTGGAGGTCCCTACACTGCCGTGATGTAGATTCATCATTTATAAATTACACTTGAACATGGGTTTTACTGCCAAGATTCTTAAAAATTCTCTTTGGCTATTGAAGAGATGTAAAAAAAGTTTTTGCTGCTTTTCTCTTCTTAAAATAATCTCACTACACAAGCAATGAAGCTGGGGGAAATAGGGAAAAAGGCTCATAAGTGTGGTCCTTGCTCTCTTGGCTGCCTCTGTCTAAAGATAAGTGCTTCCATGTTAGCAGCTGAAAAATATTTCAAATCAGTCATTTGCTTGTGGAGCAGATTGGAAGTACTATCAAGGCTGAGACCTTATTTCTTATCTGCATTTGAGAGTGAAGTACCTCCTTGCATACTGTCTGTGAAGTGCAGGCAAGCAGTTATTGAGGTAATTTGCTGACTGGTCTTAAGCAAACTGGCAGTTTTCAGAGAACATCTGATGCAATCACATTTTCTATCAGAAGCATGGGGAAAATGCATCTCAAATGTGCATGTTCATGTCTTCAGCCCTTTCTTCTGCACCTAGCCAAAGCAGCCTGTTTTCACCAAAAATGCTGTTACATCCATTCACTGTCTACTTAATAGGATGAAAGGTAATGCCTTGGCAAGGCTGACCTGGACCAGAGACTGGACAGAGCTGGAGAATAAATCAATAATTATTGAAAGGTCTTAAAGGGTACACCTTGGGCAGTAGAAGAGTCTGGCCAGAACTACACCCAAGGTGGACCCAAAGTGGTCACAAAATGGACCACGGTCCTGAGGTCTCACACTTTTATAAGTTTTGGTCCATTTGCATATTGGGGTTTAATTGTCCACTTAGAGCTTCAGAAGTCCCATCCTTGTTTTCTCCATTCATTCCACTGTTTGTGCTTTTGGGCCTGAAAACTTGTAAGGGTTGTCCTTNCTGCTGATCTAGTAAAATTCTAGCTTTTCTAGACAAGAGGCTTCTCTTAGCTTTTTATAGCTCTGGATTGTTTTGCTATTTCAATAATGTTCATAAGAATCTATTTATAATTTCATGATTAAACAGTGAGGAAGCAATATTGATTTGTGCTTTCATCAGTTTTTTGACTAATTAAAATAAAGAATTCTAGGAATTGTTGTTTTGTAGCTAATATATGACCTGTATGTCTGCTAGAGTTGTACTAGATCAGCACTGAAATTTTGCCCTTTGGGATGATTGGCAAGTTAAAATCTGCCCTTTGAGGAAAAAAAGCTCCACTCAAGTGGAGGATACTATCTGAGATTTAAAACTCGTTTCTCAGAATACTTTGCTTTCATGTTTTCATAATTGTCATGTACAAGAAGTAGGTTGGTTGGGTTTTTCTAATTCCCTCAGGGAGACATTTGAGTGCTGTAGAGGTACACTTTTTTTTTTCATATTTGTCCTATTTCTTCAATTCTCACCACCAGTCTCCCCTTTGTGGATGCAAGAAATCTCCAAATAAACCTACCTATTTATATTTTGATTTTTTTTGTGGAAAGCACAGCCATTGCTGCTCCTTGCTCCTCTTGGTCTTATTTCTGTTCAAAATACAGAGCTGGTGTGTTTAATTGCTTGATGAACTCCGGCAATTCTGACCTTTTTGGGTCCGCAGTCATTCTTGTGAGATAACTTCATTTTAACTCCACTGCTCAGAAGTAGTCTATCCTTGTGGGCAGTACTTTTTGTCCTGAATCTCTGTGTTTCAGATAGCATAGGGTACAGGAGACCATCTAGTGTGACAGGAACCCAGCAAAAAAGCTTTGCACCTCTTGAACAGAGATTTTACCCCTTCAAGGCTTAGAAGACTGTTCAGGGCATGTAAAGATTTTTGAATACAGCCTACGTGAACCTGTGGCCATGGAGAAAGCAGCTCCAGTTCAGATCCTTACTGTTGCTCATGATCTGTGTGTATTCTAATTCACTCATCATGGAGAGGGTCTATCTCCTCTGCTAACTTGCAGTCTCAAAGTAGATCCCAGCAAGGAAATTCTTTTCCAGGCTTACTTGCTGTTTGGCACAGCACAGCAATCTCAGTAATGTGGAGATGAAAACAAAAGTGGCATATGAATTTTGAGCCATTCAGTCAAGCTACCCACAGCAATAAATCTGACATTCTCAGCTCGGTTTGAATTAACTTACCAAAGTGGTTTTTGGCTATTTGCCATTTATGATTCCTCTATTTTTGTTTGAAGATGTAAGTCTTAATTTTTATCTTAAAGTGTTTATTTTCCCCTAAACATTCTCTATTATAATACAGCAGTTTTGTGTAATTACTTAATTATAAATAGTGCTTTCAAAAATCATTGGAAACTTAGCTTTATGGGAAGCTGTGCTTAAGCAAGAACAGAACCTTGAAAGATACCTATGCAAAAGGATGGGCCATACCCATGAGTCAGTTTCTACCTGCTGTTCCACCATACTGTTCTCCATTATGTGGAAGTCTGGGAAGTATTGGTTGCTTGAAGGTCCTGTCATCGTGCTGTCTGTGCTGATTTTTCCTTCCAGGATATTAACAGTATACCAGGGCATTAAACCCTCAGCTCTCTTCCAGCTCCCACGTTTGCATGCAAGTAAATCAGATGAAAATTATGTGATAGGAAAACTGATTTATGTATTCCAACATTGAAACACACCTGTGACTACCATTTATATGCTTCAACTAAAGGCCACTGAAATCCTTTCCATTTCAGTGGTGTCTGGATCAAGCCCTCCATCTTGACCATCTGTGGGGTAGGTCCTGATACAGTATGTTCTTAAGGATAGGCTTCATTTTGTCCCCATTTAATAAAGCAATTAAGTGTGTGATTAACTTGAGTAAGAGGTGAAGCCTGTGCTAAAAGTCAAGCATGAACTGGGACATAAATATTTTTTTTACTTTAGAGGCTGTCCTTACTCAGCATCTGGAAAACAGGGTTTCTGCAGACACAGCCTTGGTAGATCTCACTGTTGATACAGATCTTTTCAGACCAGAGCTATCTAAAATCAAACCATTTTGAAGAAAAACACTCTGGCTTGTTCATGCCTTGTCGTGTACATGGGTCCTTCATTTTACAGTAAATTTGGCTATACTGAGTGTACTCATAATGACAGCCAGTTATTTTGAAGTAAAAACTGGTAGAAATTATTGAGAAAACAGGAACTGTGCCTACAAGTGCCTTAACTCATCATAATTGCTTCATTTTTAGTCCAGTTGGTTTGTTTTGTTATGCAGTCCCGAGGACCTCCAAAATTTACTTCAGTAAGTACTATGCAAATGAATATTTCCACTAATAAAATATGCATGGACATCTGAAATGCAAAACATGTACATAAATTGCCGTGTGTTTGCTGAGGCATAGGAGCTCTATGTGTGACCTGAGCACATGAGAAGTAATTCAAATCAGCTTAGCACTAGCTGAGCTGGGGATCTGGAGAGCTATGAGGGGCTGCCTTATTTAAATAAACTCGAACTTGCCAGAGACTAGAGGCACTGCTAAATGAGATCCAGAGAATGGCTCTGTGGTAGCCAATGAAGTTACCTGCCCCACTTACTGAGTGTCATGGAAGTTGCACCTTTCCACAACAAAACTAGGAGAACAGAAGGTGTGCCCCACCCCAGCCGCTTTATTGCCACAGTCTGCTTCTTGCTTTAAACTGCAGCTGAAGTGAAATTTTACCTAAACCAACAGACTTCACACTGAAACTGTTGAGGCACTGAGTACGTTCTCTCGCCTTCACTGTGAGCATGGCAACCACAAATACGGTGTTAGTAACTCCTTGAATTGTTGCAAAAAGGTGTGATAAGCTCATCTATTAATGCCCTGTCAATCAACAGCAATTATATTTCAGCTGATGTGGGAGATCCTTTTACCCCCATAACTTGGACCTCTGGCCTTTGTGCCCTGTGGCACACGGAGGCATTGGTCTTTTAAGTACAGCTTGCAAAGAACTGTATTGCAGGAATTGTCATTTTAATTGCAATGAGATAATTGCTGCTGATAAAAAAGCAACTAATCAGCTCATGTTTAGGGGATTTACAGCCAAAATATCTTCAGATGGCTACTAAAACACCTTAATTTTCATTTTGTGACCATTCAGTCTTGAAGGTCCTTTCTGCTGTGCATAATGAAAAGCAATATATGTTAACAATCCTCTAAAAAAGCAGGTAAGATAAACAGTGTTTTATTTCTTCCCTTCTAAGGGTTTAAAAGAGCTAAGAGTATCTGCCAGATTTACAAGGAGTAGTGTTTTGGCAGTGTGGCTAGGATGAATTCAGATTGTAGATGAGCCAAAGGATGAATATTGCTGCTGCTGAACACAGGAGTGAGTGCAATGGATGCGTATCTTGTCCATGTGGCAGAAAAAAGAAAAAGTTTCCTTCTTGCTTAACTTACAGTTCCATAAAATTTAAAATGCCTTCAGCCCTTTCACTATTGAGGCCAGCTCTGATAGCTTCAGCAGTAGCATGACTTTTCTGGCCTCTGTAATACAATTCCTGATTTACTGCAAGAGATCGAGCTCAAGGCCACTGCAGCTCCATTTTACTACTTCATTCAATATGTTGGATATGTTGTTGATTAAGTTGTCAGCTATCACTGCACAGGCAATTCTAACCTGTGTAACTATACTTCCCATCTGTGGGTTTGGCACCCCACTGAATAGCCCTCTAATCATACTCTTCCCAGTAAAGAAAAAAAAAAAAAGGCCCTCAAACCTGCAGCTTGATGTATTCTCACTGAAGAATGCTCAAGTTACCCTACCTCTAGAGTATTACAGAAGGGGCAATTACTTCAGACAGAGAGACTGGGATTTAAAAACTGGTGTCTCCAGTTTACCTGACTGAATTTACTAGATTGAAAATGCAAATGTGACTGCAGTCTCTTCTTCCAGCAGAATGAGATGATGGGCCATGCTGAGCAGCTGGAAAATGTTAAGTCTCCAGTCATTACTATGCTTCACAAAATGTACATCTGTTGTGGGCCAAGCTAGGTACCTAAGGGGATCCCTACATGATCTTCTGCAGGAAGGCTTAGGCTTTCTCTACCCACATCCCAAGCAGGTGCATGCTCCAGACTTGAGGGAACCCAAGCAGCCATGTTAGAAGGGCAATAAGCATGAGTTAATACTCCCAGCATCCCAGCAGGATTACTAGGTCGGGTTGGGCACTTTACTCCTGAGAACTATGCTGCTGGCTCCAAGTGGCTCGTGTCTGGGAGACACAGCTCAGCAGCACTAATATGTGATGTAGGTAGGATTGATGGAAGAGATGAACAAAGTGCCCGAATGAAGCATCTCACCTCTCACGCCCCAGACCATGCATCCAATTCCCAGCTGCTTTGTTCCCCTCATTCCCTTCATAGGGATGATAGGCACCTAGCTCAGTGTTGTGAACAGCAGCACTTCATTTTGCTTTTAGGTATGGCATTATCAGTGTTACGACATCCACAATGGCACCAAATATCAATGTGTTATTTTGGATCTTCCCCAAGGACCAGAATTTGACTTTTTAAAAAATTGTATTTTGTTAGGAAATGTGTTAGGGGTCTATTAACCTCTGTACAGCTGACACTCAAGGTCATGTGTGCAGCAATTTGTTACAATGCCACTAAACCTGGCAATTTAATTATGGGATGCCAGCTCTTTCTTCTCTGTTGTGAAGTGAACATAGTCATCACTTGTTTCTATTTTCGCATGAAAATGATTCATAATGTAGAATGTACTGTACTACAAAAGGGATGGAAGAAAATAGTTCCATGATCCATGTTGGGAGACAGAAGCAATGGCTTGCTGCTGTGATTCACGCTTGTACTGCCCAGGCATTCCAAAAATGGTTTTCTTCACAATTAGCCACAAAATCTGTAAGCCATAAAAGGAAAACCACCAGTTTAACAGCAAACGATTCCGGCCGGCTGCTTGAAATAAAGGAAGGTGATAATTCATGGAGCAAGTGAAATGTCAAAACTTACTGGACATTTTCTCCTAATTAACTTTATAATCAGGCAGCCCACAGTGGCAGTGTTTGCTCTGAAAAGACTTTACTTGTGCTTCAAAAATCGATACGGTCGGATGAGAACCAAGCCGGGACAGTTATTATGGTGTGTCCGTGGCACAGTGCCCTCTGTGCCCGCTTGTTGAGGGCTGGGGCACGTATGGGATTGGCTGGACTGCAGCCCTGCTCCCCTGGACAGCTGAGGGGCTGCTGCCCACATTCTCCCTGTGGAACAGACTTGGCAGGGAGAAGGCAGTGAGTAGGCTGAGCCCTGGCAGATTGCTCTTCCCCCAGCACAACAAAAAAGTGAAAACAACACTGCTGAGAGCACTCAGCTGGATGTCAGCTGAAATATGAATATGTGGGTGTTGCTTCCCTCAACGAGCCTTTTTACATTTTTGGGACCTCCTCAAGCTTGGTGTAACTAGGTATGTCTCAAGGACAACATGCTCCTTCCAAGGTTTTTTATGAGGTCTGAGGATCTGTCATCCTTGACTAGGACAAGTTTACAGTTACAAGACAGGGTGAACTGGAGCTATAGCTAATGATGCCCCTCTTACAATTTATAAGCAGGATATTCATTAACATGCATTGTGAGAGGTGCCGTGTACTTGGGAATGACTCTGGGAAAACATACACACACTATTATTACTACAGAAGCATGCACAATTTATTACAGCTGCTAGTTTACTTTTTTAAACCAGAATCAGTGATAATGCTTGTGTACAATCTGCCTTGTGCCTGCCATACCTTACTCAGCCATGGTCTTGGCTGTATTTCTTGCAGTAAACAGAGAGCTCTTTTACCTTTTTGGGCTAAATCTATTTGCTGATCAACAATCCTAAGGTGCCACTAATTTCTAGATATCTGATGAAAATGAGAAAAGGGTGTGGTTTTTTTTTTTTAATCCTGAGTTATCTATGCCTTGCCATATTGATAATTCTAGATAAAATAGTATTTCTAAGAAATAAAATAAGCATCACTAAAGTTCCTTGTGTTTGTTCTAAACTATAACAAAGGATTGCATTAATACCAATTATCATGGGACAGATGCTCTCATTTAAGTAAAAAATAACTATTTATTTGAAAGTCCTTCAGGATCTCATTAGCTGCTCCATGCCAGGTAACTTATTTTGGTAGGAGAGCCATTCTGAGTAAACAGCAACTTCCTAAATGCATTACAGATACTGCTATTATACAACAATTTGCAGCAAACTACTTCTAACACTTCTAATGTTGTTCTTGTAGCCTTGGAATTTCAGCCAGAATCTGGAGTGCTTTATGGACAAACTAGAGCTGCTCAGCTGCTGATTTGGAGAACACATTTACACTTTGTGTTTATTTTGCTGTGTAGCTGTTTTGTGCCAGACATGTTCTCATCTGACCTCAAGCTAACAACTAGTTATAAATGGCATCTGTGCTGAGCTTTTTGGTGATATACCCTAGGTAATCTCATAAGAAACTGCTCTCCTTCTAAATTTCATCATCATCATAGACTGATGCTCTACTGCAGTGCCACTGTGTGTGAGGGCTAGCATTTCAATTTCATAAATGCATATCAACATCCCGGGAATGGCTTAAATACAGTTACGGTCAGTAAAAGGATTTTGTAAAAGCAATGACTCTGTGTTCTATATTAATTCTGAATTATAAACATAGCAGAATATACACAAGTCCTACTTTCCAGATGTTTTCTTTATCCTGGTATTAGCTGTCAGGAGAAAGCTCTGTGCTATTAGCAATCTCAAGTCTATTGCTAAATGTCAGCTGCTTCACATGTAAGAATTTTTCTTTGTCACTTCAGCATTTCCAATATTCTTTTATTTAACACCGCCTTCCTCCAAAACAGTCTTTTAACAGTCATGATCCCAAAGATCTGTGACTCTCAGGATTAAGGGTTCCTGGGATTTCTTTCTGGGGTCCTGAGTCAGGAAGGGCCTTTTCCGCTAATCAATCACCAGTCACCCTTACTTAATCATCCCCAAGTCAACTTGTTAGACTTACAAATTAAGGGTCCGATCATTTGTTAGCTCTTACTCCAGAAAGTCTCAGCACTCTTTGGTTTAGCTCAGTGAGGAGGATCATGGGCCTCCAAAGACCAGTCTGGTAAAGCTTTTCCCCTTCCCTCCTGCTCATCACTTCAGCAGGTCTCTGAAGCTGACAGGTAGTCCCAGGCCAGCCCTGCAGCTCTGCTGTGGGTCAGATCGGCGATGCCCAGCAGCTCAGGCTGCCACCATCCAGCAGGGACAGCCTGGAGCTCAGGCATTCAGCTACAACTGTCATGCTTGTAAAGCTGCTGCCTCAAGCACTCCAGTCCCTTTCTGCAAGCCTCTGAAGCTTGTTTTTGTGCTTGGTCACTGCAGTGTTTGTTTCTCCACTTGAGTGGCATCGTGGCCCATGGATTATGTCCGTGGCTGTCTTCCCTCAGTAGTTCTGCTGCTTGCTTTCCCCAGCACACCCAAAACTTAAGTTTAGCAGGAAACCTTACTCTTCCTTGTTTCAAAAGCCAAAAGTAATCTCTCCCTTGATCTTGTCTGACCATTTGGCCTTTTCTTTGATGAAGGGAAAATGTATAATTTACAAACCATTCCCACACGGCATAAAAGCATCCTGTTAAAAGGATTTGTTCCTATCTCCCTCAGGGGACCAGTATATTTGAATATGCCAGATGTATATAAAAATGTCTCTGCAAGCATAAGAGAACCATAGCAAGCCTTGCCACTTCTCTGGGAGGCTGCTGCAAGCCTGTTTCAATTGGTGGCTGCCGGGTGTGGTATTAAGGTGCTTGTACCTTCTTTCTTCTCTTTTGAAGCACACATAATAGCTCTTACTAACCAGCAGCAATCGAGCCCTTTCCCTAGAATCCCATCAATGAAGCAGTTGTAGAATGAGAACAGCTGTATTTGTAATGGCAGGGTGCAGCAGATGGTCAGTAGCTTGTAGGTTGGCACATACTCTACCTACTTCCACAGCCATCTAAGGTCAAAATGCTTCAAGAGCCAAGAGAAATCTATTAATATCATTCTAAGTGTTGTGGCTAAGGTCCAGGTAAGGAGAGCTCAAGAAGGTATCTTTAGAGAAGCAAAATTCTCTATTTCCCATCTATATTATGACAACTAATAATCTGCTTTTATGCTTAGTCATTAAATGGTCACTGAATCAATATCAGCGTGGTTTATCTGCCGTGCAAGTAACAGTAATGGTGGATGTAAGATCTGCCAAAACTGTGGTCTGTTTTCATTCATAAACCTGCTTTCTTTAGTCATCTGCAACCTCTGTCACACTTTTTCCTTGTTGCTTATTCTTTTTTCCTCTTCTCTGTCTTGTCCATAGGATTATACTTGGCATCCTACTCACTTTTATTTCACACGTGCTAACTTTGATCTATCTGATCTTTTATTCTAGCTGACCAACACAAGAAAAAAGTATGACACAAAGCCTAGGGAAAACGCTGCTGAAGCTTAAGAAAGATATCCAGTAATCTTCCTTCTCTTATGATACTTACTGTATTTTGTGTTTACTGTTTGTCATAAGGTTTATCTTTAGGATACAAGATTCTAAGCTTCCCATCCTAGATGACAGGGGTATTTGCTGGCACATTCATTTATTCAGGATGATGAAGGCTAATTCTTTGTTAGACTGTAAAGGAAAGACATCACGCAGTTTTTTTACTGTGCATCTCATGACATTTTATATTTAAATGGGACTTATGTGGTTCATGAATTGGCCTTAAATCATTTACATGCTGTCACTAAGCATTTTCTTAACAGCTGTTCTTTCCTTTAGTTAATTACTTATCAAATGTCAAGATGTGATGGCTGAGTGAAATGTCCTGTTATCTGAAGAAACCCTAACTTCACAATCATTTTCTGTAGACAAACAAAATTAAGTGCTACATGAAAAATCACGAGACATTGTGACTGCACAAAAGCTTCATTTTTATGCCTGACTAAACCTGACAATCAAAAAATAAGGGAGAAGAGCAGGGAGAATTAATACGTTGCCCTGCCTAATGGTTATGAACAGACTCAGGATGGACTACAGCTATTAAAGAACAAATTGTGGGTTTTTTTCTGGAGACAAATATAAAATCCTTTTATGGAGGATTATAATTCAGAATTGGCTGGTGGAAGTTCTTGGGTTGTTTCAGATGAGTATTCACAAATCTTCTCATATTCAACAAAATGTATGTTTTCATTCAAGATGGGACTAATAACCTGAAACTCGAAAAGGAGACATAACTGTAATAACTGACCAACATTACCTATATATTTTGTAGCTATAAAATTATTATTTGGATTTGGTTTGGAGTGGGATTGAGGATTGAATTATCTGTTCAAAAATGTCAGCTTCAGCTCATTTCCCACTAAAAAAATAGCATAACCATTAGAAAGAAACATATAAATACAAAGAAAATGTATTGCATAATATGCTAAGGCTATTTTAGTGTGCTTTTCCTCTTCATGGAGTTGCTGTGTATTTTCTTAATGGCAGAGATCAACTTCCAAATATAACTAGGAAACCTTTTCTGGATTGCTTTTGATTGCTTAGATTGCAGCAATTTCAAGTTTGGGCTTAGAATGAGATAAGGATATGTAGAGGAAAGCTTGAGTTATGGCGTAGTTTGCTGTCAATGTCTACAAACAAGGACTTCAGCTTCATATTCAAAGGAACTTCCCTAAATAATGTTCCTTGTTAGTTCTCTTCTAACCCTGAAATGACAGGAGATGCTAAAATAACATGAGAGTTTTATACCAGTGTCTATCTAGTCTAATCTAATCAGAAATAAGCCTTTAATGTGTCACTGAAAAAAAAAAAAAAAAGAGAGAAAAAAAGAGAGGCCAGAATCTTGTTATATATACAAAAGTACTTAGCTCAACAGGATGAGTCTACATTTATTTTAAACCTTGCAGTTATTTCTGTGAATGAAGAACGGGGATCAGAGTATCTCAGGAATGAAATATGTGTTTGTAACTCAGCTCTGGAATGTGTAGCTCTCATTTGCACATCCAAGGCCCACTGGTTAAAAAGCTCCAGTGAAAGGAGCAGGAAACCCTGGCTGAGCCCTGCAGCAGCTCGAGCTGTCCAGCAAACAAAGGCAGAAGGACTATGATAAAAGAAGATGACAGGCAGAGTTTTGCTCTGAGGACTGGAAAAGAATGTACCAGGATGTGCTTGCCTTAGTCTGGGACTATGTTAGCTCACAAACTGAGTATGACTCCCTGGAGAGAAAAGCAATAAAGTAATGTAGAAGGGGGTAATATGCCTACCAGACAACAACACCAAGCAGGGGAAACTGAGGCAAAGGGTTGTTGCCTGCAGCATTGTCAGCAGCTGTGTTTTCCTTACATTCTATATAAAAAAGGAGCTTATTTAGCACTCTTCTGTTAGTTCTTTTCCCTCCCTTCTTTGCCTGTTAGGAGGGAAGTATGGCCTGTCATGGCAGTAGAAGGAATATATTTTCTTTTCCAATGCCCTGAGCAATAGGAAATCTTCCTCCTTTTCGTTGTTAATTGTACCTAAGAAAAGAGTTGCATCTACTGTTTATAAGTAGCAAAGTATTCTGTGCAATCTGACTGCAGTGTAAACAATGATGAAAAATTGAGGAATTAGATCGTAGTGATGCACTGGTAGTGCATCACTGATAATGAAGCTCTCAATTTCTTGTTTATATTACAGCATCCATATGTAATGTTTGATAATGTATTTGCTGTGACATTGACACAATTATTTGCATCAGCTAAAATGAGTGTTAATTTATAATCAACTGTGATTGGAATACTGTTCCATGGCATTGAGTTATTCACAAGAAGAAATGTTCCATTAATCAATCCAAGAGACTAAAGGGCAGGGTTTAAAAAAATTAGCTGTCTAGAAGTGCTAATGATGCTCTTAAGCAATTTTTTAAAAAATTCTGGTGTTTCTTCAAAATACTTGCTTCCTTTGAAAGTACTCATAAGTACCCATAAGAAGTTTCTTCCTTGTACTTTGCTTTCCTTAAAAATGCTTGCATCAATGAAAATATGAATATAAATATATAAATAGTATGGAGGGCTCAAAAATTAAGACAATTTTTAAGAGCTCCTTGGAAGTCAGAAAGACCCCTGAACTGAGAAATAAGTGTCTCCTTTTACCCTAGGAACAGATAATTTGGCATATACACTGCACGATGTTTTTCCTCGGTTACGTGCTCATTGTCTGAGCTGCACTGATGACTTGCAGGATGCACAGCACATTGTAAAGCCAGGCTGCTAGAAACTACAGTGTGAAGTTAAGGTTCCTCATCAGCATCAGTGCTCATTCTTCATTGCTTGATTGGGGTGATCTTGTGCTTTCCAAGTGCTATTATGCCTGCTGTTTGTTTAAAAAATCAAAGCAGCAACAAACTTCGAGTTCATCAAGATGATTCACATCACAGCTACTGGTGCTCAAAATATTGTGAGCTACATATGGTAAAGAATACGCTTTAAAGGAGTTTAACTAACACCAAAATCTTTTGTTGTTTATGGGCAATGTAAGGTCTGTGAGTCACCCACCACACTTAATCATTGTGGCTAATAATTGGAGAAAAGGAGCTCCCCATAGAAGCTGTTGTGTAATGTCGATTTTAATAGGTCCTTGCTCAAGCCTATCCTTTTGCATAATGTGAGGGCACCTAGTATCTCTGCCACATGAATAACCAGTGACTTCATTGTGAGTGAAGCACGGAGTATTGTGAAAGCCTGGCTCCACCAAAGCCAGCGGTAAAACCCACACTGCATGCAGGGAGGACAAGATCTCACCTGCAACATCTCTCTCTGCTCAGCTCTGCCAGTTGAGAGATGAGAGTCATGGGCCCAGTGTCCTCTGATGTCCTCACCATGTGAATAGGGTGAAATGCTTGCCAGCCATGCTGGTACCAGTCTTGAACTCAGAGGTACTCTTATCTCTTTGAGTCTCAGGCCTTTTGTATTCACTTTTATGTAATCTGTCATTTTTGTGTCTCTGGCTGAATCCTGCTTTCAACCAAGTATTTCCACAGTCAGTGTGAGTTCCAATCCCTGCTTCAAATCTGTCAATGCAGGAAGATAATCTTGCCATCACTACTGATGTGCAGAGGTGCCAATTTTTCCCTAGCTGACTGTCCCCTGGAGAGTGAGAGGGGCTGTGTGTTCCTCTGGGAGGAGGCATTGATGGGGAAGAGCAACAGCCGGGGCAGGATCCCTGCTGCAGCTCACTTGTAAAATAGGCCTCACAGTGTTGTGACTCAGCTGGTTTTATTTGTGGCAGAAATGTAAACGTCTGGGCTACGAGGCAGGAGCTACACAAAAAGCTTTGTTCAGCAAGCTTAGGAACATAAAGTTGCCATGCTCTTCAAGTGTATAAGGCAGTTTAATTCAGATTTTACTCCTAGCTGGGGTTGTTCATCCCTTCTGTAAATGAAGACATCCTATTTGAGTAGTCAGCATGATTTTTAGGAAAGATCCTCAGGTTAGAAAACTTGGACCTCAAGTTTTATTTACAATGTAGGACTCACACAAATTGCAACACAGAGCGGGGGCAGGGGAGAAATACAACATCTGGTTGGTTTTTATAGCTTCTACTCTAATGCATCATGGCAAATCCATTTAAGTAAGCTGTATAAAAACATCATCACTTCTGCTTAATTATAAATCTGTTGCATGTCATTTTGGGTTTTGAAAATGAATATGGATAAAGAGACTTACCTCTAATCTATATTGATCTCTATCAAGAGATGAACAGATGATGAACTTAAACCATCCAGTTCTATTCCAGTGCATTTCCCATCTGTACAGAAATGGAAAAATGTTTACTGTAATTAAGACCTAACACTTCAAGCAAACAATTATGGTGGTGAGAGATTAAAAAACCCAACAAAACAGTAAAAAGCAAAGTCACATGTGAGAAAATGTCACTACATTTTGGCAAGGTCAGTTGACACCAGGATAGAGAAGGCAGGACATATGCTCATCAGTTTGATTAACAGGTGTGTTCTTCCTCTTGGCAAAATGCATAAAGGTGAGCATATTGCTTAACAGCTACTTTCAGCTTTGTCTCCTCCAAAGTGGGGATAATAGCTTTCTAAAATGTGTCTGAGAACACTGGTTTGGTTTTTTGCTGATATTGTATTAGTCAGAAGAAACAATCACTTGTCTTCCAGGTCTATCACTGCATTGGGAAAGACACACAACTAGAGTGCTGGGGAAGTGATACAATTCAAACATATGAGAGACAAAAAGGCAAATGACACTCATCAAAAGCTGCAAAGGCCAAGAGGGCATTAACCTCTGTTCCTTGTGTGAAGATCCTTGCTAACTCAGATTTATAGGGATCACAACATCTTGAAGTGGTTCCTTGAAATTTCTGTCTGCCGGGAAAGTATTTACTGCTTTTAGTGGATGAAGAATCCCTCAATAGGATGGTGGAATAGTATGTGACCTGGTTGACACTTGTGAGTCCTGTAATCTGCCACTCTTGTCTGCCTGGATTTGGAGAGAAAAGATCTCTATTTCCTCTGCTTTCAACTCCTGGTCACATGTCTGATGTAACTTCTTTGTGAAGTATCTGAACAAACAACTTGATTAACGTGACAACCATAGGGATATACATCCAGAGATGGCAAATCTCAGTGACTATAGGCTTAGTCTACTTAGCCAGCTGTGAGAAGGAAACATGAACAAGGATGAGACTGTTGTCAGTTTAGCCAAGGATAAGCACAACCAAGACTTCCTTTTTGGCTGTGACTTGAATTATCGCCGGAGTCTGGATACTCAAGGTAGCCCTGGGACCAATTAGCATGTGCTGTACTCCATCCACACCTCTGAATAGCCCTTCCTTTGGGGAATGTATTTAGAAAACTGCAAATCACAACCCAATGATTCTTTCTCCAGAAAAAAGAATCATCACAGTATGTTTATTTCTTCCTTGGAGAAGGAAATATATACGTGGCTCTTTTTTATTCCTTATTTCTAAAGCAACAGGAGATAATTATCTTATTTCAATGTCCTATTCCAATTACATTCTGTTTTACAATCCTATAAAATTAAAAAAAAAAAGAAAAAAAAAAAAAAAAAAAAAAAATCCTTATATGCCTATATTGTTATGGAAGTATTATATGTAAAACTTAGTGTGTTTAGAGCCAAAAAGTTTAAAAAGAAATCCGGTGTAGTTTATTTGTGCTTGCTTACTTGCATTACTTTTCAGCTTGAATAATACCAATTAGATGGTTTATGATTATTTCACATTGAATTTCACTGCAGACTCCCTCTGCTCCAGCACAGCTTTTCAGTGGTTCACTGGTTGCAGATCCTGGGGGGAGAAAAATTACTTCTTTGTTGGAAGATAAAATTTAGTCTGAAATTTGTTTAAATTGCCGCTGCCTGCTGATTAATCCTGGACTTTATCACAGACTCATTAACACGTCGGCCCTGATACTTTGGATGGTATAGATGCTTTGGCAAACCTCAGGCCTAGCTTGGAAATCCCTGTAATGCTAAAGAATTAAATCCCTGACCCACTGACTGCTGGGAGTGAGGAATAAGTAAAAGAAAGTAAGGTTAAAAATATAAGTAATTAAAGTAAGAGTTTGGGTGCACTGATTTAGCCAAGAGCCTGGGAATCCCATACTGGCTCATGTTCAGGGAGTGACTTGAGTCCCATTGGCACACAGTGCACCACAACCCAGTCACTAGCTCCACTAAGGAGGTAACAATGTGGTGCTTGCTTTTTAAATGAGTTCACTCAGCCTGTGTCTCATACTGAGCCTTTTACAGAGGTTGGTACCCATAGGTCCCTCTAAGAATGGGAGTCGGTGAATTGAAAACAGGATCGTGTGTGCTTGTCAATGAGCAAAATCCAGAGATCGTCCTGGACATGTTCTACTGGACTTGCTGTTTGTTGGAGGCAGCGTGGCTCAGCAGTGCACTCAGCAGAGATTGAGGAGCTGTGGAGATCATGGGCAAGTAATTTCATCTTTTTGTTATTTTGTTATTTTGACTTCCCTACACATCAACAGAGATAATGGCCTCTCGCCTCTGATGGCTGCTTTGGAGGTCACAATGACAAGGGCTACTCAAGGCTCTGGGTGTGGACCTAGACATCTAGATGTGGCACAAGAGAGGCTGGGCTCTTATTTTGATCTTTCAGACCCTTTTGCAACAAAGTATTCTTAACAAAGTCCTTTCCTAATAGCCCTGGAAGTTTACCACTCATTTTTCCTCCTTTATCTGGTATTTCTTGGTTTTGATTTGTGTGGGCAACAATAGGGCCTGGAAGCTATGCACCCACAAGGCGGTTTCCCAAGCAGCCTGAACTCTTGCAGGCTGGGTTGGGAGCATGTCATCTTCATCAACTTGCAAAACAGCATCAGGAATACAAGGAGGAGGGCAATGCCGCCTCTCTTCAGACACGATTTCTCACCTGGGGGAACCTCCGAGGGGGCTCAGAGGAACTGCAAATGAAGAGGGAGTTGTAGGCCATGCAATTCAGAGGAAGAAAAAATATTCAGGGGTGTGGGAGTAAAGGCAGTCAAATAATTTTTCTAAAAAACCTGAACAGCCCTTTGGCAGAACAAGTAGAAATAAACACATAAAGAAATCGCAAGAAACTACAATTAGGTAAATGTTAATCAGAAAAGAAGGCTCTAAACTTATAGTAATGTACTTATTGATGGCAATAGAAGAAGGCGAAAACTCTGTGCATTTTGTTTTCTGGCCTGATTTTAGGATTATACTTCAGTCTATGTATAATTTAAAGTATTGACTTCAGTGGGAATACTTATGTTCTGAGAGCCCTGCGTGTGTGTTATGTGTCTGTTGGAGCCAAGGGCTCTGGTGGGAGAGGTGCTTTCTGTGCTGGTAAAGGTTGCTAAAGTGTTTTTAATTCTATTTTTGCTCTTTCTCTGGCGCTTACAATTGCTTACAGCTTTCTGAAACTTTATGTACTGAGCTGAACTCTTCCAGATGGTTTCCTTTAGAAACTGGTTTCATGAATGTGGGCAAGAGAAAAACCAGTTCAGCCATTTTAAATCAGCAATGGCCTTTATTTCCATACACTGGTTTTAAATATTTCAGAAATGCCTTCTTATCCATACAGTTTTTTCCAATTAGAGGTCAGACTTGCAAGGTGTAAGAACCCTCTCTCCTGACCTGAAAAGCTGAGCACTTCACAGATGCAAAGTTTACCTTTCTTTGATATGCTTTTTGTTTTGTTTTGAATAATTTTTTGAAGTAGTCCTAGAAATTCAGAATGCATTGTTCATAAGTTGATGCAGTGTGCCATGTTCTTAGTGTAGGTGTAGTTTTAGATTTATGCTTAGGTGAGTGAAATAAATAACTGGGTCTTAATACAGCAAATGAAGTTGAACATGGCCAAGCCAAACTGTAGAATAAGCTTTTGGAATTAAAAAAATGTTACATCAGTGTAGTTCTCCTTTATGGGAAGCTTGGAAAGTCTTAGAAAACTTTGCATCAACAGAGAGGGATTGGTGAGATAGGGTATGTCTTTGCCAATGACAAGCAAAAGCAAACAAGAACCTTCCTGAAAGTGTTTTATTTATGTGGTTCCTGGTGATCCTCAGGCAGGAAAAGCTTTCTACAGAATGCTGTGTCTCAGACTCACTTAGGAAACACTCATCTGCTTTTAAAAGACAGTCAAATATTCTGCTTTTAATTTGGCAGTGGAAACTGCAAGGTGGCTTTGGTGCCCGATGTGTGACTGCCTCATCTGCTGACTGGTGTCGGCAGCACCTGTGCCATACTGATGTACTGTGCCAGGAAGGTGTCCAGCTGCTGAGAGAGGGAAAATCCCTTCTTGTTTCAGCTGATGCTTCACATCCTTCTCTGGTGGCACAGTTTCCTTCGCAGCCATGAAAAGGGTCACCCTGGTACACTGGGTGGAAGGGAAAGAAAAGAAACTTGGATGCTGAGGTGTGCCATGTGCTCCAGCTGCCATCTGGAAAGTGATGCTTCCTTAGGAGCAGAAAGGTGAGCATGGCCAGGAGTTGTCACCTTGCACAGTGTTAACAAGTTTCTGCAACACAGAAACACTTGCCCCTATTTCATTTGTCTCTCACGGCTTTCCTGACTCTTCCTCCCTGTGAAGTTTCTGTTGGCTGGTGTGATACTTTCCACCTAGCCAGGAGAGGAGGTGGGTTCCCCGATACTCGCAAAGGAAAAGAGATATTGTTGTGTGTCATTTCTTTTCCATATGGAAAGACACAGGAGAATGAAGGTGGAGCAGATGGGTGTGCCCTGCCTCGAAAGAGAGCAAGGCCAAATGAAGAAACACGGGGGTGGGAGAGCCACCCTTATCAAGCATCATAAATCACTTTCATTGTGACACATCAAAGCAGAAAGCTTTAACATCTTCTGGTATTTCTTGCTACAGGAAGAAGTGTTGGGGCAGACTTTCCCCCAGCATCAGGTGGGACTGGTATATGTTCTTGTCCTGGGGATGAAGGATGCCTTTGCATCCCATGAAGTATCTGTAGTGATGTAATTGGCTCTGGTAATCAGTAACTAGCTAAGATTATCAGATAAAATAGAATGGCTTACTTAGCACATGGGAGCCATTTTAGATACTGGCAGTAGCATGGTTGAGCACTTATCAACCAGTTCTGCCTGTGCCCTGCTTCCCATTTCTGCAGCTTGGTGTTCCTAAAGGGGCGAGGGAAGGGACTTGCTGCTGGGGTCTGCATGTTGCCCAGCTTGCCTCCACTTCTGTGTTGGTATTAAGGAAATGCAACCTGTATTTCAGCCCCTGTACCCTGGTGCTGATCTACAGACAAATTGCATTTCCATTCTCTGCTAGCAAGTCCAGGCATTATATGCTTAGGAGAGAAAGGTCCTTATGGCTTTACAGCATCTAGTTCAGGGTGAATTCAATCCTGAATCAGACTTTGGACTGTCTTGAAATTTGAATAACTCTAAAGGTCATTTCTCTTGTGGAGGTTGGGAGAAGCTTCCTCCCAAAGGGAGAGGACAGCGTAGGCAGCTATCTCCTGTGTTGTGAGCACTTGTAATAGGGAGACAGTCAGTCCCTGTAAGTAATAGGTTCCTTTGTGCTCCATGTAAATGACTGGGACAAAGCGTGTGTAGAAGAGTCTGATTATGCCTACAAACTGTATGCCACTCCTTAGTGTCAGGAAGTGCAAAGGTTTCTTGACTTTGACAGCCAGACCTGCCAACCCAGCTGCAGTTAGGACACATCTCCCTGGGTGACCTTTTGCTCTTCTTGTAATTAAGAACCTGGGACATCTTTCAAGAGGCATTCAGAAATGCTAGTCCAAAAAAGGAAATTAAGTGGGAATACTGTAGACAGCCTGATCCTTTCCCTGTTCATAGCACTGTTAATTAGGTGTGTCATCCCCGTGGTCAGCAGGGTGTTAACACTACAGAGTCAGCAAGAGCCCTGCTGCTCCTTGGTGGCACATTCCATGGCCCAGGGAGCTGCTGTCCTTCCTGATAAGTGTCCTCAGCCTTGACTTTGTTTTCTAGGAAAGATCCTAAATCCCAGTTCTGAAGCACTCCCACCAACCTGTATGCCCCAGGGTGAAGTCAGTAAGTGTACCTGCTTGTGTGTTGCCACCAACACTTCAGCTATTGTCAGCTGAAGACAGCTCTTGACTTGTGCCAGGTTAAGGGCCGGCCTTTGCTCTCAGGTTACTTCATGTGAAAGGATCTGCTGTGCCTGATTTAATGAGTGTCTCTGAGAAGTGGTTACACTGTGCTCTCCTTCCCTGAATGGAAGGAAAAGACCAATTAATAACTCAAACCTGAAACCTGATCTACAGTTTTTTTGCCACCAATTATGTTTTCTGCTACTGTAACCCTGGTGTTCCCCTTGGAGTGGGTGAGGTGTTTCTGCTGTTCCTTCGTCTTCCCTCTGCAAACAGCCCTTGTGGTCTGTGATACTGGTATTCCCACTGTGTAGTGAAAATACATCCTCTGATAGGTTTAAAATAAACAGATACCTCTCTAAAATGGTGTTGAGTAGAAATTGATAGAGATTGATGCCTGTGAACTTGGTACAATAAACCTCCTTGTGTTGCTGTTTGTCTGAACGTGGCTCCCATTGTACTGACGTGGCTGCGGGTTAGGTAGCAGGGGATGCATGGCTGAGTTTTCTTTATAGCTGCTTTCAAATATTTATCTGCAGGAGGATAATGGGAGAGCTGTGTTTCCTCTTGTCGTCAGAATTTCAGAAAGGATTTTAATCCCGTGTGTTCCTGCTGCTCATGGATCCCTGACAAAAGTGGCTGATGCTGCTGGTACAGGACTATCTCCTTGATGGCCTTCAGCAGGGATGTACTCGGGCTTGACAGACTGAGCAGCACAGGGGGAAAGTTTTGGGAACTTGACTGAATCTGCTTTTCTGAGCCATAGGGTACATGAGTGAAAGCTCTTTCNCCTTTGAACTGGTGAGAAATTGAATGAAGCTGGAGGATGCACAAGTCTTGACTTCAATGTGAGATGTCGGTGTCCAGCACATCCCAGCACTGAGCACTGATTTCCTTCTTGGCAGCATGGCCATTAATGTGAGCTTGTCTTAAGATGATGTAGACCTGACTGCAGCTTTTGTTCCAAATGCTTATGACTTATGAAGGGTTTCAAATATATTATTTAAAACCTGGTTTAAAACCTCAAAAGCTGCTGCAAGTCTGGTACGTAAGTCAGCACTGAGATTACACTGCTTGATACTCTTTACAACAGGTCTGTCCACAGGGACTTCCTTAACTTGCTGTCTGCTGATCACTGTTTTGTGCCTCCTATTTCCTTCAGTCTGAAGGTCTCTTTCTTTGCTGTATCTCTGTGTGGGCAATTAAGAGTTTGATTGTGCCTTTGGAAGTAGGAAACACTGTAGCAGCTGGAGCATCCGTGTCCCTGGCCTTTGCCTTAATGATAATGTTATGGGCTGTGCCTAGCAGAGATAAGGATCATGTAAGGTTGCCTTCTGCCTCCCCAAGCCCTCTGAGTGACAATGTGAGCTCTTATAACATCATAAAACAAGTTCAGCAATTACTGTGCAGCTAGGGGGAAAACCTACAAACAGCCTGCCTCTGCTTCTCAAACTGCCCCTTTTGTGAGGCACATGCACTGCTGTGATGCTGGTACACAGGGAACAGGGCATGCACAGTGGCAAGGAACGGAGCTAAGTGTGTATTGCTGTGTTGTGATATGCTACAGGGGCACCCACGTTTTCATAGTGCATGTGAGAGGAGGGGCTACAGCCTCCTTCTACCAATACGGGGATTTTCACAGCTGCTACGCCCCCTTTACTCAGTGCATCCCATCCCTGTGCTGGGCAGGAGATTCCTCTCCTCTGAGTCCAGACGTGAAGTGAAAATCATCTCTCCTTCCTGTTTCTTAGAAGGAACAGCCAAGGAAAGGCTCCTTTAGGTGCAGAAAGCTCCTGTGAGCTCTCTAGGGGACCTTTCTTGCAAAGCACAGTCACTAGCTGCAGGGGATCGAGGGCACAAGGAGGTGGGAAGGGCCCATGTGCTCACATGTATTTCCAGGACAGTTATCCTATAGATGTGTGTTACACTGCACTGTGGATCACCGTGGTAAAGTACAACCTGGTGATGGGAAGGGAAAAAATTCCTCTGTGAGATAGCTGGGGAGTAAAACCTTGGACTGTCAGGTGCAACCAGTTGGAGGTACAACATTGGGGTTAAGCTTTGCATTATTAAGTGCTCGATAAAATAATGGGTTGATAGATACCAAGATGGTATCTAAAATCATATTTAAGATTGTGTGTGGGTTTTTTTTTCCAAAACAGGACTCTTCATCAGTATGCACACATGTAGCAGTGTGTCAGGGGAACACCTAAGGCTCTCTAGATAAACACATCACTCCTCTCCACGTGGGAGGAGCAGCCACAGAACTGTATCACACCGAGCCCTGCTGGGTGCTCCTCCATCTGCAACCTACTTGGTATGCAGAGACACCTTTCCTGCAGTGAAAAGGCTTTGATTCACCCAGGTCGAGATTACTTTATCAGCATTGCAACAATGCCAAGAGCCTATACAGCAGATACCCTTCTGCTGGGTTTGATCATCTGCTACATGCGTGATCCTAGTAGAGATAATTGGAAAGGTGTGTTTATTGCTTTGCACTTAGCAGATAGGGATATGCCTCACAGTTGCACAAACATGCCCTTGGCTGAAGTCTGTTGCTAAGCAATAGTTAAGATAAGAAATATATACAAATTCCCAAATCTTCAAATTTTAGGGCTTTACGTACTCATAGGAGAGAGGCATAGCAGCACCTTGTCTTTGTCCACAGCTCCAAAAGGAATGTTCATCTTTATTAGCCTGAGAACAGCATTAAATTGTAAGGATCTGCTTTGTGTTCCCCCTCCTGCAGCCAACTGCAGTGTACAGCAGAATAAACAGGTCAGATGAGTAACCAGCTGTACTTCTCATCTGAGGTGACAAGGTACAGAGAAAGGACAACTTCTCTCTGTGCCTTTATTTATGGCAGATTTTTGCACATGGAGATCATAGAATCACAGAATAGTTCAGGTTGATAGGGACCTTTAAAAGTCTTCGAGTCCAACCCCTCCTTCACGGAGCAGGGATATCTTCAACTGGATCAGGTTGATCAAAGCCCCTTCAGCCTGACCTTGAATGTTCCCAGGGATGGGCCATCCACCACCTCTCTGGGCAACTAGTTCCATGTTTTACCACCCTTGTTGTAAATACCCTTCTTCCTTATATCTAACTGAAACCTATCTCTTTTTCAGTTAAAAGCCATTCCCTTTTCCTGTTACTCTGTGCCCTTGTAAAAAGTGCCTCTCCAGCTCTCTTGTACTCTGGAAGGTGCTATAAGGTTTCCCTGGACCCTTCCGTTCTCCAGGCTCAACAATCCCAACTCTCTCAGCCTGTTTTCATTGGAGAGGTGCTCCAGACCTCTGAGCATCTTTGTGGCCCTTCTGTGGACTTGTTCCAATGGGTCAACATCTTTCTTGTGCTGGGGGTTCCAGACAGTCCAGGTGGGCTCTCACCAGAGCAGAGCACAGCAGAGCAGAGGGGCAGAACCTCTCTTGTCTTGCTGCCCACACTGATTTTGATGCAGCCCAAGATACAAATGGCTTTCTGGACTACCAGTTGGACTACCACATTGTCAGGTCATGGCCAGCCTTTCATCCACCAAATGATGGGGAGGAGCCAGAGCCTTTCACTTCTCTCTCTCTCTCTCTGCTTCTGTGCATGCTGTCCATGTGGTCCTTTAGAGGTCACCTCAGTAGCGTGTCTGTCACCCACATTGGCTTGTTCCTCTCAGCCAGTCACTTCATAAGCAAAGGGGAACTCCCCCCAGGTGGGTCTCTGCTGCTCACATCTCATGGATTGTGTCACAGACTTGGGCTGGTTGCATCTGAAATTGAAGCTGCTTCTGCACTCTCCACCTGCCCACAGCTTTGAGTCACTCAGTTTTTCCTCATGCTCCCTGAACAGTTTTCTCTGCTTTATGGCCTGCTCTTGGGGGATCCAAGCAGAGCTGTGGGGTAGGAAGTGAGCCCCATCCCTGCCTTTCAGCAGAAGCCTCATGGAAAGCCTTCTTGTGTTCTGCTCTGCGTGTTTCTCCAGCGTGTGTGAGGGAAAAGCGAGTAGCTGCAGGAGCTTGGCAGCAGCAGTGGGCATGAGCTGAACCGACACACAGGGTGCAAATAGAGTCATAAAGTATATGTGGCAGTGTGATGCATATTAAAGCAATTTGCAGGGTAATGTTTCCCTGACTATATTCTTAGTAACAGAGAGAAGCGATCTTCCCACCTTCGCTATAGGCACGTTTCAACGCCCAGCACAGAGGCTGTCAGAAGCTGGATGCAGTGCTGGCTGCAGAGCTCTCCAAAGCCTGGGTTTGCATGGGCCCCATCCCCAATGGCCAGCCTGTGTCCTGCAGCTCTGCACTCTGCAGAGGCCCTGTGCCATAAACCCACAAGTGGGCACATGCCATCTCCTGTTCCTGGCTCTCAGCTGCAAATATAAAAACATGCCCAAGAAATGACTGTGTTCCCTCAGGAATAAGTCACGGCTAAACTGAGAGGAGAAAATTTTATATCCATGTAGTTACTAACTCTTTATTTGGAAAAAAAGAGCTGCTTGTCTGGTGCTTCTTGGACCTTTGGCTTAATATTAAAATGACCTTCGCACAAACCTTCTCCAGCTCCTTCCCAGAGGAGAAAACAGAAGTTACCATTTCCTTTCCATTGGCTCTTGCTTCAGAGCAGAGATTCAAAAGCTGGGCTGCAATTGCCCTCTCCAGTGAGGCCACAAATGAAGCAACTGAACTTAGTCTCAGGAGATTTTAACCCCTCAGTCTGCAGGGTGGGTCACTAAAAGGCCAGCTGGCAAGAGGTCTAGTGAGCTTCCCTGGAATATATCCTAAAGCAGGTGAAAGGTCTTCCTCTCATCTGCTCTTTCCAGGTCTGAGATCTCTGAAACTCTGGCCATGGGATTTCCTTTCCATCTCCTCTGTCCCTCTGTGCTAGCACAGGAGGTGTGTATTGCAGGGGGGCTGGGCACACCAGCTGGAACAAAGGAAAAGGAGTATTTTGGTATATCCACATGGTTCTTCCAAAAGGTGTTGGAAAACACCAGCACCATCATTTTCTGCTGATTGACCTTGCCTGGAGAGCTTCCCTTTCACAGAACCACAACATGCTAGAGATTTGAAGGTATGTCTGGAAACCATCTAGTCCTATCCCCTTCTCCAACCAGAGCAGGTTCCTGATCTGGAGGGATTTTGTCTGTTTCCAAGGGTGGATGGCCCACTGCCCCTCTGGAGAACCCATTCATGTGCTTGGCCACCCTCACAGAAAGAAGCTTGGTTTCATTTTTAAATGGAATTTCTGGTATTTCACTGCTGCCACCAACACACCCTTGTGTGAGCTGGGCCAGGAGTTCCTGCCTTCACATACCTGCTCAAAGAAGGATCACCCTCCTTTTTGTGCTGTTTCTGGGATGCTACATTTGTTTCCTTGTCAACCATCTACCCTGGTCTCTCCCAAGCAGAAGGAAATGGCAATATCTCCTCCTGGTTTCCAATGGATTTAAAAGTCTGCTTACATGGTTGTTACAGGCGTTTAAAGTTGTATGTGCAGAATGTAATTTAAAACACAAGTTCATCTATTTGGTATGTGCTTTACAATCTCTGGCAGTGGTGTTCTGGACCACCTTCACACTTTGCTGCCAATTTCAAGGCATCTTGAAATCATGCCCTACCTTTCCTGCAAGCAACTTGTTAACCTGCTAAGAATATTGTTATTACAAAGCCCCTAAAGCCCAAGAACACCAGTGCCTGGGTTGCTATTAACAAACATGGCCAGAGCTTTCCTGCATATTCTCTTGGGAGGGTTTGATCATGGAAGTTACTTTTGTTATATCCAATTCCACTAAATATATCTCCAATTTTCCTGTCTCTACATCAAACGTTACATGTTAGGGAGCCTCGAATAACAGCTGCTGCCACTCATGTTAACTGAGAGGAGCACAAGACACTGAAGTGTCTAGTTTCTCATCACTTACAGGATGGATAAAAGTATCTGTTGTACTGACTAGTCCATCAAATATGAATGATGCAGATAGAGTGGCTGTTTACACACAGCGATCTATTTTAGTTAAATTGAAAACACACACAGGGGAGAGTTTCAGCTTTGAGGATAGAAAACACTGGAAACATCAGGGGCTTTTTTTGCTTTGTCTTTTCTGTTTGCTGGTAACAATTAACTCTTAGGGGTGCCCAGTCCATGGCTAGGAGAGGATGAGCTCTGCTCTTCTAGCACAAAGATCCAAATATCGTTAGCTATCCAACCAAATGTCATGAAATTGAGGACAAGGTGCTCACCTTCTTTCACCATTCTAATTTTACCAGAATACTCAACTCTTTTGTACAGCATTAACATAAGCATTTACAAAGCCAGTCCCTCTGGAGGATGACAGCAATTGTTTTGCTTAATGTTTAATGGCTTCCTCTCCCTCTGGACTCCGTGCCAGGGCATATTCTAATGAACAAGCTCTGGAAGAATATTACAGCCTCACTTGATCTATTAGGACACTTTACATAGAAATTTATTTTGCACTACCATGAATTATATAAACACACAAATTAAAGATACATACGCAGTAACTGCTTGCAGAGAGCATTGTTACAGCAAACTCATTAGGAGAACGAATTACTCTGTAGAAAATCACTTAACCTTTGTGGATTTCCTGGTACTGTGTTTATTAATGCCCTTGCTTTATTTCAAAATAATATCTCTGTGTTGTCTGAAAACACGCTTCAGATTTCAAAATTAACATATAGCATAAAACTTTCCTATAAACATACTAATTATACTAAAAACAAAAAGCGAGGTCTCATTCTGCACTCCTGTGTCCATGCACAGAAGAGTATGGATGTGCCACCCTGTCCAAAGACATTTGAAAGCAAAACTAGGCAATAAAGAGCTAAACTCCTTCAGAGGAGGAAAAGGAAAATAATAAAAGGCTTTGGTTTCCATGGGCAAATGTTAATTACAAGCGGAAGGCTTCTCTGAATAGCCTTTATCAGGATTTGTCCACTGGGCTCAGCAGCTAACGTTCTGCTGTGGAAAATATTTCTCCAACAGCAAATGGAGATGAAGGAAAATATCAGACTAACTTTTTGGCAAAAGGTCTGCTTCAGTTAGAAAAACAATGCTCAACATGCACATGTTTCTATCAGGAAGGCTGCTAGCAGGAACATGGCAACTCTAGTAATTTTGCAAGTAGCAAAAACAGGATGTCTCAGGACTAGCACACTGGGGTGCAGAGTAACCCACACAGAAGTGCTTGGTCACAGGAAGCTGTGCATGCAGAGACCTGCACCTGTAGATATTTTCAATGTCAAAACTTCGCTGAGGCTTTCCATAGTATTTTTGTGATAAAAGAAGTGAATGATAAGTCACTGAAAATTTCAAGTGACCTCAGTAACCTGACTGCTGACTCATTCTCTGGCCCATCTTCTACAGTGGTAGAGTTCCCAGGTAAGTGAGGAGAAGCTGTTGCAGATGCCTGTCAGGGTGACTCACTTGCCATCATGTTTCTGACTGCACGGACATATGGGACTATGGAATGAAGACAATGGAAAAATTTGGTTCAGTGAGTTTTAAGTCTGTAGCCCTATTTCAGGGACATACTATGGAAATGAAAGCAGGTGGTGACGCTGATGTGTATTGGAGCAGATCTGTACTCCTTAAGTCTTGTTGCGGTTTGAGGTTTGATCCTGCTTCTATGGCACAAAGTTGCTTCTGCCTTTGCTGAGAGAAGGCCTGTCATTGTGTGCATGCTGCATCATCCTTGTATCTTATACAGCTATAATTATAACCCTGCAGGTTAAGTCAGCAGACAGCAAAGATTCCTCACTTCCACTGGGAGCTTCTAGGTGATATTAATACAAATAGAATAAACCTTTGGCCTTGAGGGGAAAGCTCCAGCACAAGGCTTCTTGGAAAAATTATACCTATCATACAAGCCATGGCATTCTGAAATGAGCTGGCAAGCAATATTAACCTGACTGAAACTCCAGCCTCCTTACAGGTTGGAAGCCTTGGAAGTGACTGCAAAGGCATCAAGGCAGACTGCAGGTTACTCCCAAAGTCATGTATGTTCCAGCTGGCAGCACATCTGATTCTCGCAGTTGTGGAGTAAGAAATAAGTTAAAAAAATTTAAAAAAGAAGAAGAAATGTTTCTCACTTCTGCACATCAGCAGTTACTGTTTTATCCTTTACACATTGTGGATTCAGTATGGAATGGTTGCTGGCAGGAGCATGGATGTGGAAGGTGTTGCAGATACTCCCTGCAAAGTAAGTAGGGAACCTGGAAGGTGGCAGGGGGAGGAATCAATGGGATGGAGAGATGAAGATCTGAACTCCTGCAACCTCTGTGCTTTGGTGTTTCACATCCACCTTAGAAAAGGAAGCAGCTTGTAACCAACTGCTAAAACAAGATAAATTATGGATCAACAGCCTTCAGTCCCCTAGGAATTACATGAACAGTCTTATTTATTGCTGGAGGTTACAAGAGGTTAACCCTGAGTATTGGGGCTGTAAGATTTCTCAAGAGCAGTACAAAGCATTTCACACAAGGGCTGAGCAACTGAAGTGCCGAGTCCATAAAAGGTCTTGATCTAAACACATAAATTTGCGAAGACAAGTGAAGTGAAGCAAGGTTACATATTCCTGGTGGAGACTTACAAGAGGTACATCCCTTGTAACCATTTGGATTTTTCTACTATAGGGAGAAGGTGATGCTAATGTTGATGAGAGGCATATTGTCCTTTTCTGTAAGAAAAGCCAGTGAATTTTAAAACAGTTCTTTGTAGTGAAACCAAAACTGCTCTGATTTTGAAAGCAACTTCATTGTCCTGGAGCTGAAACAAAACATAACTTTGTTTTAGTTGTGTTTTAACTGACATTACTGATAATCTTATCAACATGATCTGGTTACAAATTGGTGGTTTCTAACTACAACAGTGAAATTCAACTCTTGAACAAAAATGCTTGCTGGATACTGAGCATTTCTTTATACATTAGGTTTGTGCATATTGAAGTTACAGGACCCACTAGATGAGGATGAAAATTTTTGGTTTTGTACTAGGTTGGTAACACGTTTCTCTCATGTGGGATGATGGAAGGGCAGTTCTCAGCATTTTGGTTTTCCTGGTACTCATGTTATTAGCATGAGTAAAAATGTGCATACACAGCTTTGAGAAAACAGACAGTCAAATCCATTGATCAAATGTTCAGAGAGAAAAAAGTCAAAGACACTTTTCTATGCAATGACAGACAATTGTTGGTCTCTAATTCAGTAGTGAAGGGTGAGCCCTGATAAATCCCCTAACTGTTCTACTGCAAATTATTCTTGCTCCTCATTTTTAAAGATGTTTGGGGGTTCTTTTTTTTTTTTTTTCCTTAAAGCGCTTCAACGTGCACATATTCCCATCTTCCACCTCACTCTCCCAAATGTAATCATCTCTGTGCGTGATTGACCTAAGTGATCACCATGGTTTCCAATTCAATTCAGGTCCCCAAAGAGGCCTTTTAATTAAGAAGCTCTAATAGAATCTCAGAGAAAACTTCTAAGTCCCCAGTCTTCAGGCTGTGAGCTACAGATCCCAGGGGTGTCTGTGGCCAACTAGTACGAGACCCTGAACACGTCCTTTGTGGAAAGGTCATATCCTATGCAGAAATTTATGTTAGTGAATCTTACAGATGTAGACATCCCATGGAAAATTCCTGGGGATCACACAAAGCTGAACATTTCTATCGTAGGCTGCTGTTGATCAGTGGGTAGTGACAAAGAGAGAGGTGAGATGGAAGCAGGTGTGCACAGAAATGTCTCTGTATGAAATTCCACCTGCAGTTTGTGCTCAGCCTGTGTGAGGTGCTCAGCCTCACTCCCACAGCCACAGCACAGGGGAGCTGCAGGTGCTGCACCCACAGACCGTGGCTGTGCTTTGCTACAGGTAAAAGTGCAGTTGTTTTAGTAGCAGGACCCAGACTACTTAAGAACCAATTTCTACCCAGAAAAAAACAGCTGCAGATTTTAGTCACCATCACTTGCATTGCAGAGGTGTGATTTCCAAAACTGCTTGGGACTGGTCTGTATTTATTTCAGTGGGGCCAATCCCAGCTTGTGTGCACAGGTGTGCAGAGCACGCATGCTGATGTTTGCTCAGCAGTTGGTAATGTTCTCCAGGAAACCACCTGTGCTTGCTGGACTGTGGATGCAGTGTTTGGCAATGTTGTGCAGAAGCACTTGAGAATGCTTTCACACCAGGAACTTCAGCATTAGACACATAGGAGAACAAAAAGTGGAACTGGAAAATACTTCTAAACTCTTGCAAGCGTGGCATTTGCTGAAAAGTAAAGTTCCAGAAAACTGAAGCAACATATAAAACTTGAGATAACTTTGATGAATAGTTCTTGGCTGAAAGACAAAAATAAAAGCTTAAATGTTCTGCGTCGATTGTTTCAGGATTAAACATCTTGAAATTTTGTTTCAAAATGCTCTCCCTTCTGGCAATTCTCTCAAAACTTCTGGTCATATAAATCTGAATTACTGAAGATACTGCTTGAGGAATCCTGTCAGAACAATATTTTGTTTAATTGGAAGCTTTTTAAAGCTCTTTATTTAGTTGAAAATGTCTGAAGTTTTTCTTCGGAATGTAGCTTGAAATAATTTTAAATTTTTCCAGTTTATTAGTTGTCAGCCAGCTGAACAGAAATGACTGTGCAAGTACCCAAGAGGGGATGATGGGAGAACAGAGAAAAAAAAAAAAAAAAAAAAAAAAAAAAAAAAAAAAAAAAAAAAGGTAAAAGCTTTGTCTGTGATAACTCATCCCCTTGGCACAGCCCAACTCCAAGGCCAGACCTGGACCACATGTCCAGAGGAACCTGGTGTCCAAGGTACATCTCTGTGCCTTGTAATTTAACCAACCTGTGCCTGATGTGGGCCACACTGATGATTTATAGGAGTAATTTATAGTGCATTAATATAACAAGTGAGTGGAAACTTCCACTAACCTCCTCCACAGGAGAGACCTTGAAAGAAAAAGGGGTTTGAAGGAGGGTTGCGCCATGCTGTGACTTGGGTATGGTAGTCAGGGTGGGAGGCAGACTGCAGAAAGGAACAGAGCCTGAGTCACAGTGAAGCAACCAGTTCTGCACAGAAAAACACCCCTCTCTCAGCTCCACTCCTGGCAGAGTTGGTCTTTCATCTGGTGAAAAACGGGGATGAAATACCTCCCTTGCTATCCTTCGGAAAACACTTCAGTATCCTCAAAGGAGATTTAAAAGCAGCATCATTATAAGTGGGAAATGAATTGCTCTCTTGCTGGATTTAGCAGCTTCCTGTTTTGGAAACCCGAGATACCATCTCAAATTTCTGTTTGTTGTCAGCCTGGAAGAAGAGACTCAGAGGCTGCAAAGCCTCTGGTGAGGCAACGCTTCATTTGCTAATTGTCTCTGCCAGACAATGCCATTTACACTGAGCACAAAATCACCTCTAACCTCCACTGACCAGAAAATCGCTATATCCTTAACTCCCATCCTCTTGAAACTGCACCCAGCACCGCAAACCCGGACTGCGCGTCAGCCCCTCTTGCTGGACAACAAAATACAGGGGTAATTATTGCTGATTCATTCACAAACATCCTGGTTTCCAGACATAATTACAATATCATAAACAACTGCATTATAAAAAAAAGATGTTTAATTTGTCATTCATAACGCAATGAAACGTTTGCTTTGAGGACAGTGCTGTTTGAGAGGCACAGGACTGGCATCTGCCCTGAGCACGCCGTGGAGGGGTCTGGGTCCTGTGCTCTGTGGCTGGACTGGGGTCTCTGGTGCAGGGGAGAGGCAGAAGTGAGGTTCAGACAGGTCTGTGCAGGCAGGAGGCTGGTGAGAGGCTGTTTGACGTCTGCTCTTACTCTCACACTCTGAGGTTTTTGCATGTTTCTGTCAGAAAAGCTGGTGAAGCTGGGCTTTGCCTCTGTGACAGCTCCTCAGTAAGGAAAACATCTCCTGTTTTAGTTTTTATTCTTCTTTTGCTTTTTTAGGCCATGTTGCAATGCTTGCCATATTTACATTATAAAATTCAGTTGTTCTGCCTACCTGCTCCTCCTCCTCCATTAGCCAGACGATCACAGCAGCTACATCAGTTCTAAATGGGATCGGAGCTGAAAGTTGCAGCTCTGACACTCAGGGCAATGACCTGCAAGGATTTTTTTCCTCCACTGTTTTAACACTTGGTTAAGTAGGAGCACTGAGAAAGCCTTTGAATCTTGCCCTTCAGCTGGTGGGTCTGTGGGGTTGTTTTGGCTGTGAGATGTCACTCTTTGTTTTGGAGACAACACAGCACAGGAAACTGGCCTGACAGCCACAGCTCACTCAGATGCTCTGTGGCTGCTAATGGCAATGCAATAAGCCAGTGTTGCCCAAGTCTATTTTCTCTAACACCAGTCTTTAAAGAGCAGGAGGTTATTTTTCCTTTGTTGCAAAGACTGGTTCAGGCACGTCTGACAGGGATGTGACATTTCCTGAGGGATGTGGTTAAAGACAAAGTAAACGCTGGTGCTTTGGTGACTCCACAAAAACCTGATAGCCAGAGACTGTCATGGAGGAGAGCATCTGGAATGCTTCTCATCTCTTCCCTTGGGAAATTTATGGGACTGCTAAATATCAGGAACTGCTAAATATCTGGACCTCACATGGAGCAGGAATATTCTATATGTATCTGAACATTCAGATGCAGAAAGGAGTGGAGGTATAAATAAATTATTTAAAATTATCTAAAATATATAATAAATTATTAAAATGTATTAAATTATTCTTAATGACCTTTCAAGAGTATCGTGCCAAAATTATCACTGAAATGCAACTTGGTTCTCTGCAAGGGAAGAAGTGATTCTGTATTAAAGGTGGAGCTCCTTCCAGCAAAAATGAGGGACAAAAAGGCTTATTTTCTTCCCATTTCAACAGAAAATGTCTGTGTGATGCAGAGATGGTACCAGGCAATGTTCCAGCATTAGATGCCAGCAAAGATGAGTGATCTCCCTCAGAGGGGACTGAACAGTGAAATTCTCCAGCTTCTGCTGGGGTCTAGTTGCAGGCCTCCAGTTGGACTCCTGCTTGGAGGGGACATGGAAGCCTGCTCCCTCCCTCCCCCACAACAGTGTTTTGCTCCCTCTCTGTATCAAGAGAAAGATGAGGAAAAAGTCGGAGCCAGTATTTTATTCACTTCAATTTTCAAGATTGTACGAGCAGCTGAGGGACTTAAATCTGTTATTGCCACAGAGGAACCTTGTTCTGCTTGAGTTAGCAGCTGAGTACACTCATAAACCAAAGCAGCCACAATTATGAAGAAATGTTCTTCAAACACCTCATCCTTAGTCTCATTTGAGTATGCAACTAAAGGACAGACTTTTAAAGCAGGCCCTCTTGAAACCTGCCCAAAAGATTAATGTGTAAATGCACAGAATGCTCTGGAAGCTCTTGAATGGAGACATTTTATTTCCAAATAACCACAGGAGTAACTGTTTGTAGCAAAAAGATGATTAATGGCACTGTGGCCAAAGTAAGGTGAGTCGCTAAACTTGACAGCAATAGTATTTGCCTCTTACCTCAAAATTAGAGTTTCTCACACTACCTTTATTTTTACTGGATGAAACACAAGAAAAGCATGATGCTCGCTTAAATCTCCACAAATCCAAACATCTGAAGCTACGTAGCTCCATTTTCCTGGCTCTGTTCCTCTCTGAAGGCATGCTACTTGCATGCTCACTCTCGTTTTTCCCATGAACTACAGGGTGTAGGCCAAAATGCCCTTTGCAACTGGTAACTCCTATGCACATCGGGTTCCAGTTAATATAACAACTGGACATTTCATAATGCTTGAAGCATCCATGGCATGAATATACTAAAAGTCCTGAAATTAGCAGGAAATATAAGGAGCATTTTTTTTTGTTGTTTTCCACAGGGTCAATTTTATTAAATTGGGTGACAATACCTTACAATGACAAAAAAAGTTACATGGAAAACATTCTGACACCCGTGACAACAGTATCAGAGTGGCATGCAGGACATGCTTGATTGTGCAAAAGCTGAGCTCCTCTCTGTGCACTGGCTCAGGGAGTTCTTTACTTGTATCATCATGGGCTGCTATGCAATGGCCAGCACTGCATCCCCATCAGTGGTTTAAGCTGCTGACTGGCATGTGTTTCTGTGGGAAAACGAGCTGGAGCTTTAGTATCCAGTCACTTGGGAACCTGCCTTGGTTTGCTGGAGCTGAAGGCACGAGCCAGTTCATTAGAAGCAAAGTTGGAGGAACCATCTTGGCAACTGCTGGGTCAGTGGTTACCTCCCCTCCTGCCAGCATCACTGACTGATCAGCCTTCCATTTCTGGGAAAACAACCTTCTATCTGATCATGCACTGCGATCCTGCAGCACTGAACAACAGCTCAGCAGTAAGGAAACGGTCCCTTGGAGCCAGGCTTAGGGAGCAGTCTGAGGGTCATTGAACCAGCACAAGTGACAGGCTGTTGGCCAACAGGACCCCCTGGGCTGTGGCAGCAGCCACCCTGCAGGTGGCAGGCGCCAGGGCAGCGCTGACAGGCACCCAGATGGGTGGCACAGCTGTCCCTTTGGGCACAAAGCAGCTCCCCTGAGCCAAATAAGGAGGGAGAGGCGTCTCAGCTCCACATGCCCATTGCATAATTGTCAAATACGCCTGTAATACAATTGAGTCAGAGGGAATTATTGCTGCAGCACAGTTGCTTTGGGAAGCCTTCCTCTTGTAGGCTGAACTGCAACTATCAAATCTCTGTTGGTTTGGCTGGAAAAAGATAATGGCAGCGATGTCTTTTCACGAAAAGGGATTGTTTCCCACTCTGCTGTCATTAAAAAGAAATACAAACTAGCCAAACTCATTCTTTACCAAGACTCTCTGAAAAGTGGAACATTTTTTGGACAAAATAAGTGTAATTCAAACTGCAGCAGCCAGTGCTGTGCCTGCTTTGGTACCCAGCCAGTGAATTTTAAAGTAAACACCCTCCAGGACTGTTCTCCATTTGGATTTATTAGTCACTACCAAGAAAAGATAATTAGCACTTCTGAAGCACTGCGATAATCAGTAGCACGAACTGTTACCAATAGAAACGGCCGAGGTCCTTGCGTGGCGCAGGAGTCTGCAGCTCCGCTGTACTCCCTGTACGGAATGAGTACACGGGTGGGCAGACCCTCAGCTGGGGAATGCTCCTAACCAACTGCTCCAGTGGCGCTAATGACACTTTACACGGGATAAGGCAGGGAGGGGAGCTATTCCCTGGCCTGTTGGGCTTCTCCTTCTGTTATCCTGGAGGCAGGCAGAGTCATTTTTGTTACAATATATAATCCTCCTTGTTGGTCAAAGGCAACGGCACATACTACTCCTTTACTGCACAACAGGAAAATAGAAGGTAATTATTTCTTCTTTTTGCATGCACTCTGCCAAAAAAATAGCAAAGAACCTTGTGGTGGAACAAGAGGAACGTGATACTTTAGGCAGTGATGTGGGCTTTTTATCTTCCTCTTTCAAAACTAATGAATGAGAAAACTCTGTTAAGACTCAAGTCAGTGCTAAAACTTGCAGAATTGGTTCCCCAAAAAATTTTTCCCCGAACTTCCATTACTTATGATCTGTTATAATCATAGGAGAGCTGGGATGCAAATCTTGTGTTGTTAAATCTCAAACCCTGAGCATTAATCATGCCAGGCATATTATGCATGTTACTGAGCTCAAGGAAGTAAGTCTATCAGATTTATCAACATTGCTATCTAAATAAATACTACAGTACATAGGCTTTCTGAAGCAGTTGTCTTTGTTTTTCTGTACCTGGAAGTGTGAACAAAATCCATGCAGAGTGAGAGAGGTAGCATGTAAGTTTGGGAAGACTTCTGTTCTGGTGAGCACGATTAACAAATATAGCTGGAGGATTTACCCCCAAAGTACCTGGATGTCTGAAACCACTGCTCTCTCCCCTGCATTGTACAGAACATTCCAAGCCAATACAATACCTTTCCAGCCAAGAGGTACTTTGCATCCTCTGGGAAGCATGCAGGAAATCTCGGGATTGAGTCCAGTATGCATGCAAAGTACTTTGTCTGCAATCGTTGTGCGGGCTGTGGTGTGGGGAGCTGGTAGAGGGGACCACACCCCTCGGATTCCTGTTGATGATGGCCTTTACTCATGTACATCTTCCCTGCCACACATGGAGCAGAGGCTCTTAGGACTGAGATTCCAATGCCAGCAACACTCATTAATGCACACAAGATGGGACCACCCTGGCAACATCTGACTTGTTGATGCACTCAAAGTATTCATGAATGTTTGCCCCTCTTCCAGGAAGATGAGTGCCGTGGCAGGTCTGATTATCATCAGGATGAAGTTTGCCTGATCGCAGCAAGCGTGATGGGCTGGTGGCTGTTTACAGCCTCTGTGTGCAGAAGCAAATGGATCTGTGAGTGTTTGCTTTTCAGCTGCTGCTGGGAAACAGGCTCCCTCCTGCCAGGTCACAGACCAGCTACGTTACAGACCTCTTAAAGCAGCTCCTTGGTCGCAGAGGTGGATGCGCAGCTTGCACTCCAATAGCTGCCCAGTACACAGAAGTTGCCATGGCAGTGCCTTGCAAATATACATTGCACAACGGAGCAGCGACCTGCCACCACACGGACTCTTGTTTGTGTCTTACACAGAAGGTTCGCTCCCACCCTGGGAACTGTGCAGCAGAACAAACACCAGAATATAATATCTATCTATCTATCTATCTATCTATCTATCTATCTATCTATCTATCTATCTATATCTCTGCTTAAGTCTACTGTCAGATTGCATCTGACTGTGGAACTGGGCTTAAAACACCTGGGTAACAATTTACACATCACGTCAACAGCAGCATCTCACC
>WEIU01020944.1:127519-295253 GCA_013389925.1 Aegithalos caudatus
CCCTGCAGTGCAGAGCAACCCGACTTCATGGCATCCTTCACAGCAAAATGTGTCTCAGCTGCATCTTTTTGTCTTCATGAAACTCCTTTAATTCTGGTACTTTAGCACCTACTCCTTCCTCTGCTGCTGGTGCTATTGCAAACAAGAAATGCGGCTGGGGAACACCGTCTCCTTGGAAACCTGCCCCTGGCCTAAAAAAGTCCGTTTGGGTGCCTGTCTGGCACTGGAAAACCAGAGAACTCGTGGGCTGAGCACCTTTCATGGCTGGGCTGCTCCACCTGGAGTGAAATCAGCCTAGATCAGATCTGGAATCCCTCAGTGAACAGATAAATAAGCTAGGTTATTGCATCTGCATCATTTGAGGGGAAAAAATAAAAATATAGGCCTGGGAGAGCACCAGGCTGCTGTGAGGAACCTGAGAGCAGTGTGCTTCCTTCGGTGCAGGCATCTGGAGGGAAGGCTGGGGGTGGGAGTTCTCCGATGGTGTGGGCTGGGAGCAGCACAAGGGCCCAGATCCCTATTACCCTTAGATATCCAAATAACTGTAAACAACGCTGACTTCAAGTCTGCTGCCAGAGCCTCAGGCTCTGTAAGAAATAACCCCATTTTATTTATTGCCTGAGGATATTATTATTTCCAGAGTGAACTAGTTGTGGATCACAATACTGGGCAGAATTATAGTACAAAGTGTGCTTTAGTGCAAACTTACTTACGAAATAGTCACAAATCTTCTTTGGACAAAGATGGGCGCAAAGTCCCAACCTTTTTCTTTTTTGTAGTAAAGTGCAGCAAATTTCTGCATCATCTTTATCTTGGACAGGGCTGGCTCTCGTGTGACAGCACAGTCCAGCTCCACCTTGCTGCCAAGGCCCCTGGGAGGTCATGCAGAGCTAAGAAGCAGCTCAGCAGGGCCTGTGCCAGCTGCGTCCCCTCCCTGCCGTGCCAGCTGTGGGGAGGCTGTGTGGATCAGAAGCTCCTCACTTTTACACCTTATAGGAGATGCAGAATGATGCCACTGAAGGCTCTATTCCATACCTCTAATGTGAAATTTCTATGCACAATCCAAAGATTTAGTTTTAAGGAAGAAGCAACTCATATACACACATACTGCCTTCAGCACACTTTCCCTTGAAAGACCGCTGCCTTCTTTTGCATCATCAAAAGATGGATATGAAAATGTTTTTGCCAGGAGTGGTAATGCAGTAGAGCACAGAGTTCAGTCACTATATACTGGTAAACACTATATTCCTCACTAAACTGATGCAATAGGTGATTAATAAGAATGAAGCTCAGAGCTTATAATTAGTTACTTCATGTAAGGCCTTTCAATAAATACGTAAGTAGAGATATTTATGTGTTTTTAATACTAGTTCAAGTGTGAATTGATTTGGTCTTTGGTCTTTCTGCTTTTGTGAATTATACTGCAATTGCAGCTTTATTTTTAAAAAAGGATTTTTAATTTAAATTGGTCTAGGCAAGTGCTACACTAAATATAGTGAGCATATACAGTATATAAAAGCAAGGCAGGAAAAAGGATTATCAAAATAGATGAAATAATTTTGTAAACAGCATATATTGCATGTCTATTTGGTGCAACTGTCATTCTTGTCCTGTCAGATCTGTGGGGAGACAGCCACATACTTTAACACAACTTGGTCAAGTTAGTTGGTGAATTTACTCCTATTTAGAGCAGGTCTGGGCTTTAATTCAGGGCTTGGGGGTTTTATCTTCAATGAACACTGAAAGGTGCAAGTGCTTTGAACAGCTGTACCCTAGCATAATCTTTCTACAGTCACCTTGAACCAACCCTTTGAAATAAGCCTTACTATTAACTTGAACAGGAGGTTACCCAGGCACCTGTGAAGAAAAGGCATTCTCTGTTTTTGCCTGTTGCAAATTCTTCTACAGTTTGGCTTGTCTAAGCTAAGCCTATAGACCTGAGTCCTGTCCCGGAATTACTTAGCCCAGTTCCAGATTACAATGGCACTTTTCTGTTGGGCTTTTTCTTTATCTGTTTGGTTTTGGTGTCTGTCCACACAACAAAAGTGCTTAGCTGCAGGGAGAAGCCTCAGAGCTCCCTGGGTATGACGGTGAATGGAATGACAGGACTGCTGGATTCAAGGTCCAGGGCAGTAAGGAAACATTCGATGGCTGCTTCGTTTTTCCCCTGAGCTTGCAAGACCTCTCCAAGGCTGTTCCAGGCGATGTGACTGGTGGTCTGGATCCGGATGGCATCTCTGAGCACTTTCTGGGCCAGTTCCCTCCGCCCAAGTCTGTTCAGCACCAGGCCCTGGCAACAAACAAGTGAGGAGCAGTTAACAACAGCGCAGAAGAGAGGAAGAAATGGAGCATCCCAAGCTGACACCAAGCGGCTCTATGAGTGCAGGCACAGGAGTCCTAGGAAGGGGGCATCTCCACCTATTTCTGAAGAATAAAAGGGGTCAGTTGTTAAGTTCTGTGTTTTTTGATAGTGACGCACAATTTAAAAAGTAATTGTGAAAATAATTTTTTTAAAGCAGATTTAGATTCAGCTCTGCAAGTGCTCCTGCTGTGTGTTACTGGGAGAGGGTTTCCTGGTGCGCTATACAGAAGAAAGGTGACAGGCCCTTTAAACATCCCTCTCTTCTTGCCCAGAAAATATACAGAGGTTTGACTACAGCCAGTATCTGAATTAATTCCTGCACATCTGCAACACCCAGCTGAGGCTGAGGTAAAGTCTCTCATTTTCTACAATCCTGACCACACTGGGATCTTTCTTCTCAACAAACAGGGGGCAGAGGGATGTGGTGTCCTTCCAGCCTTCCACGGGCAGGCTGTACGAAACAGCATGGGATGCAAAAACTCTGTCCTCCTGCACTTCAATGTAGATCCTAAAGCAGTGTGGGGGAAGAGAGGGATAGAGGAACCTTGTTTAAAAAGCTGTCCTTAGGGTAAGAAAAGACACAAGTGGGTGTAACCATCTGGAAGGAACAGGAGGGGGAGGATGAAAGAAGTGTTAGGAAGAACATGTGTTCCTATAGGGCTCTCATGGATGTGTCTGAACCCACAAAGCACCTAATGAGCCAGGCTCCCTGTTAATTACACAGCAGTTAACCACAGTGAGCCCAGATGGTCATACAGGCTTTGCAGGCCACACCATATTCGTGGCATTTCTCTGCTTCCTCCTGAAGGTGCACACACCAGGACGAACCTTCCAGCAGCTTCATTCAGGTGTGGCCTCTGGAAGAAGCAGCCAGCACTGCCATGTCACCTGCCAAGCTCTACATGGCCCCTGCCTGCACTCACCCATGGAAATTCTGGCAAGTGAGGTGACTGCCTGACTTCATGCTTTTCCTGGGACAATTAGTAGGTGGAGGCATATATATAAAGAAAAGCATTAGCTTAATCTTTAATCTGTCTAATTGCCTTTAGTGCATATGAAAAGATGTAAGAAACCTGAAATCTCTCATAACTAGAACCCAAGTAAATTTCTGATGAAAGAATGGTGATGCTGTTAGAAATAGTGAAGATTTTTCCTCTGTTTTCTTTTGTTTGCTTTTACAAAAGTACCATTAAACACAGAGTGCATCAGCATCCTTAAGGCCAGTGATAGTACTAATATGTACAGAAAAACATTAATTTGCCTGAGAGAAAAATTAAGAAACACCCATTTAATCAAATATTGGCGGTGCTATGAAAAGCTTTGCTGCCTCTTTCTTGCCCATAACTTTGACCTGAATGGTCAACTCAGTATCAAATCTGGTCATTTAGAGATGCAGGGTGTTTTTTATTTTGGTTCCTCTCTGTGTAGGAGAACGACAAGGCAACAGGGTCTAATCTTACAAACCCCTTGGGAGCAGGCATAGGTGGCACACAGGTTCCCTGGTGGGAGAGGCTGGTTCCCCTGGAGGTAGCTGCCTGGAGACGACTGCAGGCACGTAATGACAGACTGGAAGGAATTTGTGCAATTATAATTTGAGTCACCCTCTTGACAGGGATAATGAGGCATAGAAAGGGCAAGTAATGTGGCCATAGCAAATCTGCTGCTGAGCCAAGAATAGACAGGAGCTATCTTAGCTCAAGTTTGTCCTCGACCACAAACCCACTCTTCCTAAAATCTCTTCCTGTTGTGCTGACCAAGCAGAGCCGATTGTGCTCTCTGGTGGCCGGGGACCCAGCGCTGTCCTCAGCCTGACATTAGCAGCACCGAGCCTCTCAGTGCTCTCAGAGGGCTGCTGGCCCTGGAGGCACAGGGGCCAGCGAGCCCGTGCAGCTGCTGCCTGTCATCCCTCTCCAACGAGGAGGGGAATTCCCTGCCCGGCTGACATCTCGCGCCTCTCAACAATGCTGCAGTGAAATCCACCTCGTCGTAAACTGCTCGTGCAGCACAGCTCCCTTGCGTGCCCCAGCACCCTTGCTGGTCAAGAACCAGGGCCTGGTGTGGCTTCCCTGCCGTGGCTCCCCAGTGCTTGCCGTGCCTGTGCTCGAGGCCCAAGGGGAGCACTGTGTTCTGCACACCCAGCTGCTGTGCCCACCGGGGGCAGATGCCCACCAGGAAGCGCAGCTCACGTGAAAATTTCCTCTTTGGTATTCAGTGCTTTCAAGCTTGCCACTTTAGCTGACAAAACGTCTGTGAATCCTCAGAGAGAGCTATTGCAGGCTCCCCAAAGCCAGGGGAAGGCCTCCAGTTGATGTTGCAATATACTGCACAAGTGAAAAACTGCTATGTTTATGGAGGAAACATTTGCTAAAGGAGTTTGAGATTTTCACCTCCTCCTTGCTCACATGCACAACCGGCATTTGGCTGGTGCCAAGTGCTGCTCACGTCTGTGGCCCATCCCAGACATGCCACCATCCTGCTTCCCCCTTCTGATGAGGAACAGCCCTATACCCTCTTCCTGCACACATGCCTGGACTTCCATGCAGTGTGGGCACATGACACTGGGCTCCAGGCCCCAGCCCAAGTGGAGGCTGGGGTCTGGCCAACCCAGGTCTGCCAACACTCCCCAGCCCCAGCACAGAGTGAGCTGTGACAGATGGTGTCAGCCTTTTAGCGAGGCTTAACTGAAGCGGCACAAATATGCTGCTGATGTTTAAAGGACAGGTTGAACATCATTAATTCTGTGTGCAGGAGAGTTTCTGGCTTTGCATTTCCTCTCTCCCCTCCTCCCCACACCGCTCCTTGCAAACCACAAGCATTTTGAGAGCTGGAGGCTGCACAAACCTCAAGCCTCAGGAAGACGCAGCACTGAGCACTTGAGTTTTTGTTTCTCTGAGGTATTTGCACTTGAGTGCTTCTCCTTGCTACTGAATTTCTCATTTCTCCATGGAGTCTGACTTGCTATAAACAAAGACTGCATGTTGTAGCTATGTAGGTCCAGTTGGAATCTGCCTACAGTGCAAAAGAAAAAAAATTATATCTAAATTCAGAAAGCCACCCACTGACAGGCAATTTGCATTTTTATCTGGAAGATTTTTTTTACGATTTTTCTAATGAAAGTTCAGCTCCTGAGTTTCTATGGAAACTCATCTGCTTGGTGTGCATGCATAATTTCATAAAGTCAGATCTCAGGAAGATGAGCAATTAGTATAAATACAAGCAGGAATGTGATTAAGGGTTTCATCCTCTTATTCCTGAAGATGGAGGGTGGGACTGGGTTTTGTTGTCTTTCCTCAGTTTCTATTTGTCTTTTTGCCAAAACAATGCAGAAACTGTTGTACAAGGTAGCCTGACTCCTCTGCCACCTCCTGGCTAGCACTGGCACTTCTGGTTTTGCCCAGTGATTTTCCTCCCAAAGATGACAAGTACCTCTAAGTATGGCCCTCTCTGTCAGTAGTGTTGGTACTGAGTCAGACTCTAAAGAGCAATGAGGACAGGCTTATTTTTAAACTCGAGCAAATTATAAATAGTGAAAAAATCCCAAACCAACTCAAAAGGTGAGTGGGAATCATTTTTCCTTCAAACTCCTGTGGGCAGCCCAGCCCCACGTCAGCCACACACAGGCAGTTCATGTCCTGCTTGCACCAACGCAGCTGCACAGTGCTGGGCTGTGGATTCACTCTCACTCACTCACTCAAGGTCCGAGGGTAACCTCCACAAAGGAATTTGATTTCTTCTTTAGGTCTGAAGATGTACCTTAGGTCTTGTAAGCAGAGGCAGAGTGGTGAGGGCAGAGCACAAAGCAGACTGTAAGAGACAGCAGTGAGAGCTCTGGCAGAAGCTCAGCTGAGGTGAACGGCTGCGGCACAGCGAGACCGGGACAGTCTAGCAGGGTAGGAAGGCTGAGAGGGGACAGTGAATCTGCTCTGCTGATTTAGTGTGCCTTATGCTGACAGCTGGACTCCTGAATTGATGGTTTTTAATTTCATGGAACAGAGGGTGCCTATGGGAAGCTTTTTCAAAGGTATTTTTGACCTCGTCTGCATGCAAAACAAACAAAACCTAAACCACTTCTATGGTGACACTGGACTGGACTCCCTTGCCTTCAGTGATGTGATACTTAGTAACTGATACTTGAGCGAGGCTATTTTTGTTTTAGAATAGGAGAGCCATATTTCAATTTAAGTTAGATGAGAAAAAAAGTGTTATTTTCAATTTTCACTAATAAAGAAAGTGAGCATAAGCCACACTTGAAGTCCCACTTTTAGAAGGTCATGAAATTTCTACTTGTGCCTTTATTTCCTTAGAGTTTGACAAAAGCTCTTCAAATGCTATCTCATAAAATTCCCAGAAAATAGTGCAGGAAGACAAAATAACAAAATAAGCCTCATGTACAAGCTGGAGTTTATTTTTAGAAATGAAAATGAAAACTTCCTTTGCAAATGTTTAGTTCAAACACCTGATGAGCTGCAGGGAGTTGTCTCCTTCCAGATAGGTGGCACAGATTAGCCTGTTCTTTCCTGGAGGGCTTGTATTGAAAAGAGATGTCCAGAAAACATTTCATTTCATTCCTGGAAGGTTGCTTTTTGTTGTATTTGCAAGGTCATCTCATTTTTGGAGAATTTGTATAGGTGGACTTGACTCTATCCTTTACAAACAGATTTTAATAGTCACATAAAATGCAAATTGTCACTGTCTTTGCATGAGACTAATTCCAAAGTGAGGTTGTCTCTATTTAGCAGAGCATTTCTGCCTATTATTGTCTGAATACCCCAAAGTTTCCCAAATGAATCAGACTTTGCTGCTGGGCTTCCTTAAGTACATTATTTAATTAATTTCAAGGTAAATGCAGTATCCTTACTGTCTACTCCAATTTGTAATGTGGACGAGTCACTTGTGGTTAGTAGGAGGGTAATCAGCAGCTGGCAAAAGCAGGGCATGCTGCAGGAAAGTGATCGTTCAGAAGTGTGCTTATTCAGCAGAACCCTACAAAAAGCCTTTCAAGATGCATTTGGCATTTGGTGATAACAGTCTCATGTAACTGAAAAATCTGCACTGCTACAGGGCAACGCACGCTTCTGTAATTATTTAGCAATCAGAATAAGTTGTAAGCAAAATCTGTTGCATAAGCCACGAAATATCAGTGTCCTTTCAGAAAATGGAGAAGATTAACCCTGGAAATCCTAGGTCTCCTAGAATAACGAAAGACACGTAAGTAGCAAATTGCTCTGTGATTCTTTCCCCCTACATTCACGAACTTTGCATCTCTGAAGAGCCGGGATGGTTTTTTAGCTGTGAGCAGCGAAGTGAGTTTTTGTTGTGCTGTCACTCAACCACACAGTGCCTGGTAGTGTGGGGGTAGCCCATCACCCATTTTGCTGATTCAGTGCAGGTTGTGGTGAACCTGAGCTATACATTTGAGCTTTGTTTTCTGAAAAGACACTGTAGGAGTACAGCGAGCAATCAGGGTCCTCTCACTGAGTGAGAGACCGCATTAATTTGCTGCCCTAACAAAGGATGACTGGGATTCACTTCTGGGAGAAAGCCTGTCTTTCAGTGTTTCTGCTGCCTCCTTTGTTGAGAGCAGCTTTTCCTCCTCTTCCTTCCCCACTCCCGTCTCCTCTGCCCAAGCTGCTGCATCCCCTGTCAGTCAGTGATGCTGAAGTGCTGCATTTGATAAAGCAGAGGAGGGGAAGGAGAAGGGAGGAGAGGGAAGGCAGGCTGGGCCACTGCAAAACATAGAATGTGGAAAGGAGAAATGAAGGAACAGCACTTGTCGGGGGGGAACTGGCAAGTGCTGGGAAAAGCAAAAAACCTGAGATTGCATCATGATTTGTAGTACTTGTGCACTGCCTGTGGGTTTTAACTCAGTAGGCTCAGCCTGGAGCCTTCAGCTCCAGCACTGCAGGCACCAAAAGGCAGCCTAGCCTTTGCTGTTTAAACTTCACTGCAGCCTCTTCGTGTGCTACAGAGGAGGGTGAGGAAAGGGAAGAAATGAGACTGCAAGGAGGTGTCAGGAGGGACAGACTTCCTGAATGTGAAAACAGTGACAAGCCCACCGGAGACCTGGGCACATGGATATGCTTTATCAATCACAGTGAGGGAGTGCTTGCAGGGAGACAAGAAAAAGCAAAAGAAAGAAAAGACCAAAAGCAGTGAAGTCCTGAAGAGAGGGACATCCCCTCCCTTAGCTTGCCAATGTGTTTTCCAAGGCAGTGAGTAACTGCCAAGGCAGCATCTCACCCAGGCCCCCTGTGAGGCCAAGGCATCCCTGCCCCACAGAAGGGAAGCATGTGCCATGCTGCACACTGCCCTCTGCCCAAGCTTGCTGTCTCCATTTGAGTTCATCAAATGTTAGCAGGGATGTTTCTACCGTGTTTGAAGCTTAAATGTGATAAAACATTTATTGACATAAAAAGCAAACCCTAAGGCAGCATTTCAAACCAGGAGGCTCTGATCTCTTCACGGGGAGGTTCATACCAGCCTAGGGAGAACGGAGAGTTTTTCTGCCTTGTTGGATTGTCATCACTTAAGCTTCATGCAAAGCAGAATCGTTTGCTGCATGCTGAATATTCTCTCCTTTGCTGAGACTTACATGGAGATGAAGCAGGAAGCAAGGAAACCTAACATGATGCCTCAAACACATCTCAGAGTAACTAAATCCAGTATTTGTTTCACAGTCGCTTTTCCTAAGGAAGGAAAGATTTCTCCCAGCCCTGATCTTAGCAGTTGTCACAGTAATGTTGTAATAGAGAACACAGAAGATTCAGCTATGACTCAGGCTCACGGTGTTGTCTGTAAAAATATGCACCAAAAGAAGGTCCCAAACTGATCATAAATAACAATTTAGAGCACATAATTTATAACATAAGGTCCCAATTCTGCTATGCGTTGTACTGGCTTCCCCGGCAGAAAGCCTTGTTGAAATTAGTGAGATCTGGCCTAAATATATCCCGGTATTTCAAAATCTGTGCAGAATTGAAACTGATAAGCATCAGCAAAGACAGCAAAGGCATGTAACACACATGCAGGATGTTGGAGAGCAGCAGGTAACCTGCTGGCTTAAAGCACTCAACAAGAAAGCAGTAGCTGTGCTCCACTGGCTGCTAATACATTTCACAATGAATAATTTGTCATTACTCAGGAACAATTCCGACAGGAGGGACAGAGTCAAGGGACAAGCTTGGGAAGCAGAAGTCCTTGGTTAAAGTGTTCACAGGCTAAGGAGGCTTCAGAACTTGCCTCTCTTGTGCCCAGGGAGTACATGCTAACTTCTAGCAAATGTCTTTTAAGAGTGCAGGGCAGCTGTTAAGCACCCCCATTGCCCCAGGGGTGTAAAACCTGCCTTTATTTTGGTAGTAAGCAGGTGCCTATGTTTTGTTGCACCTAACAAGATGTTGCTGCAGACAGCTGGCCAATGTCTAGGCTTAAGATTTGGACACCCAATTAATCTTAGTATCCAGTGTGCTGTGGCTGAAGAATAGGGAATTTCTGTTTTCTTAGGTATCCCTCCAGTGCCAGCGCTGGATCTTTCCCCAGTTTTTGACGCAGTGCTTTGAAACAAAGGAGGGGCTGATGCACATGTTTCCCATGCATGTTATCCTCCCCTCTGCATAAGGAGTACCTCTTGTCTAAATGTATGGGTCATGAACAACAGGTTCTCACAGACAACAGCTTCAGCTCTGCCCAGGGTCTCTGAGCCTCAATCCCACAGAACTTACGGCCAGAGCAAGTGTTGCATTTGGTATGGCACTGAGGAGGGGCACAGTGCAGCAAAGACACACTGACAGAAGCACACAGCATGCCAATGTAGATTACAGCAGATGTCTTCTGAAAGGAGAGCCGAGGTATTTAAAATATCTTAATTTGCTTAGTTTTCCACTACTGGCAGTCTCTGGGATAGCATGTGATTAATGATATCCTCCACACAACTACAGCCTCCGTGTGCAGTATTGCAGCTGAGTGCTAAGCTTAGCTGAGCTGCTAGGAAACGCAGGGAGCTGGGCAGGAACACTGCTGTGGTCCAGCCAGTGCCTCCAGATTCTGCTCCAGTGCCTCTGATCCCTGATGAAACATACAAGGAGTATGTTTCCTTATTGCCTCTTAACACCTAATCTCTCCTAAATCACGAACCTCCATGTACAAAGAGATTTTGCTGAATTACAGTTTGTGTTTTCTGTTACATGCTCAAAAGAGAATGAATGAAGAAATTCCTTGAAAAGGTAAAGATTTGATAAATACTGCACATAACACTGGCATAAATGGAAGCTCCAGCAACACTTAAGAGCTGTGATATTTTCATGTTTCCCGTTTGTTTGGCAAGAAGGGACTTGTGCTTCCTTCTCTTGACTGTGGCCAGCTTGGTGTGTATGGGGACAGCTTGCTGAAAACCTGGAAATCTTGCTAGTTCCCACGCCCCTGTTTGTGCAGCTGTGTCTCATGGACCAGGAGGCAGCACACTCTGCTATTGTGCTACACACTATTTTATTTACTGTATTACTACAGTCTATGACTCTGTCCTGTCCTGCAATAACAAGCAGCCTAAATAGCACAGAATTTAAACTAATTACAACCGGTTTCCTTGTTTATGAAAAATAGTTTTTGAAGGTTGAAGTATAAAGGGGATAGTCATTCCACCCCTTCTCCCTTCTGACAGTTCCCTGAGCACTTTCTGAAATACCATTTATGAGTTCAGCCGCAGACCAACCTGACTACTACAATTTCTAGGCTTTAATTTGATCTTGGAGCAAAGCACGACAGGAGGACAATACTGCTTAGTAAAACTTCAGTGGTATCTCAAGGCCTGTGTATAGGAAATCATAACTAAAGCTAGTAATCACCTGGAAGATGAAACTGGAGCTCAGCTGAGAAGCATCTGCTGCAGGTTAAGATCAGGCCAAGGGTAATGCCTTTAGACCTGGATGCAAGTTTTATTCTCCAGAGATAACTGAACCACCCCAGGATCTCAATGGGTTTAAGAAATGTACTGGGTTCCTCTCTTGTAAGGTGTTACACACACTTTGGAGAAGAGATCAGAGAAGAGTTGGGGAGTTCTGTCTTGCAGGATTTGACTGTGGTTTCTAAAGTTGTATAAACAGAGCCTGAATTATGTGATAATGAGCACCGCAGGGACATGGAGAAAGAATAACTTACCGTAACAGAGGAAAGCAAGTGATTGGCACAGATAAACAGGAGCTACAGATTCCCTGGAAACGGGGATAATCCACCTCTGAGAAGCAGAGCACCAGCCCTCCCGCTAATGGACTGAAATCTCTGCGCTGTGCACTGGATCAGATTTGCTCCTTCCAGCGACCCCAAATGCCCCAGCAGGCCCTGCCTTCTGCTGATGTGGAACTGCGCAGTTCCCCCAGGAGAGGAAATGGCCACTCAGAGCATCCAAGTGACGGCTTGGTGGCAGGGAACCACTTATCACCTTGTTTGTGATGGCTTTACTGTCTCCTCTGCATGAAGGAAGGAAGCCTGGTAACTGCTGAGGAAGAGAATGGGCAACAAACCCACTCTGTCAGATCCTAACTGGTGTTAGGAGCCCTGATCCTGCTGCACTGCCAGGGATTTGCTCCCATGGCCGGGCTACAGAAGCTGCCAGCTAACGAATGGATTTGCTGGGAGGATGGCAGTGGGGGAGGGCGGTTTCTGCAGCAAACAGAAACGAGGAGAACAAAGTGTTTGCAATTCCTTGGACAGTGAGCGAGCTGACACACAAACTTATTAACGTGAACATCCAAAATGCTCATTTCTCCTCGGGGAGCCAGTGACTAGAGGCAAAGCCAAGTTCTCTCCCTCAAGCTCAGCTGCTTCACCACAAAAATTTGAGTTAAGAGGCTGCTCTGAGGATTGCTGTTCCCCAAGGAGAGCTTAGAGCAGTTATTTTGGGATATCTGAAGCACAGGAACATTCCTGGGATTCTGCAATAAGCTTCAGAGTTGGGAAAACAGAATTTGCTAACCAGCCATGGTTTGGAAGGAGACTACCAATCATCTCCAAAAGCCAAATGTTGCTCTACTGTTGTCCTTGGTGGAGATGCAAAAGGGATGTGCTGGACCGGCACCATATCCATCAGATCACTTTCTTCTTGGATCAGATTATTTTAGTTTTGGTGGTTCTCTCCAGCCCAGCCCATAACCACCCTGAGATTGCAGGGTACTGCTCCTGCACTGACAGGCAGAAGGCAGCTGTCCTGATTTCCTTCTGCATGACTGGGGATGCTCCCTGCCACCACAACCTCGCATACAACGAGCTGCAATCACCTGCTGGGGACTTCCAGTGGAAAGCACCATCCCACACGTGCCGATGGTCCACCAGCAAGTGCTGCGCTGCTGATGTGCCATTTTTGGAAGGAGGTGTAACTAGCTATGTCACCCTGCAGAGCAGGCTGAAAATAGGATTGCACTCACTGTGCCATGTGGCTCAGTGGTATGTCAGGACATGTATTTTTAGGAAATTCCTCCTTTGGGCAGAAAGGGTGAAGAGCTTGGCCTGGTTTGCAGGCTGCTGGCTTTGCCCAGATCTTTCATTCTAGAGTGTGGGAGCATGTCACTCAGCAATCAGTCTGTGCAGGCTCCTGGAGCCTGGATACAGTGCTAGCCCTGGTTACCTCCTGATCAGGGTGGCTGTGAAAGGGTAAAACATGACTGGTCTGGGGCTGTGCTTTCATTTCAATGCATGCATGCTTGCTGTCTCTTTGCTGGTACTTTCAGAGAGGGAACTGACCTGCAACAGAGCAGGGATAAAGAAAAAAGGAAGGAAGATCAATGTCTTGGGAAGACTATGGCTCCTGAGGAGTGGCAATAAAAATGTACCTTTCAAAATGAATGTGTGAGGAGAATAAGGAGCTCAGAGAAGATACCTCATGCAGAGAAGAAACAGAGAGAGAGAGAGAGAAGCAGAAGGTAAGTAGGGAATTTGCCTCTGGAGAGGTACTTTCTGGGTGCATCATAATGAAAAACTGCAGTACACCTCCAGGCCCAGCCAGTTACTGATGCACAAACATTGCTGTGAAAAGGACAAAGGCAAGGCAGTGCTGGACTCAGAATCAGTGTTTGACAGATACTTGCTGGCTTCCTCTTTTACCCAGAACATCATTCCTATCAGGCAGCATGTGTTCAGCTCCAGCATCTGGGTTGTGATTTTTTGGCAGCTGCACAACATCTCTGCTATTAAATCCCACCTGCCAGTCTCATGTCTGCTCTTAGAGACCTTTGCTGTTAGCAAATGTTTCAAAATCATACTGCCAGGCACAGCATATCATTCTACAATCCTACCTCAGGCAAAAACCCTCATGCAAGGTCTCCTTTTAACTTCAGTGGGCTGCAGAAGGGAAAGGCTAGAGGACAGGCCTTTAGGTAACAGGCAGAAATATTCATTTAGGTCACAGCTTGCACCGAATTCCTTTCAGCACTAATGTGAAACAGCTATTTTCCCCCTGAATTATCTGAATAATACTATTTTGTCTGTGACATTCTAAGCAGCTTTCTTTTGAGACATGTTCCATGCTACAGCTGTGCAGAGAGAATTTGTGAACTTTGTTCACTGGAATCTGTTCATGTGAAGTTGTTCTCCCCCTCTTTAAAATTCTTCCCTTCTCCTGCTTCTTAGCAGTCCCAGATGAGCAATGCCACCAGTATGATGTGTGCATACTCTATGTCACTCCACTGCTGAAACAGTTCCTTAGTAAACAAAATGCAGAAATACAACCTGCTCATCTGTCTTGGGTAAGAGGTGTACCCACAGAAATAACTGCAGTTTTTAATTCTGCACAGGGAGAAGGGCCTAAACTTCCACATAAATCATCTGCTGTTATATTTCACAATCTGATTTTCCCTGGCATGAGCCTAGGCAATGAGGCTGTGCTTCTGGTGCAAAGGACAACATCTCCTGGAGATGAAACAAGCTACTTGATTATGGTATCTCCAAAATTGCAAACAAAAGAGACAATCAGTGCTTTTTGATGTGGACATCTGTCAGCAGAGAAACAACTGCTAATTGTCATGTAATAAGCACACCAGACACTTCCATAGCAGTCATCTTTCTGGAAGTCAAGCATGAAAAAAATGTTACTCATCCAAGCACCAAGCATATTTTGTCTGAATCTGGCTGCATTTCTGCAACTGTTTAGAACTCCAAAGTGATACAATGCTTTTTTATAGACAGATACTTGAGATCAAAATACTTAGCCAAAATATAGCAATCAGTAATGGTTTTTGTTGGCATGTGGTTATCTAGCTTTATATTCTAATATTTACATTTTAGTTTTAGAAGCAAGGTAGGTGTAGTGAGAAAAGGTGCTGATATCTCACATAAATACAAGCATGTGGGATTTTTAGAGAATTGCAGCAGAACTATTTAGTTGCACTTCATTCAGAGGAGTCCTTGCTCCCACAGAAGCACCATAGGAGCTGTCAGTTTGGCAGCTACATGGCTTTACATGAGCTCTGAGCAATGTTAAAGCAGCACAAGGCTGTCTAAAAGCTATGTGCGAAGAGGAATAGCTAATTCTCTTTGTATGAAAGGATTGACTCCAGACAGCCTGCTAACTATAGAATCCATACACGTCATTTCCTAAAGCATCTGTATGCCTCCCTTGCAGGCATGGGCTCATCAGCCCATCACTTGATTGAAGAGAAGGGAAAAAATAGTTAAAACCTCTCCAGGAACAACAGGTAAGAGGATGTCTTCTAGTGACTGAACCAGGTTTGAGCTGACCAAGAACTTCTTTGACAGGTCTGGGCATCTCTTCTTTAGATGGTGAAGCTGCCTGCACCACAGACCAGCCATTTTGGTGCTTACATAGTTTGGCAGTAGTCTAATGATGGATACTCTAATTGGAACAAATTTTCTTGAGAGCTGCCAGAGAACTGCATGATCATCAGTTAAGTGGGTAACACCAATCTCTCATGATTTTCAGCAAACCAGTAAAAAACGGAGTGCCTGAACATAAGCCCCGTAACTGCTGCAATCACACAGAACCACACACATAAGATACATTTTAGCAATGCCCAGAATCCTAAGCAAGAAAAACAAAATAACAAACATTATGAGGTCTTTTTTTTTTACCACTATGAACAGACTGAACAGCAAAACCTTTAGCACTGTATCTATTCTCTAGTCTTGCAAAGCCCTTTCATTTTAATGAGGTTGGTCTGCCTTTGTCCCAAGAGGAATGGCCGTGGGTATTTAAATCAGCCAGCCTGCATCTTTGAGGGGCCCAGGGAGGCAGCCACCTGGAAAAGACCCATGATGTCTGGGGAGCACAAGAGACAGAAAATGAGGAAAGGGGTATCTTCATTTGCTGTTGTGTCAAAGGCTCAACAAAACACAGACTCCAACAGCAGCAGCCCCATACATGGGGTGATGTACTTGTAAAACATTTACATTTTCAGCAGGATGTTTCTAATTAAACTCAATTGGTTTGCTCACCTGCTGGGAGCAACTGCTCTGCACCTCATCTCCTGCTTCTACTTGAGCACAGAGGATACAACTGCTGAGGCTACCACAAAGCACTGTGTTCCTTTTGTGCACTGACAGTAATTGAGAAAATGGATTGCAACAGCCTGTTTTGTGTTTGCCACTGTTCTAGGAAGTGCTTTATTTTTTTATTTATTTTTATTTTCTCCAGAGCATCAGAGGTTTTACAGCCCTTTTGCAGGAGCGGGGGGTGACTGACAGGGCTTTGTGTAGTTTCCTGACTGTAGGATATGAGGACTGATGCTGGTATTAAACCCCTCAGGTCCAAGGAAGGTACCCACACAGATCCTGACTACAATCAGATGGCAAGGCAAAGGATGGTATTGAAGCGTACCATGATCAGTAGCCCAAGACAAACAGCCAGCTGCCACTAAATACTTCTTAACCTGTTTTATGAGCACAGCATTTTAAGGAAGGGTTTTATTGATACTGTGTTGTATTGTCTGAGGCATTTAAGGGTTTGCCCAGAAAACAAACCTTTAGAGAAAGCTGCTAAAACCATGTGGACAGTCAGCAGGACTCCTGGCTTACCACTGCTGTGCTAGGCTCCCTTTCTGCATGTTTAGGGAGCCAGCAGTTGTCAGTGCAATGTAAGTCATACCTCAAAAGAATACTTGAATGTAATGGCCTTGTTGTATTGCAGCATTGCCCTGCTGTGAAATGAGAAAAATGCATTTACTGTGCTGAGGCAGCAGGTCAGCATCCCAAATGTTCTCCCCTCCAACAGGCTCACTGGGTCAGAATAATTCTGTTTTGGATTGTACAGGACAGTCTCCTGGGTAACACGCTTCACAGCAAGGCTTGGGGGGAACACGCCCTTGAATGCAAGGCAGTCAATGAGATTTATAATTACTGTGTTTTATAACCTCCCTCATTCAGGCAGGGAAGGGTACTGCTGAAGGGAGCTCAAACCAGAGAAATCATCAATCTGCAGCTACGTAAATAACTCCTGTTAATGTGATTTGAATCCCAGATGGCAGAAGGCACGCTTTTGTCCAGTCTGCTGTCCAGAGGCACACAAAAAATTCACACATTCGTTCTCTAAACTCAGGTGGCTGCAGGATGTAGAACTCTGACTTCACTACCCTCTCCCAGAGAAGGAGATGTAAAATCCACTCTATCACTGAAATCTGACTGCATTAAGCAAGGTCTTGGCTCAAGGCCAGGTCCCAGCTGTCCCTGCAGTGATAATGACCACTCTCCCCCGGGCTGCTGGGCACAGGCAGAATCCAGCTGCATTTACACATATGCACGCATAAATTGTCTGAACATGGTGGTGTTAATGCTTCTGGGATGGCAAACTGACCCTATAGATGTCTCATCAACAGCGAGCCCCATGCAGAATGCATTTTATTTTTGGAAAAGCCTGGAGGTAAAAAAAATAAAATCTCCTGGTACAGTTTATCTGATGCTTTGTTTTTGAGTGTCCTTGATGCATAACAGCATGCTATCATCTCTAAAGATTAAAAACAATCCCTTCTTATTGCTCTGCTGGGTATTTTCAAAGAAATTCATGCACAGATGAAAACAAATAAAAACAATGCCCAGTGGCTCTGAAGAGATCCTGGGCCTCCAGTTTCAAGTAGTCTGGAGACAATTTTAAACAAACACAGACCTACTAAATCCTTAGCTACAGCTCCAGCGAGGACATGCAGGCGAAACTTCAGCAGCTTTAACAGGGAGAGGCTGGTTGAGGATTTTCAACATTATCTCCATTTTGTTTTTTAGGGTATAGCTTAACTAAGATGTAGAGTGTATCACGTGCAACACTGGATTTTTATTATTTCTTAAACTGGAGCTTCAAGTTAAATAACAACACCTTTGTTCAGGCTTGGTGTACACAAAATTTCAGAGTAACCAGGTTGCTTTTCATGATGTTGAAGTCTGGGATTTTTGATGGACTATGGCAAGGGTGGAGAAAGTCACTCTCTTAACATCAGTGCAGGACTGAGGACCAAAATGACTGAATTAAACACAGTGTAAACTGAGAGAGCCTCAGGCCCCGATGAAGGAACAGTTCAGCTCGCTTCAGTTAACATGTCTTTTGCTTTTACCCACTTGGCTTCATTGTTCTGAGGATCTGGCCCAGTACAAGAATGAAATCCCATCCCCAGCCCCTGTTCTGCTTCCAGCATTTGCTGCTGGCTATCTCTGATGGACAGTGGCAGGAATTTCTTAAGGAGAAATCTATGTGACACTGCTGCACTTAAGAAAGTCTGAAAATAGGCTTTTTTCTTTTTCTTCACTCCTGCTTCTGCACTGACCTTGCTCAGAGTGGAAAGCATTTTTTGCCAAGGTGTATTTGAGGGTTTGGCTTTTAGTGGCTGGGCAAAAATCATTCACAAGATCACCTGTGAAGCAAAATAACTCCAGATGGAACTAGCGTAAGATGCTTGGGCCAAACACACAGACTTGAGTATGTGAATATTGATTTAGGGGTGTTTGTGGTAAGGAGGATAACAGAGACAATGTTGAACATAAAACCATGCTCTCTTGATGATACGGAGCCCCACAATGCAGTGTATCACAATGCACAGAAAGGAGGACACAGCAAGTCATGTTCAGATTATATCTGCTGCAGACTTTCATTGCATTTTTAAAAAATCTCTCATTTATTTCTAAAATAACCTTATATCGGCTATGTACTGCTCATCTACTTTACTGCAGTTGAAATTCATTTGCTTTTAAGTCTCTGTGCTGTCTGGGCATTGAAACCCCCCTCATGTTTTTGGACAGTAATATAAAAAAATCCCCCCATGGCCCTCCCTCACCCTCTTTAAGGCATTAGACTTGTTGCTTATCTGTGTTTGTTAACCTTGGCATCCCCTATGCTTTGCTGTGAGGCCAGTGCTGCTGACCACACTGCTCTTAGTTGGCTGCTTGTGGTGTAAATGCACTACCAGCAGCATTTAAGATGTACAGCACTGCAGAGAGGCAGATATTTTCAAGGCTTCTTTACCTCTTCTACTTTGGATGGGATTACTGGAAGTGCAGTGGCTTTAGTTTGGGAGAGTTAGTTATATCTTGTCCCTGGTTTACCTGCTGAAGTTCTCCCAGCATAGTGCGGGACTTGTGGCAGCATCAGATTCTTGTGTTGCATGCAGTGAGGGACAGCAATGTTCAAGCATGGTTATTTAGGCTTGTCAAAGCTCTATGAAGCAGTCCTAGTCACCTGGGGAAGGGAGTGGCATCCACACCCACAGCTGTTTCTTTAACTCCCATCCTTAAGAAAATCACCTCAAGCCTAGGTAAGTGTTAAAGGCATGTTATAGACTTTTCTTCCTTGCCCCAAGCACTGGGATATTCTGCCATAGGTACCTCAAAGCCATTGTAATTCCTTTTAATTTGAAAGGTTTCACCTTTCACCATCTATGGTATCTAAGCAAAGGGAGTCTCTCCTAAAGGGAGCTCTCTTCTAACAGGAGATGGGGAGAAGCAGTCCTGGTTCTTCTCAAACTGTGACAGGCTCTATGACCACTGAGATGGAAAAAGTTTGCAAATCGTCTAGTTCGAAGTATGCAAAAATAGCAGGGCTGCAATTCCAACAAACAAGGCTGCTCTTCTGTCCCTGTTTGATGACAGCTTGTGTGAGTGAAAATGAGTAGTGCAAGACTATTGAAACTTAATCTATTGTAGAATTTTAGTTGAATGAATTTGATTTGAAAGGATTTGTGCTACACGTATATATCATAACTTGTCATTGCTGCCTGCACTGACACTACATTATGTGAGCATTCTTTTTCCAGAGACTAGCTGCATTGATAAAATCACTTAGTACAGCTGACCAAGCTAAAAATAAATATATAAAAAATAGGCTGCCTTTTGGCTCAAGGATCTCACATATACACCATTTTTACTTTGTGATGCTGCTATTTTCAATGCTGCTATTTTATATTTTCTGGCTTGGGAAAGCTAATTCCAAACAATGGGTTAGCTGCAAACTACTTCCTTTGATTGTTCTTCCTTCACTATTCAAAGCAAGAGATAAGTTAAAATGATACAGGCTTCAAGTTAGTCTGATTTGCTGTGTCAGCCAGCAAGTGATATATAATACAGAATTTCTCAGAGAACACAAAACCTGTGAGCTAAGGAAGTTACCCTTATCACTGGTGACTAAAAGAATTCAAGTTGCAGAAATGTGAAATTAACACCTATCCCAGATACTTTACAATCATTTATCGTTAGTGGAAAGCAGTCTTGAGCTTTCAAGGTTATTTGGTCAACATATTTGTTGTATTCCAGGAACAGCAAGGAATGCTAAGGTGAGGGTTTCTGCTCCTGAAGCCTGGAATTCTCCGAGGCTCGTGCCTTTTACTGGTCTCTCTCTCTACATTTATTTACTTTCCTTGCTCTCAAGGCAAGACAGTTTTCAGGCAAACAAGATACCAAATGGTCCATGAACCCAGTGCCGACGATACTGCAGGCAATTTTGCTCTTAATGTGCATGAAATATGTGCAGAATCTCTTATTCTCACTGAAGTCATAAGGAGAACTGGTATCTGCTTGTACTGCAGAAGCCTGTCCTGAACTATCCTCGTGTAAGTAATCTCAGTTCAGGAAAGATTTAAATGCTGTGGGGTCTGGCTGTGTGTTAGAAAATCTATAAGCTCTCCTACAACATCAAGCTTTGAGCCTCACAATGCAGTAAGGGATTATACAGGACTTTAGAAATGCTTCACTGTGGCATTTGTTTAATGTGACCTAGCTTCATTTGTCTGTATTAGTCACTCCTGTGCTCTTCTGAGCTGCAAGTGACAGCCTCAAAGACAAAATAACTCTGCTGGCCAATCTGCCACAAAAATTACTATAAAAAGTAATTATATGAAGTACAGTGACATCTTCAGAAGCTCTATATATTTTGCTAGATGCAAGGGAATAATACTGCTCTCAATCCCATTAGAAGTGCCAAACCTGCTCACCATTAGCTGCTTTAGGAAACACTGGCCAGGGGAGTATTTACATAAGGATGATGCCAATCTTTTACAGGTTTTTAAAAAATTGCCACAATCTCAGAGCAGCTTGAGAATTTATTTTAGATACAATTCATAGTTTGTCCTTCACTACAGATTTGGTTTAGCCAGGTTGGTATGTTGTGCCAACCGTGCCCAACAAGTTCTGTATTTCACCTTGCAAAGCAAGAGAGGCCGTGGGGGAGACCTGTACATTAGGGAGAGATTTGACTGCAGAGTTAAATGATGGTGATGATAGGGTTGAGTGTTTAGGGTGAGAGTTAGAGGGAAGGCGAGCATGGCAGATATCCTGGTGGGAGTCTGTTATGGACCACCCAATTAGGATGAAGAGGCAGACAGAATATTCTATAAGTAACTGGAAGATTAAGTCTTACAATCACTAGCCCTCATTCTTGTGGGGGACCTTCAACTTACCAGATCTCCACTGCAAATACAACACAGCAGAAAGAAAGCAGTCTAGGAGTTCCTGCAGTAAGATTCCTGGGTTATTCAGGCTGGAGAAATTGAGTCTCAGATAAGACCATATCACTCTCAACAACTACCTGAAAGAAGGATGTAGTCAGGTGTCTCTTCTCCTGAGTAACAAATGATAGGATGAGAGAAGTGGCATCAAGTCATGCCAGGGGAGGTTTGGGTCAGATATTAGGAAGAAATTCTTCAACAAAAGGGTTGCCAAGCATTGGAAGAGGCTGCCCAGAGAAGTAGTGGAGTCACCATCCCTGAATATATTTAAAAGATGTGTGAATGTAGCACTCAGGGACAGGGTTTAGTGGTGGACTTGGCAGTGCTGGGGTAACAGCTGGACACAGTGATATCAGAGGTCTTTTACAACCTCAATGGTTCTATGGTTCATCTGCATCTGCCCTCTTCAGTGCTGGCTCATGTCATGTTCAACACAGGTGTTAAAGTCTGCAAGACACAGACTCACTTGACAGATTGTGGAGAAGAAGGGGGACCTGTTGTTTGTAACACAAGGAGAGACAGACCACAAGGATAAGTTTACCACTGAACAGCAACAGCATGTGCTGTGCTTATATATGGAACAGCAGCTTCTGGCCCTCAGGGTTAGAGGGCCCAGACATGAGAGCCAAAGGATGGCAGTCTTCCAGTATGTCTCAATATTTGGTTTGCATGGTGAGGTTTTGGTAGTGTGGGGGCTAAAGGGGTGGCTAAAAGTCAGCTCACCACACTCCATTTCAGGTACCCAGCACTGCCCTCACTCAGCCTGCCACTCCACTCACTTCAATATCACTAACTGCTTACAGACAAAGCTTCACTCTTTCAACAAATGAGACTCCTCCCTCCTGCCCTCACCTGGCTAGTTCTCCAAGATTCTTTTGGAATCTGGCTCATACTTTCTTACTTTGCTCTATTCTGGGGACAGCCCACTTCCCAAACAGCCTTGGGGACCTGTCCCCTTTCCAAAGCAGACCCCAGCCACTCAAGTTTTGTCAGGCAATGCAGGAGATGCTCCTTGCATTTAGGGTTGCATAACCAAATCTGAGCCTGCTAAAACCAGCTGACACTATGCTTTGTGTAGCTCTGATGTACACCAGTATGTGTGTGTACACAGACACACACAGTGACACAACCTAAGTTGTTGCCCTGCTGTAGGCAACAGAGGATGACAGAACCATTCTAACAGCTCACCTGTTTATGAACAAACAACAAAAGCATAAAGTCACACCAGGGAGCCTCCTACCAAAGGTGTCTTCCTCTAACAGCTTTCCAATGACTACTGAATTCCCAAAAGGCCTAACTTGTAAAAAAACCCCAAACCTAAGCACTGTGTTGTTTCCAATAGGAGTTACTGAGTTACTGAGAAATTCAGTTGTGATACCAAAATCTCAGCATAACTCAGAGATGGCAGCTCTATATCTTATTTAAGCATTGAATAAACTTAATTTTCTACTTATTCTGAGTATAAAGGTATTACTTGCTCTAAGTGGTCATTATGTGTGATTTGCCTCTGGCCCTTAACAACACAGGTCTTGCTTGTCACTTCTGTGCCCCAGTCTCCCTGCAGCTTTGGGAGGAACTGCATTTGCTGAATAGTGACATTTTGCACATGGGATGTAATAACCTCATGCCATTTTACAGGCTGGACACCAACTGGGGAGAAGCAGCTCTGCAGAAAAGGATTTGGGGATGCTGGTAGACAAGAGTGAGCACGAGCCAGCACAGCCCTCATGCAGTGCCCAAGGCTAATGGCTTACTGTGCTGAATTAGGTAATGCACCACAGCAGACTGAAATTAGGTATTGCTTTCTATTTAGTTCACATCTGGAGTGCTCTCACCAGTTTTGGGTTCCTCAGTGATGAAAAGATCACAAACTGGAGAAGGACAGGTGAAGGGCTACTGAGATGACTAGATGGAGGAGCCATGATACTATGAAGAATTTGAGAGAGGAACATTCATTCAGCCTTGCCTTCTCCAGGCTAAGGAGAGATTCAAATGCCATCTTCAGCTATCTAATGGGTGACTGAAAGAAAGACAGGACCAAACTTTTCTGAGAGGCGGCCAGTTGCAACAGATTAAGGTTACGGCAAGGAAAATTCTGGTTGAGCAGCTATTAAGAAAAAGTTCTTCACAAGGAGTATGCACCACCAGAACTTGTGTACGGACAGGTGGTGGAACAGCCATCCTTGGAAATACTCAAGGCTCAGCCAGACACAGCCCTGAGCTACCTATATCAAATACAGATATTTGAAGCTGGCCCCACTATGAACAGGAGGTGGGACCAGATGACCTCCATAGGAAAGGTCCTTTCTCACCTGAATTCTTCTATGATTCTAATGTGCCCCATGACATGTGTGCTAAGATATTAAGAGCTCTTAATATATCATCACTGGTGTCCGGTATCAGCAACACTTTCATCAGCTGGAACACTGCCGAGCTGACTCAAATACTGTACATCTTGTCTAAATGCAATTTAAAAAGGCACATGGCAGTTTCTGTGTATCTCAATTAGCCTTGTACCATGCACACTGACATTCAAAATTAGCTGAGTTGGGGGTCTGTTCCCCACTCAGTTCAGAGTTTATGTGGAGCTTGTCTGGTTCATTGTAAATCTTACTAAGGCTCACAAAATAAGGCTCTCCTTCAGAGTCACATTAACCACAGCTCAGATTTTGAGGGATCAGAGCAAAGCTCACACAGTGCAAACTTAACAAATCAAACCCTTAAAGATTAATGTTCCTGCATAAAGCAGCAAACCTCACACAGAGCTCCACAGACCTGCCTCTTTTATTGCCCTACTCTTAGGATGAAAGAGGAGCAACAGGGCAGTGATGTCTCTCCACATTGGTATCTATTATTGTAATGCTAAGTGCTAGCTCCTACCAGCCCTGTAATCTTGTTTGAGAAGTTTACATTCTTATCTTCGTTTAGTCAACGCTGGCAAATAAAAGCATAAACAAATAATCTCCACTGTACAGCTTGGCAGTAGTGAGATGCTGCCATTTGTGTTCCAGTTGATTTTTATTTGCAGTCTCTTATGCTGGTGACAATCTCAGAAAGCAGGTACAGCCTGGTAAGCAATGCAACCAAAAACTGATGTTTTTATGAGTCTGTCCTTTTTACTCAAATGAATGCTGAACAGGTGAACACAAGCAAAGGGAGAACTGGGCTAATTATGAACACATCAAAACAGTAATTTCTCTGAAACAAGTCAATGTATTTTAACTAATTTCCTGCCTTAGGCCATGCACTAGGACATACTCAACTGCCTCATGTGATATAATTTAAAGAGGTATGTGATCTACACAAACATAAGCACCCTCTTAATTTGCACAGTCTCTCTGTACCTTCAGGGGAAGAAGAGAGGGAGATTTCCACAATGCAATGCAGAGCAGCAGCCTAACAAAAGGGGCTCTGCCCCAATGCTGGAGAATCCCTCTCTCTGGACAACAGGTAGAAAGAGCGACCAACTCATCTATCTGAGCCAAAGGCTGAGAACTAGGCAATGTGAATTTTCCCCACATAAATCAAAACTTCAGACTCTCAGAAACAAAGAGGAACTATAAAAGTCCACTGTTCTGTTTATTCCTTACACAGCCAATGGCTATTAAGTGAAGCATTACCTATACTAATAATACTTGTAATGAGGACTGGCTTAGGAAAACATTATATTTGGCAATGCCAGTGAACTGCAAGACTCCAGAGAATAATCACAAGGCAGAGATGCTCCAGAGATGATTAAGAAGCTCCCAGTTGGTATGCTGAGCCCAATGACTGTCTCCATTCCATGCCCTTCCAGATGGAAGAAAGGATCGGCTAACTGGTCATAAATCTCCCCACTGAAAGCTGATTAGCTTGAAAATCCCCTGTTGTTCTGTCAGGAAGCCATAGAGGAGAGGTGCAAATCCATTAAATTACATCTGGCAGACACACATCTAAGAATACATGGCATTTGGTGATACATGGAAACTACCATGTTATACCTTCAGACAGCTCATGTGAGTATCTCTTTCCAAATTACCATTCTTGCCATCTAATTCTCATTAGACTCACTCAACTGTTCCATTAATGTTGTATTTTTCTTCCCAAGGGATTAACATTGATTTTTTTTTGTCTTGAGCACACAGAGCAAGGTCATACGGTTTCCTACAGGGCGGATTCATTCAATAAAGAACTACACTATTAAACCCGACTTGATGTTATTGTCAATAGAGCTGAGCTGCTACAATGCTGTTTAACAGAATTCCCATGCAACTCTCCTGAGTCCAGCTACATCCATCATTCCACTTCACAACACACTAGACACTTGACAACTCATTAAAAATATATATAAAAAATGGAAGTCAGGGCTGCATCCTAGGGAAGCCCTACTAACATGCAAACTCCACCTCTAATTTAAAAAATAATAAGCAGTAAAATAATTACAAAATGCTTCTGGGAATAGAAGTTCTTCAGCAGAAAATGAAAAGAGGAAGTCAGGCTAGCAGGTAGGCCTGCAAAACACTTTTAGCTGGATATTCTGCATTTCAGGTCACAGGTAAGTACATTACATTAATTCAGTCACTGGTGGGCTGGGCAGCCTGAGTAGGCAACCACTAATTTGGGTTTGGTCAAATCCTGCTTTTGGGATGATGCAGCCTCTCCTCTGTAACTCGATCAAGCTGCAGTATCAGAGGGGTGAGATTGCTCTTCCAACGTCACCACCTGGAAGGCTGCTTCAGAACCTCCCTGCACCGATGGCTGGGAACCCTCTCCAGTCTGCAGCAGCAACACAGAGCAGACAAAGCTGCCTCCTCTGATGCTGCTTTCCTCTCCCCACAGCATTCCCTCTTTGTTTCCACATGTATCTGCAGAGAGCAGATGTATCCCTTCCCAGCCTTTGTTTTACTGTCTTGACAAGTCAAGCTCTGTCTTGCCCACCCCTGATGATCACAGGCCTTTCATTTCCCTGTGGCTTTCCCCCTGCACTCCATCTTTTTCCAAGCAAGGATTCTCTCGACTACTTTGGCAAAAACATAGGCAAAAGTCCCATTAGCAATATTAAACAGCAGCTGATTGATAGACTAGAGCTTTGTAGAAGCATGAGGAAGGACAAGAGGAAAGGAGCAAGAGGAGTGTTTTCAGCACGTAAAAAATGCACTATTTTAGATGTCACAAAGAGCAAACAGGAAATGTATAGTAAGTTCCTGCCTTAGGAGTTGAGTTTTCCAAAGGGCTGAGGACTTCCTCCCAATTTCTTGGTCCTGGATTGTCTGTTCTGCTGTTTTCAGTTACTCCCTCAACACCACTGGAATAAGCATCTGACCTAAGTGCACTTAGGATTATTAGTGAATTTTACCTTTCTTTGATAAAATAGCAAATAAAGAGCATTGAAAAAGCCATCTGGGGAAAATCAAGGTTGGGTTAATGTCCTAAAGAGATCTACAAGGTGGAGAGAGATGAAAAAGGAATAAACATCCTATGGAACACCTAATGGAAGCAGAAAAAAGTGATTTTAACTGTCTCTGAATGGCCAGTGCTTTATCTTGCTATTTTTAAAGTAAGCAGCAGTCTATACTTTTTTCTGTCTCTTCTGTTCCTTCCAATTCTTTCCCCTCCCCTTCTCTTATGTACCTATATATCACCATCTGCCCGTTCTCCAAATGTACTGGAGAAATGCAGTGCATTGAACAAAAAAAGAAGTAGTGCGAAAAATTGTTCATGGTATATAGGGACATGCCCACATCAAGGGATGGGCTGAAATGTTTAAATGTTTTGTACTATCAGAGCAGTCCAAAAATATCCTGCTGGATATTAGGACTTAGGAAATTCACCCTTGCAGTGTTTTCTTGTGCAATCCATATTAGGTAGACCTAAGAGAGTCCCAGTGTCTGTAGCTCTCAAAGCTGCAGCGTAGAAGACGTCACTGGTCTTCCTTTGGGTGGCTCGAATCTCCTGTTGACTGTCATTATTACTTACTTAAGGAAGGAAAAGAAAAAAAAAAAGGCACTTTGTTCAAGGTTGCTCCATTTTTGGAATTGCTTGTAATGACTGTTATTGTAATGCTGCTTCTACCTTTAGGTCTGTCATCTCTCCCTTAAAAATCCAAACCTTTTCTCACCAGGGAAAAACTGCAGAATTGTACTGGTAGAAGGATGTTCTGCTGGTACTGAATTTGCAGAGCAGGAGGATACATTTACTGCCAGAGAAAGGAAGCACCCTCCCTCCCCCTGCAAAAAGCTATTTTTTGCAGGCGTTGTCATATCTTATTCCCACGAAGAGGAGAGGGCTGTGCTAGAAAGTCTCAGAGTCACATTTGCTTCTGTTTTACTCTGTCCTTCACAGCACCACTGTAACAATGTATCAATACAGTTGAGGGCGAGGCACTACACACAGGCACAGAAGATTGCTCTCATGAAAACAAATCCTCGCTAGAGCAAGAAAGAGTTTGCAGATCTGCCTCCTAAATCCCACTCCCACCGCAATAATGTTTTCACCACTGCATTATATTTAGGGACATAAGGGTACTCAAAGCTGCAAAACACATCATCTGTGCTGAACAGTCGCAGTGCTTTGTCCAAAATAATTTGTGGTCCAAAATCCCACATGAATAAAGGCATCTAGACGTATAATTAGAATAAATAAGATTTTGCGCTTACAGTGTGTCTGTCATCTGAAAGTATGTGCAGATATTAATTAAGCTCCACAAACCCCAGATGAAGTAGATTAGTAGCTTCATCCCTGTGTTACAGAGGTTTAGAGTGAAGTGTGACACATAATCAGTGCTGAGAGTGCAGCAGGGCTGGCCGTGCCAGCGATGCTCAGAGCCAGGGCTCCACCTCCTCTCCAGCCTCTCCACTGAATTGCCTTCAATGGAAAATGACTGAGTTGCAGCTCTTTGCTCTCTGCAAGAGAAAGGCACACCCTGTTGCACAACAGTAGCAAAGCCCCAGCCTGAAGTGCTTTGATAAATCCCAGGAAACGGTGCTTAGCTTGGGAAGAGAAACCTGGAGCTCGCTGGCTCTCATAGGTTTGCTTTGGGTGCTGTGTGTCTCTCTGAGTCCCCTCTGCAGCAGCACTCCCCCCACAGCCCTGACAGCACAGCTCGTGGCTTCTCAGGTTTGGGGGATAGGCTACAGGGAGTACCTCAAGTACTCTAATATGCAGTACTGCTTTGTGTATTTCTGTGTCTATGCGTGTTTTCTATAACTCATAAGCCACACCAACCTAGGATCACACAGACAGAATGTAATAAAAAACTGTAATCAATACAGACCTTCAAACCTTAAAATAACCCTCTCTTGAAGCAGGTTTTACATTCTGTTTTACACTTTATGTCTGACACCATACAAAAAGATTTAAAGTAATGAATGCAAAGTATGCATGTATTAAGGAAAAAAAACCAAAACCCCAGACCCTTAGAAAGTATTACAAACAAATCTTCAGTGGTTTTGTATGTTAAAGAATAATTATAAATTTATTTTGCAGACGTTAACTACTGAAATTCAAGTTCTTATGACAGCAGTTTCTCAAAGATTCCCCTTAAGTAGTAACTGTGATAATGAAAACTATTTCCCAGTATCACAAAAGTAGTACAACTGTCCAATTCCTCCAAATTGCCCAGTCCTTAACTCTGCTTACTACCTTTGCCTAAACAGGAGCGAGGGGAGCAGCATCTCATGCAGCCAGGAAGAAATCTCTCCAGGACAGACAAAAACAGGTCGTTCTCTGTGTGTCTCTAGATACAATTATCCACCTAATTACACTTAGGACAAATGCACAGTTGTCCTAACGACTGGGGGATGCATTTTAATTGTGATGTTCAGTTCTCTGTACACAAATATAAAAAACTGAGCAAGAAATGCCACTAGAAAATGGAAACAGACCACAGCAAACCTATCTACAAAACAAGCTACAAACTGGGTAAACTACAGACACAAAGCAGCTCCTTAGAAGATAAATAACTCTATTAATGTGAAAACTATGCTCTTTTGCTCTCACATTTAAGCACAGAAAGCACTCTAATTTCAGTTTCCAAGGTAAAAATGGTTTTAATTAGCATACTAGCAACCTTACAAGACATACAGACCTTGGTATGATGGAGCCATGATAATTTACCCATGCAGAGAATCTGCCCTGTGATTTATACCATTACTGCATGGCAGCATGAAACAAATCCCCAAGGAAGTAATGCATGTCATCCCTGAAAATATTAAGCAATCAAGCCATGCTTTATTACGTGAATGGATGCCTTTGAAAACAAGGATGCGTGCACCATACTGTGAGGTAAAATGAAATAAATGAACAGAAATAATTCATTTCCATGTACTAATCAGTAGAAACTGTAGTCTTCAAATTAGCCTGATGCTACCAAATGTGAGTCTGGAGACAATAGGTTGACTCTACTACTAAAATGAACATGAAATTGCATCCTAAATACACAATGAAGGCCAAATTAAAGAGTCCAAGACTTTGCAAAGTCTTTTTCTTTTTATCCAGCCCTTGCACCCCACTGAACAATTAAGAGCAGATGATTTAAATAAAGCATCATATAGTTTTTAAAAACTCAAATCTAATCAAGAGCAATGCACTTATCTTGGGCAAAAGGAACATAATCTATAAAAAAATCTGTTCTCAATCAAGCCCTTCAGTTTCTAGCATTACCAGCAGAGCAAGATTTGTGTTCTGCCAGCTAAAAGGATGTCTCTGGCAAGCAAAATGAAGTGTGTATATATATCTATCTAGCAAAGACTAGAACTGCACACTTGCTGGCTGTGCTGTACTCACAGACTGGGACACCAACATCTCTGCAAGGACCTGAGACAGGTGTCACACTGCTACTGCTATTATATATAACCACATATTTATCAGAGATGCTGACAATTCAGAAAATAAAATCCAGCCCCTACAGGCATGAGGAGATAAAAACAGAGTTTTGATAAGAAAATCGGGTTAGTACAAAACAGCTGAAATAGAACACTATTTCTTTAATTTCTATGAAAATGTATATAGATATAATTATGTGAGTAAAATACCAAGGGGTGGAGAGGTTTTTTTTAAACATTGAATCTACAACACTGCCTTTGAAGCTAAGTTATTTTTCTGTAAGTGCATTATTTGCTCTAGCCTGCTCATCGTAAAAAGAACAGTAAGAAGTTCAGAGAGAGGTAACAGCAATAATGAAAGGAATGGAAGAGGTTCAGTGACAAATACCTACAAAATCAGTAATGGGAAGGGGATGAATAAGAATCAGCAGCAAGTCACGTCTTCCGAAATGAGAATAAAGTGCATCAGTGTGTCTAAGAAGAACTGCATCAAGAGCATAGAGGATTTGGCAGTTCTTTGTACAGCAGAAAAGAGACCTGTGGGTCTCCTTGCTGAAGGCTGTTGTGGATGATGAAAACTCTAACACAGGTCCATGACAAGTTCCTGAAGGAGAAATATACTGGGAATGACTAAGCAAGTACAGTCTACCTCTACTTTGGGATGTTCCCCAAGCTAAGTTCTAACCTTAGAAGTACCACCAATGCCTGCCCTTCCATCATTCTTTCCTAGCCACTTCCTTGCTGTTGCTGGTGGTAGTGAGTAGCTGAACCTCTGGCCTGACCTGATACAGTCATGCCAATGTTATATTTAGTATCTACTTGCAGAAAAAATTCCTGGTAATAGCTTCAGATACACTTTGCGGGGGGGATGGCTGGATGAAACACAGCTTTGCAGAAGGGGACTTGGTGAAGAAGCAGCTGGCCATGGGCCAGCAATGTGCCCTTGCAGCAAAGGCAGCTCACAGTATCCTGGGCTGCATTAGGAAGAGCCAGGCCAAAAGGCTGAGCAAGCTCATCCTGCCCCCCTGGTCATCCCTGGTGAGGCCACTCCTGGAGTACTGTGTAGGAGCCTTGGGTGTGTGTACAACAGTTGGGATGGATGGAGATGAGAGATCTCTGGAGCCAAGGCTGGTCTTAGAGCATGTGGCTTATTGCATAGGTCATGGGTGAAGGGGCCCTGCTGAGAGCTGCCAGCCACAGCTCAGAGCAGGCCCCAGAGAGAGAAAGGGCTAAGAGAGAACTAAGAGTGCTAAGAGAAGTAAGCAAAGTAAGAGAGCAAAATAAGAGAGGGAAGTTCCCATTACGATACATTAAATCCTTTTCTATACTGAATATTCTAATTTACACTAACCAATCTAGTACAAGATACAAATCCTATAGCATTTACATACAGCCTATAAGAATCATTACATTACCCTATTACACCTGTTACACTTTAACCTCTATGAGTTGCTCTTTGAACCCCTCCTGCCAGGCCAGTAGGGTCTGCTCTGACCCTTGGACTCTCAGAGGAGAAGGGCATTGTTAAATCAAGAGGGGATTACCTTCAGCCGGCCATACCATTGTTTTCCAGTCATTCAGTAACTAGGACATCTCAGACATCAAAACTTGCTTTCAATTCTATTTCACTTATAGGTTTCATATTCTCAAAATCTAAGCAGTCATATTTATAAGGCTTTCTAGTTTCATCTTCCCCAACAGTACTGTATCCAGTTCTGGGCTCTCCAGTACAAGGAAGATGTGGATATACTGGAGAGAGTCCAGGGCATCAAGATCATTAAGGGACTGGAACATCTGTCATATAAGGAGAAGCTGAGAGCTGGGACTGTTCAGCCTTGTAGAAGAGAGGGGAGACCTTATTAGGACAGTTAAATATCTGATAGTAAAGTAAAACCTCTGAGAACTTCTCAGGGATATCCCATGACTGGATGGGCACAAACTGAAACATGAGAAATGCCATTTAAACATTATTAAAAGCTTTGTTTATTGTAAGGGTGATCAAACACTGGAAGAGATTGCAGAGAGGTTGCTCCATCCTTGGAGATAGTCAAACCCCAGCTGGACACGGTTCTGGTACCCCCGCTGAACCTGTTAAGGAGGGATTGGAGTTGGACGACAAAATCCCCCAAGATCCCTTCCAACCTCAACCACTCTGTGATTGTGGTATGTGGGTAATACATCCCCAACTGCATTTACCACAAAGAACTTCTCCCAAACAATAACCATGCCTTCCTGTGGAAAGGCTACAACCTACACTGATCTTGATGGTCACCAGCCTACAGTCAACCTGTTGGCCCAGCTTAGGTGACCTAAATCCAGCTTGTTTTTCCAACTTCAGTTGGAGAGTACTCTGTGACTGTGAACCGTTCCTGCATGGCTGCCAATCTTATGTTTCATGGTGTGGATGACAGCCAAAGAACAACTCTCATGACTAGTACAACCTCTGTTAGCTGTATATTCTCTTTGATTTCGTTATGGAGCAAATCAAATACGTGTTCACAAGATTGTGTTTTCTACCCATTCATGTGGTCACAACAAAACACATTATGAACAGGGACACATTATGAACAAAACCTAATATATTGTTCACTTGGTTTTGCTATCAAGGATAGGGATGAGGTAGTGCAGACAGCTACATGGCATTCTGATATCAACCTTACGGCCCTTGCCCCAACCTCCAAGAGAAGTAAAGAATAATTACAGTTTTTCACTGCATTCAGTAATATCCAGGTATAAGTCAAGCAATGTTTTTGCTTTGTTCTGATGGTATTTTTTATTGTTTTCATTAAATCTGGCACAGCAATGGAGATGATTTCCTTCCCTTTTAAATAGATGATTCTTTCTCTTCTTCCCTGAACTAAAATGTGTTGAGAATTGCTATGTGAGATGCATGCTGGGCAGGAGTCTTCCAAGTATCTCAGTATGTTTTCAGTTCAACTTGCAATATTACATATAGAGCTTTCGGACTCAAATCCAACATGCTGGCATTGATTTTCTCCTCCTCTGAATCAAAAGTGAGAATGGTACCGAATGCACAGTGGCTGGGAACTAACAAATTTCAGTGTCTTTCTCTAGTTACATACAGGTAGGTGGATTTGTGTATTGCTTTTAAAGGAGATGTCATCTGCCCCAGCTTATGTTATATTTTCTGACTTGGTTGGGCACATGTCAGTTTTGTTATCACCATCCTAAAGCTGTGTATTGCATGATGTTATATAATCGAGCTTGGTACATACTGAAAGAAGTAAGCCATAGTTTTTAGGTTGTAGAAATGTGCTGTCAGAGGTCACAGTGTAAGAGAAGGAGATGTGGACTTTAGCCCTTGTTCCTAGACCAGCAAAGATATCTGCTCAGCAGAAGTGCTCTATGACCCATGCAAGCAGGCCCCAGAAGGAGCCTGTGAAAGGGAAGAAGAAACAAACAGAGCTGTTCTAGTAAAAGAAGGGATGACAGCAATTTTTGAGACAAAATCAGCAGCAATGTAGAAAAAGGACCCTAGCAAGTTGTATTTATTAAAGAAACTATGGTCTCACAGGATGTACAATTTTTAGGGGCCAACCCAAGCTAATTGTTCCTGGCAGCAAACAACAATCTAACCAAAGGAGTAGCTGCTCACCTCACCAGGATTATACTTCAAATAGCCCCAAAAAATGATTCTGTGTGTCTTTTCCAAATGAAAACAAAAATCCTCAACAAATATACTTCCCTAGATTAGGTATTAGCCAGTAGTATTTAGTCTGTAAATGCCAATAGTGGATTCCTGATACAGGCTTAAGGATCTTGTGACATCACTCAGAAACTGCAAGTGCTACAGGAAGCAGCACAGCTGTGTGGTATTTTTGAAGTGCCTGTGGTTTCCCAACCACAGCACTGGACACCAAGTGCCAAAGGCCCCTGGGATGAAGCAGAGCATGGCACCCACCCCCTGGGATGCACTTGGCACTGCAGTGCTGCTGTATGGTGCTGCTCTGCCATGCAGCAGTGTGCTTTATATGGAAAGCAGGCTGATTTGACAGCTATTGTAAACACCCTCCAGTGACAGCAAACCACAGCCATTTTCAGCTGCACAGAGAAACAGCTTGTGTGTATTATGGTGGCGACTCTACCCCACGTAAAGGTGAAGTTACTGACACCCAATGGACTCATTCATTGCTAGATCTGTGCCCTTCATTTAAAGCCAGCAACACTCTTCAGGTTGGAATTTTCCAAATATAGCTTTGACAACCCAGTTCCAAGAGCCCAGGGGAAGAGACATGACTACTTTGCTAATTGATGTGATACACCAGGGAGGCTCAGCACTGTCTACAGCAGAGTTTTCCCTTCAAGTGGACTAGGTCAGTTGGATGGCAATTGTACCAAGTCAGACAGTAATTCTCATAACCAGATCCTCTTTCTCTAAGTTACTACATATCCACAACAGTACTACTGGAGTGGGAAAACAATGTATTCACACTGGGGGGACCAGCATTGAAAGACATGAGAATTTAATTCCATCTGCCTGTGTATGTGTCTTGCATCATTTCAAACTCCTTGGAACTAGCTCATAATCTAGTCTGCCCTCTTGCATAATCCAAGACATGTATTTCTTTCTGGTAGGGGACTGAACATACTGTGCTCAAGAACTTGTATTTTTAATAAAAGTACAGCCAGTACTCGGCTAATACATACATTTCAGAAATACATTCAGTTTTCTTCTGATGGCCTCGAGGAGATTGAGAATTTACCACTTGTCACATTATGTCCTCAATTGCATAAACCCAGTCTTAAGCTCTCCATGGGGACAGTGTCTCATTCAGTACACAGGACAAAATCACTTAGCTAGCAGCCATTCAATATTTTATTTTTGCCCTTTTTATTTGATGTATAGCCCTAAAAGCCTTGTTTACTGCACATTATTCCAGCTCTATTCGGAAGGCAGAATGATTAATTTCTTTACAGACTTTCTATAGTGCTCATCAGATGCTTCTAACTTGTTATGTGCAATTTCCTAGCTTTTGGAAAAGCACACAAAGGAATGCCATTATGTGGCCCCATATAACTACTGCCATGATTCATATCAGCAGGGATAGACCAGACCTTTGCTATATTAGCTAACAGGTGTGAACCACAGGCTGCCAGCAGGGCCAAGTTAAAGGAGCTGAGGTACATGCTTAAGCAAGTGATTTTCACTGATATTTGCTGGCACCAGGATGGGAAGATTCAGAATCTTAAGGAGACTGAAGGACATGGAAAGGAGATAATTTTACAGGTTCCTGCTCTCCATTGTCATTCTCCTAAAACTGACCCCTTTAATTCCTCCTTTCTAGCGTGGCCACCCCTCCAACCATGTGTCTTCTTATCTATCTGGTATTATATGATGTTATCTATCTTACTCTATTTTCTATCTCTCAGTATTTCTCTCATTTTTTCAGTTCCTTTCCTTTTCCCTACTTGCTTACAGACTATCTGCCCCCAAATTTCTCATCTCACTATCTTTTTCAGCTCTTCCAAATTTTACATTCATCCCTTGACTAAAACATTGTCACAGAATGCTCTGAACTGGAAGGGACCCACAAAGATGATGGAGACCATCTCTTGGTCTCACACGAGACAGCCCCAAGAGTCACACCGTGTGCCTCAGCGGTGGTGTTGTCCAGCAGTTAGTTGTCCAAGCACTTCCTGAACTCTGGCAGGCTAGGTGCTGTAACCACTCCCCTGGGTTGCCCATTCCAGTGCCCAGCCATCCTCTGGGTGAAAAATCTTTACCTAATATCCAACCTAATGCTCCCTGACCAAACCTCAGGCCATTCCCTCAGGTCCTGTCACTTGTCACCATAGAGAAGAGATCAGTGCCTGCCCCTCCTCTTCCCCTCATGAGGAAGTTGTAACTGCAGTGGGGTCTGTCCTCAGTCTCTTCTTCTCCAGGCTGAACAGACCAAGAGACCTCAGCTGCTCATCATATGGCTTCCCTTCAAGATCCTTCTCTGTCTTGGCTGCCTTCCTTTGGATGCTCCCTAATAGTTTAATTTCCTTCTTACACTGTGGATCCCAGAACTGCCCCCAGTACTGGGGGTGAGGCCACCCCAGTGCAGAGCAGAGCAGGACAATCCCCTCCCCTGCCAGGCTGACCATGCTGTGCCTGGTGCCCCCAGGACACAGCAGAGCAGGACAATCCCCTCCCTTGCCAGGCTGGCCATGCTGTACCTGGTGCCCCCCAGGACAGGGTTGTCCCTCCTGGCTGCCAGGGCACTGCTGACTCAGATTCCCCTTGGCATTGACCAGGACCCCCAGGTCCCTTTCCAGCCTCTCGTGCCCCACACTGTAGGTACACCCAGGGCAGCCTTGGGACAGGTGCCCTCATGAACCCATGCTGGCTGTCACCAATGACTGCACTTCCACATATTTTTCAATACCTCCCGGAATAATATCTATAATTTTACCAGCCACTGAAGTGAGACTGACAGGCCAGTAGTTAGAGTTACCTCTTGCCCTTCTTGAAAATTACTGGAGTTTGAGGGGAATAAGCATTCACACATTCCATAAAACTTTTGGAAATACTTATCTACTAAGCATATATGTTCTTTTTAATAGTTGCAACTTGGATAACCTAGGAAAGATTTTCTCAGGGATAGTAAAAAGCACATGCATATGTTACCCATTCCTGACAAAACCTGGAGACATTAAAGCACAGTAAAGAAGATACTGTAGAAGCTTTTAAGGTCTCTTCTTTAGCCTCCTTTTCAGAAACAGCAAAGCCATGTTGGGATGATATTTTTCTGAGGCAAACTGGGCCAGAACATCTGAGATGTGCATCTTGGAAACTTTTATTCCAAGTTACTATAGTGTCATAAAATGGCAAACATCTGAAATGTGAAGACACAGAATGTGGCTATGTCCATAAAATAAGACAAAAATGAGAGCTATACTAACATATATTAGTATCATGTTGACATCTAATTTGATGGCTTCTCTGGTATCAGCAACTTCTCTTAAATTATGACAGAGCAAAGAACATCATTCCATCTAGCTAGGTTTTTACTGGGAGAATTTGTAAAGGCTATATTACAACAACAAAGTAATATTATTGCCCCTTATAAGCCTGATGTGCACAGCAGTCTTCCATGGTCTCCTGACATGCACCAGCTATTCATTTGCTATTTGTGTACTGAACATTTATTATTACCAAATATCTTGCCCTTTGCCTGTAGGTTCTACTATTTTCTCTAATTGTAACTTCACTTAACATTTGATCTCTTGTACACTGATACCCCTTCAGTTTTGGAGTTGCCAGCAAACTTCATCAGAACCAAATTTATGCCAGGAGATACAAATATGATAGCAAAGACACTAAGTAGTCACATGGATATAGAATTACTGTAAAAATTAAGTTAGTTAAGACAAACTTCCAAATTCCCTGAGAGACCAGGTAAGGGCTACAGTTAACAAAACACACAATTGATGAAATATGATTAACTGTTCTGATTTCACAAGAGGAGTGGGTTTTGGTCTTCCACAAAGACCCCTGTAAAATTATTATTGTTATTAAGCTCTAGGCCTTGTGTCTGGAAAACAGTTTGTTTTGGACTTGGTGCCACAGAAAAAGAATACTTGCTGGGTAGGAGTGTTACCAAAAAAAACCCCACAAATGTGGAGTCACTGCCCCTACACAAGGCTGGAACTAAGCTGCAGCTTACGACACTAACAGATTCATTTTACTGAAAACTCATAGTTTATCTTGATTTTAGCAGACACAAGAAATCAGCCCAAATTTTACAAACCCCATATCTATCTTAGTTATTTAGTTCAGATCTTTCAAACATCAGTGTACTGCTTATTTAAAATGCATAACTGTAGGAAAAGCAGCAAAGACAAAGCATTGAACCGACTTCCAAAGGTATCAGCCTTTGTCAACTAAAATATTCACTTTTGACACAAGTCCTAATTAGTTAAAAACATTCAATCCAATCTTAAAATAGAGGTTCAAACTACCCAGTTTATTCTTGGAACAGTCACTTGCTCCCAGGATTAGGAAGACAATGGCATCCAGAGCAAGCATGAGCCCTCTCCCCTCTTATTACAGTTAATCAGGAACATAAATACTATAATGGAGCTGAGCCCCTGCAAACTCACCAGGCTGTGCATAATTTCCACTCCAGCTGGATTCACTGTGAGCGCTTCATCATACAATTGCTTAGCCTCCTCCAAATTGCCTTTCATCTCTGCAAGCCTCCCACGCATGTACAGTACAGCATGAGATGTGGGGAAAAGACTAGCTGCCTCCTGGGTACAAAAGCCCGCTTCTTTGAGATGCTGCTGTTCCAGGAAGAGTTCAGCTGAAGGAAAAACAAAACACCAAGCCATAAAAATATAGCAGAAAACACCCTGCCATTAGATGAAATGAAGCAGAGACCTTTCTTCATATTAATTATATATCATCTGACTTAAGCATATTAAAACATGAGGCCATGATCCTGCACAATGCTTAGTAGTATGGTTACTGCGTATTATCATGCCTGGATTCACTTTTCCTAATGCTAAGGGATCTATACAGATGTTCATGGACACCTTTGGGTGGTGTCCTGACAGGGGCCTTAAGGACTCCTTCATTGAGAAAGTAAATAGTGCTGAACTTATCCCTAAGGAAGCAGGGCTGGGAGCTACTTGGCGACATCACAGGTATTTCCAAATAATCTGGGGGAGAAAAAAAGAACATAATAAGTCATCACTGTCTACTGAGAACTTCAAAAATGTCAGAGTAATAGGACACTATTACACTGTCTGAGCTGGACACTAGATAACTTACTTAGGAGAGTATTTTCCCATTTAAAATATGATTAAAAGTGTTTTTCTCTACTTATTTGGCAAGTTTATGAGACAACTGTCTCTTAATTTTTCAGAGACCATTAAAATCAAAAGTCTCTTATAATATAGACTTATTTATACTGGGTATTTACTCATTTACATCCTCATACATTAGAGAAAAACAAAATACAGCTCTTGGAAGACATTGCTCATTTACTTTTTTAACTATCAGCAACTATCTTAGTGGTTTTCTTAGGAAAAAAATGTAACAGGAATACTACATGTTACATGTTTGAATGTCAAATTGTTAATAAAATAATTTCTCATGATAAATTTTGTAACATATCTCATGGTTGAACTTCAACATTTCTCAGGATTTGGACTAAGTAATTGTGGTGTTGGACTGGATGATTGTTGCAGGTCCCTTCCAACTGAAATATTCTATTCTAATTCTAGATTTATTAGATATTAAATTCTTTCAAAAGGTCAAAAGTGATACTCAGTTTTCACTGCCATGTAATTGAAAAGGGAAACTATTTATATATATATATATATACACACATATACACAAATATAAGGATGTACGTAGATAAAGCAACTCTCTTCATACAGCAGGCATTGCTCTTTGATCCATAACCTGTGTTCTACATGTTCTCAGTGCAAAAACTCAGTTCCTCTTTTTTTTTTTTTTTTTGTTTTTTTAACTGATGTCATGCAGTAAGTATTGACAGTTCAAGTGTCCAATTCAAAATTACTAATTCAGGCTCCAGATTTAGAAAAACTATTCTGAAATTAGACACAACCTTAAATGTCCTGACTTTTTAAGGCAGTGAATATTCTCAGGAAGTCTCCGTGAGGGGGGAAATTAGACTGAAAATTCCTCTTGAATAAACTTGAAACTCTGCAATTTCAAAACACTGGGAGACTCAGACGACTGTGGGGGCTTAGCATGGTGATGTGGAGCTTGCTAGAGGTGAGCAGGGAAGCATCTCAAAGGCAGTCCCCTGCCTCACCATGGCAAAACTCCACCTTGGCCTAGCTGACATGAGACTGGGATCACAAATGGCATTTCTACTGGCACATCAGAAATTATTCTGTAGTGAAGTGACAGCAAGGCTGAACACCCTTCCACTTCTGAGGTGACCCTCCTAGAAGAAGGGTGAATACTGTCGAGAAAATGCTTGACTATTTCTCAGCCATCCCTAGGTTGTGGTACAAGATAAATGTCATTCTCCAAGGCTGTCAACATGAGCAAAATATTAGTTCCTTCAGAAGAGTTAGACTCTTCAAGAATGACTCATACACATTTCTTTCTGGTTAATCACAAAATCTCTGCATGCATCCCTTCCCTTGGCTCCAAAAGGCTGCAGCTATCTATAATAACAGAAAGCAAGGCCATGTACCTTGTCAAGCTGAATATGTGCACAGCCTTATGCAAAAATTGGTGGGAGGACAGCATTTTTCTTGCAATTCCAAGGAACAGAGTGTTTTCCTGCCAAGTGCTGCACAGCAGCTGATGCCATGCAAGTGGCATTAATGAGCCTGGGGACGTGCAAAGTGACAATGCACAGCCTGAAGATCAACACTCCATCCCCAAAGTTTGCACAAACTTGGCAGCACAAAAGAAGGGGTAAAATCCTGGTGCTGTTTGAAGTCAGCAGAAGTTCTGCATACTGTCATACTAAAAGCTCTATTAGCAACTAGAACCATAATGTGACTTGTTTCATTTCAGAACAGAACTGGGAGCAAGTGGGTTTAGATGTGAACTCAAGCACGGCCGGTGTTTCCACGCATGCAAAAGAGAGAGAACTTACTCTTTCTATGGTGCCTGTAAATCTTCTTCAGTAATAACAATTATTTAGAGGAAGTGCAGCAACACAGAATCTAAATAAGAACTACAAATTGTATTTTATGGTATGGTAATGTAGCATGTTAAAGTTAAGTCAGTTTTTTTGCAGGCTCAATAGTCAATAAAAATGATTTAATGGTGTGGGAGGCCTGATTTGCATAAAAAAGAATGAGAGGGGTGCCTTTTGGTTACGAATGGAAAGGAGTGCTTATTTAAATTTTTAGTTACCCAGCTAAAAATAGACATTAAAGGACATCATTTCAGCCTGCATTAAAATGTGTTTTCTGTAAACTCATTTTTCATTTCTATTACACACTCACTTTATTTACAGATTAACAAGATATACTTATGTAACATGGAATAAAAACACAGCTAGAGGCAGAAATCAAACCCAAAAAACAAGGACCTATTAAACTCACCATGTTAAAACCCTCAGTGGTACTGAAAGTACTGAAACACCTGCTTTCATGTTACCTGGGTTAGCAGCTTCCTGACCATTGGATTAATCAGCCTATCTCCTTATATAACCTAATTTTGCTGTAAATAACATCTAACCAAAATAGCAGCCCTAGTGAGGAAGTTCTGTTATAGAGACTTGGCATCCAGTTCCACTTCAAAGCAGAGAATACCTTCTCATGCTGACACAGGTATCTAATATCTGTAATTCTTATCCTGTGAAAGGTTCAATGCTTCAGGGAAGCCATTTATGAACCTCTCATTATTGTACTAGATTGTTCTCGGTACTGACATTCTTTAGAGCTTTGAATCTAAAACCAAGCTTCCTTGCTCTCTCTCACTGAACATAAAAACTTCAATAAATTTACAAATTTACATTCTCTTTTCATAAAAGCTCTCTGAATGCTACTGAGCAGAGAGATGACGATTCCGGATGTACCACTCTTCTATTATTCTCTCTGGAGTAATGATAGACACTGAATGTGAATGACATTAGGGAATATTTCAGCACTCTTACCTACAGGTAAGAGACAGTGCAGTGCATGGATGGGCCATACAGGTTGAATCATTCACTCTCAGTTCAGTTATTGAAGTCTGTGCCTGCATTGAGACCACGAACAGCTATCCAGCTGACTTCAAGGTTCAGCCTAGCATGATTCATTCCTTTCTCAGATCCACTTTTTGTTTCCCATTTGTACCCTCTTGCAGTACTGTCCAACCTATTCTGCTGCTTTTCCAAAGAACTGTTGTCATGTGGCTATGACCTCTTCTGTCTGGACTTGCAACTGGACTGATGCACCCATTTTAATACTGGGCCTAGTCCCTAAGAGCAGCATGCCTCTGCACTGGGATTATTATTAACTTCTAATACAAGCTCCTAGTTCTTTCAGCTATTTCTGCTAGCATTTAAGATCATCTGCAGTGAAGATCCTTAATCAAGTGAAAATTGCCAGAAGCATATAATCTACTTGCTCTCCAAAAACCACTAACAAATGCACAGACCAAGAGCAATTTCCAGAACACTGTCAAAACTGGGTGTCCTACAGTCAACCTCTTTATTTTGTCCAAGATAAAATTATTTGCAGAGTTCTGTTAAGGAGTCCATCAGTGGTGTAACAACAATATAATCCAGTCATGTCTGCATCACACTGTTGTCTGAGAAACAGAGCTGTTCAACACCTCCTTGAACACTGACTCTACTCCCCATTTCAAAGCAGTGTCAAAAGCAACAGTGCTTGTCACTGCAGCAACAATTTTAATTCCAGCCTAAAGAAATCAAGCAGATTTGAAATGTTTTTCTTCAATGTGAACAACACAAGAGTTAAAATTTCATTACTTGTGAATCACGTTTTGTGTTATCCAAGAGGCTGCATGTAACTCACACAAAGTAGACTGCTCCACATCACCTGGCTGTGTGTGCCTAATGCATCTAAAGCACTCTACTCCCATCCACCCCATAAATGTTAGTGCACAGTGACATGGCCAGGGTAACAGCCAAATGCCCAGCAGAATGGTAGAGTGCAGAGCAGCCCCTCACACTTAAGAAGGTGAGAGCATCTGTGAGGGTGTGTTGGAAGGCGATTTCTGTTCCACATCACCTGCCTTCAGGAGTTATTAATGCTTGTTACTGCAGGAGCCCCTAGCCAGCTGGGAAGACCCACTCTGAAAGAGCTCTGCCATCAATAGTGAATACCAAGTTATTGCCATGACAAAGGGTTCCTCCACTGCCTTTCCTTGCTAGCAGGTGAGGTTTAGTCATTGTTCCATGCTACGACACCACCCTCCATGCAGTAGCTTGACAATTCATGGCAGATTAGACAGAAGATTCCTCCAGGCATATCCTGACTACAATAATTTCATGTGATGCAAACGTTTGATACAGAAATGAAATACAGAAACTGCTGCTTGTTCCCATACACCTGAGCTCACCCACTTGCTCTTTCAAATGAAGCAACAGATTTGCATCCTCTTTGCATGCAAACTGAATTCCAGGGACTGGCTTTAAATTCCCAAGCTTCAGGTCTCACAGGGCCTGAAATGACCACCAAGCTTCTTTATGTACAAAAGCAGCATTAGAGTGAAAGTCTTTGGAAGCAGCACAGAAGTGCCACAAACTACCTTCTACACTAAATGGTGCAGTCAAAACATGACTAACAGCCCAGTCAAGTATAAATTCCTGTTTTCTGTCTCTGGTATGAACAAATGTCCTGACTCCTCCTTCATGACTGTGTACATTTTATCACTTGTCCAAAACTTGTCCAAGCTTACTGAGCAGCCGAGGAAATGCTAGTTTTCCGTACCCTCAGTCATTCCCTGGCAGTGCAACAGGTTTCTCTCCATCTCTTGGCAAATCTACAGAATTCTTAGCAAAAGGCATTGGTAGCTGCTGCCTGCTTCCTTCACAAGCAAGTGTTCAAGACACATGTGAATGTTTGCACATCCCAGATTTTGAGAAATGGTGTGTGCTCTTTGAAGATTGTCCATGTCAAAGAATTACCAGTCCACAGAGTTTCACATCCTGTTCCAGCAATGAGAAACATCCAGAAGACTCAGAAATGGAGGAGGCAATCCCAAATGCCCTGTACTGACAAAAGACTGCAAGAATCCTTTTGACTCTTTAAATTCGTTGTTGACAGAAAATAAAATAAACCAAACTGGAGAGTGTAGAAACTTATTAATCCCTCTTGAGCAGGTTCAGATGAAAAGAAATGGGGAATTTGGTGATCTTTAGACTCTACCACAAGTCTAGAACAGAGCTTGGTAAGCCAGAAGGCTCAGCGGAACTACTGCTGGCTTCTTAACTTCATTTCAAAGAGGACAAAACCAGCTCATTTTCCCATTTCTACCACCAGTTGAAGTGTTCCTAATCCCTCCTAGAAAGTAAATACTTCAGGGGAGCCATCTTTGCAGTATACCTTTATTTTCCTAAGAAATAGAAGTGTAATAAACAACTCTCTCCTGTTCCCCCTCACCAGGCTCCAGCTTTTCACAGTGCTTTGTGTCACTGTAAAGAGACACAAAAATTAGCAGCATTTATGGAGCTCAAGAACTCAAGCAGCGAGTGGGGAAGTTCTAAACTTAAAATTCTAAAATTTAAAAGGACTTTTAAAAAGAAAGAAAAATACTAGAATTCGTTCAACAACTGGTGCTGCGTTACAGGACAGCATCTGATACAGCTATTCTGGCAATATCAATAAACTTGTCTCCCACACCTGATTAACACCTTCAATATCGGAGCTAATACCTTGTGGCAGGCTTAGGACTGCTAAAAGCTTGGAGCAGGAAAACCACTGAAGTGCCCACGCTCAGGCTGTGCAAACACAAGCTGTGCTGGGTGAGCAGAGGGGCAGCAGGGCAGGGCCTGGCTGCATCCTTGGCTGTTGCCAGGATCTGGCTCCATGGCTGCGGACCAGCGTGTTGGAGACATCAGCGCCCCTGCCCTGACAACACTTTCTTGTGGAACAAAGCCCATCTCCTCCAACACAGCTTTTTCCCAGGAACTGGCCCATATGGAATAAAATAAATAAATCACAAGTGTTTTGCGAAGGGAAAAAAAAAAAGTTCCTGCTGTACATAACTCGGGGGAGCAGATGTTTTTCCATTAGCTCACTGTCCTCTGCTGCACTGGCTCTCTTTGCATTTCTTGTTTGTAGCATGTTCAGTATAAACTATTTTTCCTAGGTTAAACTTCAGTATGTTACTGAGACAGCAGGTAGCCCGCTCCAGCCCCACTGTGAGTACACAAAATAGTATCTTCCTCATTTTGCTCTAAATGCTCCTTTAAATTAGCCTTAGGGTCTACCTGGTGAGGTTCACAGGCTGAGCTTACCAGGCATTTAGCCAAACTTAGATCAAATTACCAGACCTACTTTGCTGTGAGTGGCCATATTTGGTAAAGTATTGAGTTAGTCAAGAAGCTAAATTGTCAGATATAAACTACTAGTAAAGACAAACAAAATGGACCTTGTAGTTAAAAGTAAAGCTTAAAATAATATAGTAACAGGAGCTAGAACTTTAGAACTCTTATTAAAACTGGCTTGTAGCATTCTAAAATGCTCTGTATAAACAGAGCATACGGTTATTACTGCCTGGAAATATAATCACACATACTTCAGATAAGAAATCATTCCAGTTACCCAAAGAGCCTAGAACTATTAACACTATTTCTTTCCAATACTGACATGCTTTGCTCTCTGGGTCAAAAGCGATATTATAAAAATGTCAAATGAAGGTAAATTTTGGTCATAAATTTGAATGATTTCAAGTATATTTTCTTTAGCCAAACAGCATGACTCTATTTTCTAAACAAAAAGGAGAAGTACTGGAATGACTTAGAAGTATTAGCACTAATAATCTCTAGGATTCCTCTTGCAGGCTTTTCTGCAGGAAGAGGGAGGAGTTAACAAGCTTTACCAGTGCCACTGAAGTCCCTTGCCTCTTCTCAAACTTGAATTCAAACTCTCAGCCATGAAAAGCAGAACAAAGAGGAGAAATGAGCATAAGGATTGCATAATGACCACCTCTCCTGGAGCTGCACCACCACAGCATGTGCACTGTAGCACTGTTCCTAAGTACTCCCTGAAATGAGCTGTTTCTCAGACACAGGGCCAAGAATAATGTTTAGGCTCATAAATGTTAAAGTGTTCCGAGATGACTCTTTTTAAGCAGCCATTACATTCAAGAGGACAAGGGGGGTTATTGTTAAAAGGGACCAGACAAGCTGTGTTAACAATCTTTATTGCAGAACACTTGGAAACAATATGCCTGTTAGTATTCCAGGCATGCCTGCTGCAGGAGATGTCTCTAATCTTTGAGGACAGCACACTACTCCTCCAAAGCTGTGACTACCTGTGCAGAAAACAGGAAGATATGGAAGCCCACACTGTACTCTCAGGTGGTCCTGTAAGACATGGCTGGACACGAGATTAACAGTGAGAATTTTAAGTTTTATTTTGATGCTTGAAAGAGAAAAGGACTCTTTTTAGAGACCACAGCTCCATCAAGCAGCTCTTTGTTTACAGGAAGCTACAAAAAATGAGCTTGCCAAAGAGCACTAGGCATTGCTGCAGGGAAAGACAAGGTACAGCATTTGGTACAGTGCAGCACATTTCAATTTAGCAGCTGCACATCCAAAGATGGTGCTTTATTGTCTTCCCTACAAAACCATGCTGGTCACAAACCCAGAAAAGTTACAGATAAAACCACTAAGTGCATGCTCTCTTCAGGGTGAAATATGTATCTTTACCACAGCACAAAAGGGATGAACTATCTGCACAGGGTTCACAGCCTTCCCTTCAGCCACTGTTAAGGGAACACACATATTCTCATAAGCTAATTGTGAAACCTGTTAGAGAAGAAGGGGTGTCCAGCTTGGAGGGACTGAGGACACTTCTGTACAAGGCAGGAACTCCTATGGCAGCTGCAGGATGATACAGTAAGGACACCCCTATATAAGTATCCCTGGATAGCTACCACCCCCTAACAGTCCCTTCTGCAAGTGTATGTGCTGGCTTTGTGGCCTGGCCTGGCTGCTGTAAGAGCAGCCCTGTATAGCTGTGGGATAGCTCGTTTTGTGTGCCCCTTCCCAATCTCACTGCAAAAGTTCTAACTGGACCAACTGATTGGTACCATTGACTTCCATGCCCTGGGATATGAGGAGGCATGGCAACTGTAATGGCTCTAATAGAACCCAGACACGATGGCAACCTGGCACTCTCAATCCATACCCGTGCACAGAGACACGGCCAGCTGTGCCCTCTGAGTGTCTGAGAAGGATGCTTTGTTATAAATTCACTGTAGTATGAGGTTAGGAAATAGTAATAACTTTATCTAAAGATTTATGAATCATGCTAAAAAGGTCGAAGTGTTAATGACAACAAAAACAACAACACACGAGTAATTTCCCAAAGGCAGATTAACATTTTTTTCCCTTTGGAGATAGGACATTGAGGTATGGAAAAGTTAGGCAACTTGCCTGGAGTCACAAGATGAGTCACTGATTGAAAAAGGACAAGTCCAAGCTAAACCTGATAAAAATCTACAGCATACTGATGCAGACCTTCCATGAATATCAAGTGACTCCACATGCAGGCATCAGAATGTTACACTAATTGCCTGTTGCTTTCCACAGCCATTAATTTTGGGGTGAGCTGTAATGCAAAACCACCTAACTACCTCAGCTTCCTCTAACCATGCATGTCTATTTAATTTGTTGTCTATGAAATATCTCTGTTTTGGAAGTTACTTCTTACAAGTATCCTTGTTCCTCCTTTCCCCTCCTTTAAAATGGGAAAGATCCTAGTAGTGAAGGTCAGTGACACCCTTTGGATTAATCCATTCATTAAGCTCAGCATAAGGTCAACCCACTTCCAAGAAGTCCTCTAATTATGCAGGCATTGTGCCCTTCTCCACTAAGGGTAAAGACCACCCCAAAATACCTGCATCTCTCTTCATCCCTCAGGACACCAGAATGCAGCAGCTTCCACACTACTGTGAGAAGAGAATGGCCAGTACCTCAGCAGGAGCTCATTAAGCTGCATCCATAACAATAACTGACTTCAGTAATGAAATTACAAAGCAGTCTCAGTATATGTTTTCAAAATATCAATCCTGAATTGAGTCCAGCTAAAAGTAAGCATGAAGCAAAACAAAGGCTTAAAAAGTGATGAGAGAAAAGTTACAGTTTATAAAAAGTTACAGTTTATAAAAATAAATTCTGTCTAAAAGGATTAATTAACACCTTTCAGAAAGGCACTCTATTCACATTGAAAAGCAATCGTAGCAATTCACAGCAAGCACTATGTCTTTATTGCTTTTGTCTTTTCAGACAGCAGCAAAAATGTAAACTGCCTAGAGCTATCTGCAGGATGATGGACAACAGACACCTGACTTCTCATCATAATAAACTCCATTTATTTTGCTCCCCACCAGCCTTATCTGCAGCCTTAAATCAGGAGTATAAACTGAATAAAGCAAAATCTTGCTGGTGATTTTGAAGCCCACAGCACACATCACTGAAATTTACATCCATGCAAGTCATTAAGGTGAACACATGTGATTAACTTAAAGGATGATGCATTCTATAAGATGACTTCTTTTCTTAATATTAATCAAATGGTAGCAAAACCAATGTCATATATTTTGTTCTAGAACTAAAGTCTCATTGGTAGGAAATTACCCACAAAAACAGCTATGAAAATCTTTGCTGAGAAGTAGGGTGAGACTGCCAGGTCTTATGTGAGAACTGTCAATTGCATGATCAGCAAAATGATAATTTGAAAGGTTGCCCTGCACAAAGAATAGAAAATTATCAGCAGCTTTCCAGGGGGTTCTGCTTTTCTTTCTTCATTGCAAATGGTGAGATATCTAATAAGAAATCACAGCTCTCAAAAGTAATTTCAAGTGTGCAACTGTGGGCCCAGTTATGGAAGAAAAACTGTGTCTCCTAAAATCAGAATTACAGTGTTGGAACTCTATCACTTCTGAAATGCTGGAATGCAAACAGCACAATGTGCTGGGCAACTCTGTTCCTCAACCAATGTCCTACATAAAACCCCTCCAAGGGCTTGGAGATCACTTGTGTGTAGTGTGTCTCCTCACTTTTTCCCCCTTATGCGCGCTGCTGTAGCATCTTTGCATTAGTGTCTCAACCTACAAGACCCTAGGAGGTTCAGTCAAGGACAGAATTGAGAACATGCTCTTTCTAAAAATTTTCTCTTAAATTTTAACTTAAACCTCAGCAAATATTGGAATACTTACACTTAAGACATGGTTTGCCCAGTCTTACTACAGGGAAGCATTTAGTAAAAGGAGAATGGAAATAATTGTCCTTATGAACTACCATTTGGTAACGAAGAACTACCTACCCTATTTACAAAAAGCACATTATAGTGATGACTACAGTTTTCTGTGTGTTTTGGAAAAACAAAAGTGAGCTGAAAAAAAATCATACTACTACAGTATTTTTTAGGGGTCAAAATCAAGTAAGCGATGTTTCAAAAACCATCAGAGATAGGCAGGCAGATTTTCAGCTGAAATAGAGTGATTTTCAATGAACTACTTCAACTACTCTGTTAATACTTACGTTATTTGATTCACCACTGGAGGGAAAGAGGAACTCCAGGTAGCTCAGGACTTACCAGCTTGTAGCCAAATCTGTTCAAGAGTTGTCCACAGCTTCACAGGTCCCTGCTTCATTGTGCTGCTCTGCATAGTTATTTCAGACATTGCCTGTTCCAGTCTTGATGCAGCAAGGGAAGAGGCTCGTTGTGATCCTATGACCCAAACACACAATAACATGTTTTAGACTTATTTATGATATTTCTTTGACTTGTTTAGGCAGCAGATCTGATCCTCCATTCACTGCACTGGTTTTATGTAATAAGAACTGTGCTGAATTTTGGCATAACAAACTGGAGAAGTGTGCTCTATAAAAGGTTAATTTACTGAAAAAAACCCTACTGAATTATCCAAGGGCTGCAGCTCAAACAAGCAAATTAAGAGACACAGTAATTTTATAAAGGTCTGCTTAGCATTCATCAAGGAAGCAACTGTATTTTGCTTGTTTGGGAAGCAGAAGTTTAGCATCAAATATTTTCCACAAATAGCCATTTTATAAGCACAGTCACACACAATTAAAAATGTGCCCCACTAAGGTAAAACATTCATACAGCCTTACAAGGTAGCTTAGCCCCATTCACAAAGCACACACATTTCAAGTGACATCAATATTGTTCTACTGATTTAGAGGCAGGCTGGTTTTTCATTTAACCTTGGGGAGCAGAGAGTTCAGAGCTTTGACTATATTAACCTTTAATATGCACTGTAACATTTATGCAAGAATTGAGTATTTGGCGCCCACACCTCTGGGACAAAACATCACATCAAAAGCTTATCCCAGGAGGGCTGCAGGGGCAGAAACCACGTTCTCCAGTACAGCAAGTGGGATTATACTGGTGAGCCAACCTCTCAGAGGGGTATCGAGACGGTGGCAACAAAATAAGAAGCTGCAAACTGAGATTTCAGTTGGCTTTGTAAAGCTTTGAGAAATAAATATTTTAATATACATAGGGTTTAATGTGATTTTATAGTTGATAAGCACTTTCTCTGGATAGCTGCTGTGACTGAAGCACTTGTGTTGATTAGCATTAGTCTTGAATCTCCCCTTACAGGCTGACCTCATAAACCACAAGATCCTAAAGTTAAAATCCCACTTTTTCTCTCCCGCAGCCACGGGGCATATGCACTTAATGGTCTCTCTGAAAGGGACAGCATGCTTTTCCAGCTGGAGTGTGCTCAAGAGAGAGACGGCTGCCAAACCACACCTCCTCACCAGCCGACCGACCCTTCACCCTGTGGTCCCCAGCCGTGGCCATCCCTGCTCTGGATGCTGAGCAGGGATGCCAGGCACGAGGGGAGGCACGTTTCTGCTTTACTCCCCCGTGCCAAGCACCTGCGCTGTGCGAGGCTGGACACGGCCGCGGCTTCTACTTAACCCGAGGTGAGCGAGTCACGGCTTGGGAGAGACCACAAGAGCAACTCCAGGCCCAGAACTGCTATGGGAAATATTTGTCCTATTATCTCATCGCTAACTAATGTCATTCATTTCAAGCAGGAGAACTTCAAAACAGCCCTGCAGCAGGCGCCTCCCACGGCTCCCTAGGAAAATGCAAATGTGTTCTTCCCAGATGCATTCCTTAAATTCCTTACATATTTTCAAAGACGTTACTGATCTAATGTTCCAAGAGATGACAGTGCAGTAATGTAGCAATTCCGGCTTTAAAGATATGGGTAAGAGCCATTCAGCGTTGCAGGGAGAATTTATTGTATTTATCAGTTTATTTAACTGATCCACCTTCAGCCTGTTTCACTGCACAAGATTCCTCCTCCCCTGCCTTGCCCACTCACACTCCTCTCCCCCATTCCTATCTCCACCAGTGAGGATTTCAGTGAAACTCCCAGAAATTCAAGTCAGACTGGAGCTGCTTGACACAGGGAAAACTACCATTTATTCCCAGCCATCCAAAACACACGCAGCTTCTCTGCAGTGCAGAGACAAGAAAATGGACACATGAACAGCTAGTGATGTTACTAGCAGAGCTTTGAAGTTAGGGCAGACTTCTTGCCTTCTAGATTGGCAAACTTGGAAAAAAATTACATGTACTTTGTGGACTGTCAGCCTCACCAGATTCTTGTATTAACATGCTTTGAATGCAACTTTCAGTACCACATTTTTCTGCTAAGGCTGCCCTCTCCCAGAATGGCTTTGTGGAGCTGTTTTTCTTGCAAGCACCCAAATGTAATGCTGGGGTGTTTGCATTGGGTGGGCAGATAGGCTGGTGTCTTATTCACATCCTCACAGAGCTCAGGGAAATCCTCTTTTCCTTGCAAATCAATCCAAGAAAACTAAATCACCATAAGGCACCTTTGTGAAATTTGGAGAGGTTCACATGCTGCCTAAGTAGATCCAGTTACAATCTACTAAAGCATCCTTCCCTCACAAAGCAGACTTCACAGGAATATAACAGAATAGTTGCTCTCAAAGAAACCCAAGTTAGCTGCTCCTCATCTTATCTTCATTAGCCCAGTAGTAGCCAACAGGGGAATTTGAGACTGAGACTGATCCTGCCCAGTGCAGTGGGCATCTGCACAGCCAGACAAATGAGACCCAAGTTACTTAGCAATTTACATGGAGGCCCTTTGCATTAAACATCCCTTGGCATTCCAGTCCTTTGATGTTTACTTTCTTTTCCTTCTTTTCCAGCCTACAAGAGGAAGCAAAATATTTTAGGCAGAGACTACACCATCCCTGCTTGGCCTCAGACACAGATACACTCCTTGCTCTAGACACATATATGCCAGATGATCAGGCTCTCTCCAAAGCAGCCCATACTCCACTTTTGCCACTGCTGTTCTTGCCCATCTCTGCTGGGATGCTCACAGCAGTTCCTAAAGCTTCCCTGAGCAAACAAACTCTGTAAGAGAAGGTTTTTGCCAGCCTGGCCCTTCTGGACTGAAAGGGGCTCAGCCACATCTCTGAATCTCAGGCAAACAATACGGTGCCCCTGGGGATGGGCTGATAGCTGGAGCCACAAAAGAGTTTACCTCTAAGACACTATATCCTGAGAGAGGAGATCAGCATGTGTCACACTGGCAGGACTCTGACCTCAGGGTGGTGGTGGGCCATGGAAAAACTTCAAGCAACATTAAAAAAAAAGTATCTAAACGTCTCATTATAAGATATCTCCTCCTAAAGAAACGTGCTAAAAAAACCTCCCCACAAAACCTGTCTCGCAGAACTTTAATGTCATGCCTCAAAATATATGCAAATGTTGGCATACAAAGATATCATATCAATTTGTTATTTTAGTGCAGTCTCTCTCTCTAACAGCTCTACCAGACAGAATATAAACTTCACATTTTACAATAAACCCCTCCACACATTTTGGAAATAACTCATTAAATAAAAAACCTTATTTTGTTGTGATGAGCTCTGCACATAAGCCATAGAAAATCTATCTAAATAATTTTAAAGCACTGTTCTAGGGTGTTTTAAGACCAAAAAGATGAAGTTTAATATTTTGCATTTATGAGAAAACTGTGATCAAAATAGAAATGTAGCTCATTAGATTTACTAGGCTTATAAGAAACACAGAACTCCCAAGCCTAAATCACTTCAGGCAAAAGCATTATAAGATAAGACTAAATCAGAAAAAGAATGAAACAGCAAGGCAGCTGACTGATATCAATGAATTTAGTTAGGAACACTGCTTCAGTTAGGCTAAGATGAAGAAAATAAAGAGGAATTAATCTTTCTGGCAGCAAACCTAAAATTCTGGCACAGCAAATAATCTTACAGTGGTGTAGCTGAGGGAGAGGCCAGTGTCAAGCCCGGCCACGGTAACCCCCACCCTGCAGTGCTGAGCCCCGAGGTGACAGAGCGCCTGCGCAGCGCAGCCATGCTCTGCATCCTCCCGGGGATTTCACAACAGACAGCACTGCCTGCTCCACAGCAGTGCAGGAATATCAGATCTCCTCCCTCCTTCAAAGCAAGCAGCCACAGCCCCGGCTCTGGGGAAGCACAAGGCCAAGAGGGGCCAGAGCTGTACTCTCCAATCTCACACGCTACTGTCTTCAAAGAGGCTCCCAAAAGGGACAGCATATCCAGCTGCTTCCCTTCTGCAGATGGAGTACAGCAGCACCCAGAGCCTGCAGACAAAGGAGCCACAGAGCCCTGCTGAAACCAGCCAGTGCCAGCCCCACACTAAGGTGGGTGGTGTAACTTCAGTATGAGCTCCTTTCTTGCATCCATTGTGGGGGCAACCATGTTAGCATGGAAACCTGGATTTTCAAAGTGGAGGAGGAATATATTTCTTGGCTAAAACCAAACTGCATTCAGTACAAATCACTTTAGGTGCATGGAAAGCTGATTCAAAGCTTGTACTTCACAATAATTTGCTCTTTCTGGCAGGCAGCACCACGGCATACAGCACAATTAAGTCTCAGACAAACCCATATTCCCTAGAGATCCCTGAGATTTGTGTGTTAGGTTTTTTTCCTTGTCCAGTTCCCGAGTCTGAGGTTCACTTTCTTTGCAAGTGTTTCTTCTACATCCACAAGGACAGGCATTTGATTCTCCAAAAAACCCTCCAAGTTAAAGGGCAAGTTTCTCACAACATCATCTTATTTTGAGCTAGGGTTTTAAAGAGGTACCAAATATCATGACACTTACGACAAAAATCACAAGTCAGCAATGCTCTCTGAAAGCTTCCTTTCCCTCTTAACTGCCAAGATCAGCTTTGATGTCTCAGTTATTTCCATCTGACTGTATCTGTTACTGTGAATATGTATTTACCATATAATAAAACATCACAAGGTTTATGCACAAATCCCAGAGCAAATCACCATCTAATAGGAATTGACACTCTCACTCAGCTTTCCAAAACCAACAATAGCAGCTGGCTTGATCAGGATATCTAAAAAGAATTAAATGGGGAGGCAGGCTGAGGGAGGGATAGAATAAAAAAGACTGAATTATACATCTCAGAGAGCTTTGTGAAAAAGCAGAAACTCCTCTCTGTGTTATACATGGGGAAGCCAAGGTACAGGCAAACCTCAGTGACACGTTCCACAGCAGAGCTGGCCAAGAAGGCAGACCTGGACCTCCTGACCAGCAGCCCAGCAACACGGATGTGTGCAGGCCCACCACCCTCTCCAAAGAAAATGAAACATTCAACTCTCACAAAAGCACATGTTTAGGACAGAAAAGCACAAATCTTGTTTCCTTACCAGAATCAGTGTCATGAGCATCTGGGAGAGTGAGATGCAGTCCATTATGCTTTTTGATTACTGGTGTTTCAGTCACACTACTTCCTTTCTCAGAGCCACTGTAAAGAAACAAAATTGTGTTACCTGTACATCTCTCAGTGGAGAAACGTTCCCCTAAAGCAGGCAATAGTTTAGCTGCCATGGGAAGTGAAAAATCAAGGTTTCCAGCTGTGAGAAATCAGCTTATTGAATGTATTAACACCCACCCCACTGTCAATGGACAGGAAGCTCAGAGACTGCCCAGCAGGGGCTCCAGGGCACATGCTGGTATTTAGTTTATTTGGCTTTAAGGAGTCTTTGCAAACCCCTGGAAAGAAACACACTGGCAGCTACAAGTCAGACTGGAGGAGGCCCACTAGCAGACCCACACCCAGCAAGAGCCACCATCTCTTGGGCTTCTCTGGAGAACAATTTGTTCACAGGTCTGCTGTGCTGATCCTTTTGAAACAGCCCAATTACCACCTTCCACCTGGGTGCTAATTTCTTCATATTTTCATTTCAAAGGGCTCATTTTCTCCCCTTCCACCTTTGTTCTGTTCAAAAAGAAGAGGAATATAAAAGCTACCAGATAGCACTGCTTTATAAAACAGGGAACCTCTAGTCTCTTCTACTAGACTTCTGTCCTCACAGGAGAGGCCTTACAAAGAAACTCATCAAAAAAACTCATGTGCCTAACAAAAAAATCACTTAACACAGATCTCCTGAGCCTTCCTGTCACCACATAGTCAGCCATCCCCCAAGGATCAGTGGCGATGAAATCTCCTCTCATCATCCATTAAGGGACGAAATACCAAAAGGAAAAGTGACTGCCCTGGCTACTTTTTCTGGCACACTTCCAAGCCTGCAGCTCAGTCTTTGGACAATATTCCTTCCAGGAAACAAGCTGTCAGAGAGACATGATTGGTGTGGATGCCCCCATCTTTCAGTCTGATTAATCCTTTGGTAGGGATTGCACAGAATTCCCTTGAATCTGCATTGACCTAGCAGAAGAATAAGCTTGGGACTGCAATTTGGTTTTAAATGTGATTATTCTGTTATCAAAGTAAACAACAGCAAAAAATAAACCAAGTCTTGCCCTTCACAGCTAACAACCTAAGACTGAAACCCACACATTGTCATTCATCATAACAGCAATCATATTTACATTAGCTAAATAACCTTTTATTTGGGCTTTGGGATCAAACATAATGGTTTCTGTTAATGCACTCTGAATTCTTGGGCACTGGACTGCACCAATCTCTGTCCATGAATGGGCCTCCCTTGTCTTCCACACTGGTTTCCACACTGATAACTCATTTGAGACTACCACATAGTGACAGATAAAAGGGAAAATTAAATTATCTGTCCTATGCCTCAGCTTTACCTACACTGGACTGACCCAAATGTAAATGCCCTGGCCATGAGCTGCTGGTGGAACTGTATGGACAGCTCCTACTCCTGTGTATGCAGGAATAAGGCAGCTGCAATTCCAAATATTGCTGCTATGAGGCAAGTGCTACTTAAGGCAGTAGCCACCATTATGGAATCACTGTTCAGGCACATGCTGAAACACTGGCTAATACACTGTACTCCTACTCTAAGGACAGGTGAAGAGATTGGAAAATCCCAGGCTGAAAACCCAGTGTAATGCATTGTGCAGAATAGCCACTCCCAATGGTTTTGTTATCCCAGAGAAGGGCTGAAAATTAACTACTCTTGAAAAGCTGCAGTACAAGGCCTTCAGCCAAGAAAGCTTTTTAATGCACCAAGGAAGGGACAGCAGCCAGATGATTTGCTTTCTACATACAGCACTGGAAAGACTGACAGCAGGACATCTACTGCTCATGTTTTTGAGACATAGTTGAGACAATGGACAAATTGGTGACAAAAACTGCTGAGCAGAACACTTGGCTGTGAGACAGCAGAGGCATCAGTTTGTCAGAGAGAAGACAGGGGGCTTGGACAGGGCATATGAATAGGTGCTGGGGATAAAATACTGGGCCCTGAAAGACTTTTTAGTCTGTCAGAGTCACAGTAAGATTGCAAAGCTAGGAAACAGGCCAGACAAATGCAACTGAAGTGCAATTTAATTGTGTAGGCGATTATCTACCGATTGAACCAGTAAAGAGTATTGGGTGCAACAGCTCTCAACTTAGTGTAAATACAGCTCTCTTTTGCAAGAGGCCCTAAAAATGTCTTTGTCCAAGTCTCACCGATAAGAATTCCCCTTAAGTTCCTTTGCAAGCCCTACCCAGAATACTTTACATATTTCTTAGCTGATACTGCTGCAATTTGCTAAATACAAGGGGCTCCCTGGGTCACTGAATCCAATCTAAAACTGCAGGTAGGAAGATGATTCATGTTACCTTTCCACAGTATTTCTTAATAAGAAATACTTTATAATGTATTTTTTGAGAAAGGAAAAAGAAAAGCCCTGCTGGGAATAGCAGTGAAATACATACTACTTTTTAAAAGCAAAAGCAAAGCAATTTGTTTTGTTTAGGCTTCTATGGCTAAAGCTTATCAAAAGCCTCTAAAGCTATCACATCTTGGGTTTTTCAGTATAAGAGCCAAAGCACAGCTTGGGATCCAAATTCTGTCCAAATGGCTGAACTAGTTATTTGTCTGTTTTCCAATGTACTCTCTACAGTCTCAGGCTTGCAGCCTCCCTTTGCAAGAGTAAATCTTCCTCAGTCATAATTGTTCAGTGTGGATTTGATCAGCTTCATGAGGACTACTCATGGGTATAAAGATTATTCATGTGAGAGGTACATGACTGAATCCTTAGCTAAAGATACTAAGGCCTAAGGAAATCAATGATTCAAGTCTGTAAGAGACCACTGCTGCCATGTAAATACCTTGATTTTTGTGTTTGGTTGCTGCTCATTAGCTAAACCAACAAGAATTACTGATAACCCCTCAAGGTCAACTTGTACATAGACGTGCACCATTCTGTACATATATACTCCAGGAGTTTATAACGCTTATGGAAATGCATACAAAAATTGGGGAACAACTCAGGCTACATCACCCTGCTGTCTCAACTGCTGCCATCAAGCATGTTGTCCTTCTCACCAGACACAACCCCTGTGGACATTATGGGCAAGGGATCTTTGTATAATATTCCCAAGAGATTGTACACTGGTACCTTGACTAGGGCAATATCCTAAGGGTGTGGGAAGAAAGAAAACCCAACTCAGTATCTTCCACACTTTCTGAACTTTACCTTTCAGTGGGGCAGCGAACGAAAGGGAGGAAACAGGGAAGGTAGCATTGTGTAAAACAGATTTACTAGGACAGGGGAAGGGAGAAAGATGCTACATCCTTCCTTTCTTTCCTTGCCCAGTTTGTACCAGGCTGTGCAACCAGCGTGCAAGTACAGCACATGAGTTTGGCACTGTGCCTTTCCTTGGCTTACTATCTTCAGGACTGTGTCACCCCCACACATTCCTGGGTGGTGCCAACTACTGCAGACTGTGAACAATAGCTGATGAAAGCTCAGCACTACTGGGGACAAAGAAAATCCGCCCTCCATTTTGGACATCCAAATATGGATAGTGATGTTTAGACATTTGGTTCAGAAACTCGTGGTTCAAACTGCTTCTTCAATATTAAAACACTGAGGTTTTGTTTTTGTTGTTTTTTATTTTTTTAAAATAATGGCTATTAAAATCTTCCCCCTTTTTTATCACTGCTAGAAATATTACTTATCTTTTAAACAGTACTGTTTGTCACCCTTCTTGCAAAATAACTCAAGTATCTAGAAAATTAAAAAAGATAACCACGTTACCAATAACTAGTTAGAACTTGCTACAGTGGAGAAAGCCTACCTGTGCTGTAAAACACTGTATACCATCTGCCACATCTGCAACATGTGTCTGCATGTCACCAGAGCCTCTTCAGGTCCTTTATGTATCCATTCCAGTTTTACTTTGGTGAAGAGTAAGCTGCAAGATGAAAAAGAATAATTCCTATTTTATTGGCACCTCATAAAAGTAGAGAATCAGTATCACTCCACCGAGATCCTGGCAGGCAGCATTTTTACTTGCTTTGTACGTGCAGTAATAAAAGAAAACACCGTAGCACAAAACATTTCATTTGGCTCAACTTTTGATTCCCCACAAGGAGATGAGAGGATTAACAATATTCTCAGCTGCAGTCAAATTTACGTCACAAAGCTGGCAGGACAGTGTTAAAAGCAAAGCATTGCAAAGCTAACAAGGTGAAACATATACTGAATCTCATTTTATTTTGGACAGTATTAAAAACAGGAGAAAAAGGAATTGCCATGATACATACTCCCAGGCTGTTTTCTTAGTCTTCTTACAGCACTGGCTTATATAATAAATTCCAGACAAAAAACCCCAGCACACTTAACATACACAGATAATTATGTAATGCCTCACAGGAAGGAAATGCTTTTCCTTAACCCCAGCTGGGAATCATCTCATGCCCCTAGGCAAGACAGCTGATAGCCTTGTACATTCTTGTTCTAGGTAGTGTAACTGCTGCTACTATTCTTAAACCTAGAGAACACGTACTTGCACAGACCATTGGAATTCAGCAGAATTGGGTCACACAGAGGTTAGAAGACAGATTTGGCAATGACACAACCTACCACTTGCTGCCAGCATGGCTTTTAACACCATCCTTCACTACACCCATTTTATCTTAATTGTGAAGAGGATTTAATTTATTTATTTTATATTAATGCAAACTTACTTTTCTGTTTTAAATGTTTTCATAAAGTCCAATATCAACACATTATTAATTTACTTTATATGGCTAGCAACTAATCCACTGGAAGCACATATGTGTACACACATGCATACAACAGCTGAATGTTAAAAATCCTAAAAACAGTTTTGTGAATGTGACCTGCAGGCTTCTGAGGAATCCAAGCTACTTCAGAAAGAGACAAGAGCAACTGCATATACAATGTTAGAGAAGAATTTGCAGCTGAGTAAGAGGTCCTCCACTTGGAATAATTAGAACTCTAGTGCCAAGACACTGTGGTGCGTATCTACAGGAATGTGCTAAAGTGGCAGTTCCATTTGGCACTAACAAACATTAGGCTGGAAATTTTTGGTTTGGGTTTCTTGTTTGGTTGGTTGGTTTTTCTTCGGGGGGGGTGGGGATGATAGTGATCACAATGTAGCCCAACTGTATCAACTGCTATAGCAAAGTCTCCTCATGGCTACTGCTACAATTTGACCTGGTAGTACAAGTACTCAACTAAATTTCTCAGGTACAAACTTTGACTAGGAAAGCCTGATCAAGATTCATAATCAAGGGAATTTGTCTTTTCCCTTTACTATTACATACCTACTCTATATCTTTATAGATATATATAAATCTATATCTATAGATTTATATATATCTATATATCTATATCTTGTTACTGGTGTGAGCAAAACCAATCCTGGTAAGAACATCAACTTCTCTTAGAGATGCTGAACCCCTAACAGAGAGGAAATGCTTTCATAATTCAGGTATTTGAGGTTAAAACACAGACTGATCAAAATTTGGCTGGGACAAAGACACAACAGTGCATGGATGCACTGTTAATAAAAATAAGTCTGAATTCAAAGAAGTGGTTAGCAATGGAACAGGCCAGTGATGCCTGCTGCTCTGTATTCACAGTGAACTGGGCTCATAAGAACAAAGCTTGTTCCAATAGAACAGACTATAGAATCAATCACTTGGGTATAAGGAATACATAGCACACTAGAAAGATGGGAAGTTACATCCTGGAGTGCAATGGTATTAAAAAAGACATGAAGTTCCTGAGCAACACTGCAGTTAGAGGGTCTAACAACCCTTAGCATCCTTATACAGAAATGTAATCAGGTAGGAGCTGGAAGATGTGGCCATTCTTGATCAGAGCATCAGCAAGACACTTACTACAATCCTGTTTCTAGTTCTTGCTCTTTGATTCCAGAAGGTGACTAACAATGAGATATGGTTCAGAAAATAGTTATGCACGTGATGAGGGCTAGAAAAACGTATTTCATCAGAGGCTTGAGAAGCTCAGTTTATTTGCTTTAACCAAGAAGCAGCAAAGAAATTGTTTTGCCCCAGCCTGCAAGCATCTGCATGAAGTGTCTCATTGTGAGTCTTTTATGTACAAGAAAAGATACATAGAATCTAAGAATTTGTTGGAAGCTGAAACTAGTCAAATGGAAATTTATGAGTAAATGAATTCACATAATGATCAAGGAAAATAATCTTTGCAGCAACTACCTTGTGCGAACAGTAAATTCTGTAGTCATTAAAGCCTTTTCAGCAAGGCAGGATAACATCAGGAAAGCAATGGTAGTGCACAAAGAGAAGCTGTAGGTTTGATGCATGAGTTTCTTTGGTCTGCACTCTGCAGAGGGGTGAGACTGTGTTGCCTTCCTTCTGGAAGTTACCCTATTAAAAATATTCTTTTACTTGCAGAAACAAGCACATTGAACAATCTATGCTATTTTAAGCATACAGAATAGTTTTTAAACCACTACAAATTTTCAAAATTAAAGACCTTCTAAAGCACTGTACAGCTCTCCTTGCAGCAGAAGGATGGTGGTCAAGATGAAGGCCAGAGACCTTCATGACATCCCAGAATAACACCACACTTCTCAACATGGTAAGATACCACTCAGTACTAATTAAAGAGAAGAACCTATTAACAGTCAAACTCCTGGACATGAGGGTTATATTAAAGGCTCCTTCTCCTTTGACATTAGTAGGGACATAGATGGTTTATCAGCAGGCAAATAAAACCACTACGTAATATCTTTATACAGTGCAGTTAAACATTAAAAAGACAAAGCAAGCATTTCATCTGTCTGTTGTTTGCTGCTTACAGTGAATATATGTCAACTGCTCTGGATGAAGATGCAATGTTCTGTCTCAGGAGAGAGAACAACTAATGAAACTGGGGAAAAAACAAGTCCCTCACAAAAACACAATGAAGCCTCAGCACAATACTATCATGAGTTGTAAGGCACACGCACATTACAGGATCTTGGAGATACCATGCCCTACTAGCTGTTGTGGCAATTCACCTTGGGAATAGTGTTATCCATGTTATTGTGTAGTCTTATAATGAACCAAACCAAAAGACAAATGGGAAGAATGTGAGAAGCAAAAGGAATCAAATCATACCAGTGGCAGTAGCAGACAATGCAATTAAACTTGATAACTAAAAGGTGGAAATACAATCAGGGTATTAGGCTGCATGTGCTGTTAGTATTTCTCAGTTTCTAATAAGCTTTGTAACAGTGAAACCAGATAAGTAAACATGCTTTACTAAATGGTAAATAGAGGAAACAGTGAAGTAGTATCACTTATCCCAAGCTTATAATTTTATTACTGATGTAGCACTTTTGCTACTCATAAATCTAATGATTGTGTACTATTGTGTCCTATCAGTGTCTGGGCACACTTTCAGGGGCATAAATAAAAATTACTTATGCACTGATCTCACCTTATTGTATTTCTTAATATCATTGTACATTTGTATGATGCTTGTATATTAAGCAGCATAGACTTTTAAAAAGATTCAACATTTAAAAATAGCCACAAGATTATCAATATAGTCATTGGTAATTCTATTAGCCTGAGAATATTAAAACAGATTTGGGCTAAAGCAAGTATATAAATTGCTACTACATAAACATAGGAAAACAGAGCAAGAAAATCCACAAATCATTCTTGTAATGTGTATGATTTCAGGGACAGTACCAATGGAAAATAATCAGCACTTGACACGAGACTCTAAGCTCCCTCTCAGAAGAGGTTTTCTATTGGGTGCATGTGGACAATATGCCAAGGCTTTTTTCTCTAGTGGAACACAAGGTTACTGTCACAAGCAAACACACCCACCTCTAACTCTATCATGTTAACTCTGGCAAACGAAAATCTGGATATGGTCAAATTTGGTGAGACCTTGCATTCTGATAATTCAAAATGAATTTAAAATGAGGTTTCCCAACTATCAAAACTTCAATAGTATAAATAACCATATCACTGTAATATGTCACACCTTGACAAAAAAGGTAGAGACTGGAATCTTGGAAAACCTACAAAAATTTTCAAAAGCAAGCTACGTCAGTTGATTTCAGAAGGCATTCAACACTTGTCTTCATAAAGACTGATTTCAGTTGCTTATACTCATGATGTCTCAAGGCCTGGCCAAATACACCTATCTAGCACTTCTAAGAGTCTTCTAATCCTACATGGCTAAATGCTCAGCTTTTAAGTTCTTTAATGTTATCCATGAAGAAAAGAGGCAATTCATTCCCATCCCTGAAAATTTAATTACTGAGGTTTAATAGCTAATATTTATTATCAGAAGATCTCACAAGTGTATATGTATGCTATAAATGCTTATGAGCACATCTGTGCAAGTTGTAAGTTGCTGTGTATAGCAATAACCAATTGATGATTTTATAGATGCTCTAGGACTTTATAAGAGTTATTAATTAGTTAATTATTGGGACTTTTAAAACCTCCTTTAAAACGGAGTTCTTCGTATCAAATATAGCCCTTGTATTAGACATTTATACTGCATCACAGTGGGATCTGTGCCTTATCACTTGACAAGCAATAAATAATGCCAGCATTATAACAAATAATAACACCTTTTTCAAGGTTGAGAGACTAAATTAGGACTAATGACTATTATATAGTCATTTGTCTATATATTTTGCCATTCACTGTCTGCTTAAAACCCCTCCAGTTTTTGAGAGTCTGTCAGCAGCTTCTCAAAGATCTGCACGTCTTCGAGCTTTACCGGACCGGTGCTGTCATTCCCCAAAGTCTTTCATTGTTTAACCAGATTTGTCTACCTACACACACAGCTGCTGGGTTATTTTGGATTCTGAATGCAAAGAAAACAAAACAAACCACCCAAACATGCAGCAGTGTATCCTAACTCACCACACAACTGTGTTCATTAGCATGAAGCTAGTGACCTTCTCCAGCTAATAGGCGTACTTTGTTCCCCTGTTAAAGGACAGGATGCATGTGCTTGCTGGTTTGTACAGACATCTGCTTGGAGATGGAAATCAGCAACAACCCCAAGAGCAGCAAATGCAATTTGAGTGTTTGGGTGATGGGGTGTGGAGCAGCAAAGTGCCACTGAACAGCAGAGACTAGCTCACCCTACTACCTCTCTGAAGTCCAGATACATATTCCACACCAGAAACAATGAAAAGCAGGGGACTGCCACAACCTGGTGAGTGGAGGACTCGAGTATGCCCTCCAACAAACTGCAAGATGGAAATTCAAACCTCTGACACTTCGATCCTCTTATATCAGTTTCTTCTCCTTTAAGGTAATGGATACAAAAGGAGGATACAGGTGAACACAGGACACAAACTGAACTGACAGAGCTGGAAAGAGGATGAAAGGGACAAGAAAAATGATCAAAGTTTTGGAATGCTTTTGATATACAGAGATAGTAAAAAGACTTCTCAGCCTGAAAAAGAGACTGAAAAAAGAGATGACAGATTTATAAAATCATTAATAGCATGAAGAAGATCAGGAAGTCAAAGCAATCTGTGTTGTTTCAATGAAAGAAAGAATATCCAATAAAGCAATCAAACGGTGGATTTAAAATGAGCAAAGTGCTTTTTCATACAACACAAAAGTAAAGTGCAAAACCCATTGCTGCAGGATGTTCTGGAGCAGACACAAATATGTTCAAAAAGGGATTAGATAAATTCACAGCTGACAGGCCCATCAGGGGCATTAAAGACAATCTAATGCAACCTCTGGCTCCAAAAGCCTCTGAGCCAATCTGCTGACAGAAGCAGAGATCACATATGAGGGGTAGGATCATCCTATTGCTAGGCTTCTGTCTGCTTTTCCTGTGCATTCACCAGATGTCCTGCTGAAGCCAGACAAGCCCTTAGTTTGATCAAGAATGGCCACTCATATTTTGCTACAGCAGGAACATGATTGTAGCCCATGTTCTTTTTATAACCCAGATTGTCTAGTCTTGTTTTATCTGCCAGTGGAACTGCAGTATCTTCACAGAAAATCAGTTACTCAGTTTCCCAGTTATTGAGTGTAGATTCAGCGGTGAGTCACCTAAACAAGTCAATTAGATAATGGATACTGTTTCACCATAACTGTTATGGTTTCATTACCCTTTCTACAACACCTGCTAATGCCCTAGTCAAATTATGAATAAGAAAAAAAAGGAGGAAAAATTGGGGAGTTGCTTTTAATCTCCTGTATTTTTGTTGATAAAATCAACATCAAAGTTGCTGTCTTCTCAAATAACTCTGCTTCTTGCAGTCTCCTGACATTTAAGGGCACATTCTCTAGTTAAATTAATGCCAGCAACTCTGACTGCAGCCTCCTTTTATAACTTCATACTGTGGCATGTTATCTATCACTTTCCCAACAAAAATAAATTGATCATATACTTTTACAGACATACAGTCCCAATTTTTATGGCTCCCTGCCCAGTTATCCCCCAATATGAACAAAAAAATAAAAACAAGAAATCTGTCACCATGCCCAAAGAATTACTGACTTCATCTTCCTAACCCAGAGAAACTAGCAAACTCAGAGCTGCAATCTCCCCCTTTATAAGAATGCCTTGCTCTGAGACCAGTCCTACACAACAACAGCAAATCTGCTAATGTTGCTCCACAAACAATGATGGCTACATCACAGGGTGAAAACAACTTCCAGGGTGGAAGATTCTAGGCTATTTAAGTTAATAGATTGGAGAAAATTTGCTATGCTCAGCCTCTTGGCACAAGGCACCTAGAAGGTTCTTGCTTATAGAGAAGAAGGAAAACACATAAAGAGGCAGTCAGGAAAGCTAAGATTGCAGCTGAAATTGTAGAAGGAGACTGCAAAGCAAAAGCAAGGGAGCAGCCACTGCGATGGCTCAAGCTCTGGATGTTTTTTCTTGGACTGCCTCCCCCTGCAAGCTGCAGCTTGCACCTGGTGGCAGAAAGGCCTCCTGTTTGTCAGGTGTAAGTCCTGCTCATGGACTATGCTGTATAACTCTGCACAGACCCAAATGCCTCTTCCCAAGACAAACATGTGCAGCCAGTCCAGCAACCTCAAGCACTTACTTCATCATTCAGATTCATCAGATTCATTTCTGATAAAGAGAGCAAATATGATACTATGGATATTTATGTGGTCCATTCAGAAAGTGCCCCGTACATCTAAAGGGCATCTTGTAACAAACCTCCTTTATCTGCTAAAACCAGGCTGATTGTCACTTGAAGGAAAAGCAACAATTAACTAATAGTCTGGAAAAAGCAAGCTGATTTGCTTAGAAAGAAAAAAGAAAAAATACACTGAAATTCTTCTTTATCTTCACTTGTCTTCAGTATCAAGCCATATCTAGTCATACCCAAGAAAAGAAGGCAAAAAAAAGGGCGATAAGAATTATTGGCTGCGTTCCTTTTACTTAAGTAATTACTTTTGAATGCCAGACTTGTGGTATTTTGCTTTTTATTAAAAATATAGGAAGCGATTTTTTAGCAGAGCTGATAAAAATGCTTGTTTCACCCAGTTACATAGAATCCTTTGGGTGATACACCTGAAAGGGTTTTTATCTTCCCCTCACCCTGATGAGTAATTGCCAACAAAACAATTTTGTACTATCACAAATCATCTGTATTTCAGTCCATATCTTGCCTGAATAAAAACATAAACATAATTTTCACAGTTTTAAGTTTTATAGCAAAACCTGGAGAAAAAAAGTTCCCCATTTTTCTATGAAGTGTGTTTACACCAAATTTATATTTGCAATATAAAAGTAGGTATCCTTTTTAACAACAGTGTATTAAATTTTACCTTGTAAAAAATTTCAGAAGATGTTAAACAGAGGTTTATTCTGCAAATCTCCTGCAGCATTTGTTTTGCAAATTTTTTCTTCTCTGACAGACTCCATATACATGGAATAATCCCCATTGTGCTGGACTCTGTTATGGACACATTTGAAAAGTAGAGCCAGGTCTTGGGCATTCAAGGCTAAGAGCTTAGAGGTCCACCTCCAATTTAATTTCAATAGTGAATTCAGCAGGAGTTCAATGCATGCTCCATCCAGCAGACTCAAGGCCTCACGCTCGAACTCAGGTGACTGTGTGGAGCAGAATCTCATTTTTGGGTGGAAACAGGCACCGACGTGGCAATGTGCAAATGTCAGTGCGGTCTCAGAGGTGCTCTGGGAACACAATCCACTGTATCCCACCCCTGGGGCTGCGTGGCAAATACCCAATGGCTTGTGCTGGGGACCTGGGAGAGCCACACTCCAGGCCTTGCTGTCTCACATGGCTTCTTGGCCAGTTTTGGGCAGGTCGATCCAGGGCGCTGTGCTTTAACTCTTCCAAATGCAGAGCAGATAACGGGAATGACCTTTGCAAAGCATTTGGAGAAGTAGGGCCCTCATCACCCCCTGCCCCGTATCCTTTACATTTAATCTCTGCATACGGGTGGCTCTCAGCTTCAGAGTTATTTGTGGACAGGAAGGCAAGCAGGTTGAGCTCCTGTGTAACTGACTTCACTTTTAAAACATTTTTTCATCAGCTGGGCCTGATTCCTCAGAATTTCATCAGATGTTCCCCCTGAATAAAGTCGGCCAGCCCTGATTAAATAGGAATTCATTTGGAAAAGCAGAGCTGGGAACTATCATGCTGCCACAACCACTGGAACAACTCCTGATTTACAGAAACCAAAAAGGAAACCAAGACTAGGGTCTCTGACTGCTGAGCAGAGATCCTCCCTGACAAAATTGGGCATTACCAGACTAAGCTGAGTATTTAACATGCATCCAATACTTCCTATCCCCAAAGACTGCAGAACTGGATGCTTCACTTACGCTTCTAAACTGTTGTATTTTTCATTAAAATTTCTATTATGTGTAGTTTAGGTTGCTTTTAGAGGAAAGTATACCAGAACCCTGGCTCATAAAGTAACACTCAACATCAACATCCAAGTCATCTCAGTGTACAACCAATAACATAGCTTCCTTTTGGAAATATATGTCTGAATTCCAATCCATGTATTTAAACACAGTGAAATACCTCCTAATTAATCTAGCAGCAAGGTAATAAAAAAGTGATAGCATGCTCTTATTATGGATGTATAAATTATGCAACAAAATACAGTAAAGCAGAACCCCATAAAGGATTAATAAAACATTTCTACCCAACTTGACATATTTATGAAATGTTGCTGATACTTGGCTCCAAAATCTTGACTCTGAAACTGCATCATACCCCCACTGTATTAGTAACTTAGAACTACACAAAATTTGGCTTTGCTATATAAACAATAGGCATAAAATAAGCTTTTCTTTTTCAAGCTGCATTGTACAATGTTGGTAAACAGACCTCACTCTTTTCATGACTTTAATCTGGAGTAATATAATTTATGCCACCTTGGCACTACCACAGTAACACACTTACAAGAGGTCTTCATCTTTAAGCTTGAGTCCTGCTGAATTCAACAAGAAACCAATCATTCCTCTCCTTACAACTTAGTGTGTGCCTGAGAACCTTGGTAGATCCAGCACTTTACGAGGAGAATGATCTATGAGATTCTCACCTAACTGCTTAACTTTGCAGAGGACAACATATTAACATGAGTAACACAAGAAGAACCAGAATTTGCTGATACTCAGCGTGCACTGACTGCACATCTCAGCAGAGCTGAAAAAGGTGGAAATCAGTTGACCATCAGTCAAACACTACTGAATTTCACCATACAGTACTGTTTCTGGGGCACATGTGGGCATGTTTCAACCTAGGTTCTGGCTAATACAACCCACCATATACCTATGACAGTTCAGTGGCAGTGCTTTTTACAAGATGAGCTTTTTCTGCAAGATATGAAGGAGCAGGTTTATATGCCAGCCTGAAAAAATACAGGGAAACACATGGTTAAAAGTTGGAAGAAGTGAAGACAGACAAAAGCTTCTTCATTTCTACAAGACCCCCTAACAAAAACCAACGTCCACAACAACCTCAAAAAAACAAAAACAAAAACCCCAAACCCAAACTAACCCACAGTATCTAGAACAAGCCTGTGTATTGTTAAGCAGACAGAAAACTGCTGGCTTCACCAAAGAAAATTCCAGAGAAAGAAATGGCTATTTTGCTACCATCAGGAATCATATTTGTCTAGGCCTGCAAAGCAAAATCACGATGTAACTGCAGCCTGTGTCCAGCACCAGCTGAACACAGACTAGCAGTGTAGGAAGACACAGGAGCATGTAGTGCAGGAACAGTAGCAGGAGGACACAGGAGCATGACCTGTAACATCGAGCTAGGGACCAGCCTACAGACTCAGGTCAGTACTTCAACAGATGTGCTGAAGATCAGCTACTGCAGTTTCACTCAGTCCTTCACTGGCACAGTTGAGCTAACCTAGCAAAACCTGTGTTACCATCTGGCTCAGTACAGCACACTGACATAGAAACATCAAGTAGACAGATTCATGGTAGTACTGGGTTGCATTTTCACCACAGAAAGGATTTTGAAGATGCATTGAATTTCCTTATAAAGTTCTTAGTTTATAGTTCTCTTTCACTGTGCACAAGCCTAACTGCAGAGTCGGGACTTGTAACCCCTAACCCCTGTCAGCTTTGACACCATGCAGATTGGCTCTGGCAATGGGGGCACTTTTTGTCATGTTGTTGCCTCCCCTCCAGTAAAGATTCTCCACAGATCTCAGGCCAGACAGCTGAAATGATATTGTGATGGCCCTCCTTAACCATTATTCTTAGATAAAAACTAAGAATATAGCTGCAAACAGCTAGATTTGTTTCTAGCCATTTTCTTCCAAATAATTTCCCAACTATACACATCAACCTAAAAACATTGCTGACTTACAGAACCCAGTTCCACGGCTTGCATCCTTGACTACTATTCCAGTGTCAGGTTTTACCAGCAGAAAGCTGTGCATAGTTCAGCTGAACATGAACATAATTCAGGATCTTGCAGGCTGCATTTAAATGTGAAGTTTTATTCCTCAGCTTTGCTGTAAATTTGAATTGCACTGTTGCACATATGACTCAAGCAGGTACACCTTACACTGTACAAGTAAGCTGAGTCACTGCTCACGAGTAACAATCAGCAGTCTCAACCTGGCAGAGACACCTAACAAATTTCAATTAGAGCTGCCAAAAAACCCCAAACAAACCCTTGACAGAAAGGTGAGAAATATACATGCATAGTAAAGGGAAAAAAAAAAAAACAAAAACCAATCCAAAACAAATCAGTACTAAAAAGAGAATCCACGGCAGATTGGACCTCGAATCAGATTAATGGATTATTTTTCTGCAGTATAGTACACCCCAGTGTGACAGGTCTGCCAGATGTGCTGAGAGAAGATGACACAATATTATACATATAAAGCACTACATATGTGATTAGAGAAAATCCTTTGAGAAAACATGTATCGTAATTACATTTTAAACATTCAAAAATATTTGGCCTTCTTTCAATAACAGCCTGAGAAAAACACCTTAATTTAAAACTGCAAATACAATTTAAAGGCTGTCTGTAATTAACCAGGTCCAACTGCTGAAAAACAGGTTTCATTTTACAGCATAGTGCAGGTGACAGGATTACTGGTTTTTGGTTTACTTTTGTGTTCTTCACCCACCCACAGAAGGCAGGGTTTTCTTGAGACACAGTCCAGCACTTAGCAACCACTGACCTTTACAAATTTTTATACAACAGTGCTTTTAAAACTGAACTCTGTTCCAAAATTTAGAGCTAACAGCTGTAATGAAACAGGTAAAACGAACTAAACATTCAGGGTCTGACAGTGAGCTGATGGCAATCAGCTCTGTTCAACTGAAATGAATGGATTTTTGTCTTTTTAAACTAGCTGAGTATCTGGCACTGAAGCTTCAACTCAGAAAAGCCCAGGCAGCTTTAACTCTCTAGAAATGAGCATGCATCAGATAAAGTAATGAAGTGCAGGGTTAGTGCAGTTTGATCAGCTTGTATCAGCTGACTCCCTACTTTATGTCCTTAAATAAATTAGTTTTTTGCAGAATTCTAGTCTTCCATACATCTACAAGGATTCTGCAACTGAAAAAAAGAAAGGAATGTGATGATGCATAGCAAGCTCTAGCCTTTCACAGAGAAGAGTCCTACACTTTCCCTTCTCCTGTGTGGAGAGAAAGCCCATGCAGGAATGCCCAGCCTGCACTGGCTGCCAGTGTTGCCCCATGGAGCAGCCCTGCAGCCCAGCAGCCTGAGGCCAAACTCTGCACCTCAGCATCTCAGCCAAGGAGAGGGACAGAAAGAGGCTGGACTGAACTCAATGAAATCTGAACAATGAAACCTCCATGTTTACCCAGTGCTACACATCCTGTTAACTCAGTGAAGAGCTCTCTGCAAAGTAAGAGATCAGAGCACACTAGGATAAATCAGAAGAGTATATTTATTATCTGTGCCTTCTGATAAGTTAGCAGCATGTACCTTTTTTTTTCTTGAAGTAAATCTGAAGGGGAAGAACAGATATCAACCTAAAAGCATTAAGAACATTATAACTGTTCTGTTTACCATTTGGCACCAGGCATAAAAACCACTTTGCATTTATGTATGCCTTTTTTTTCCCCTCTTAAAAGGCCACCATGCAAAGCAGCTGCAATTCAGAGCTCACAATCTAATTTCTGTTTCTTTTCTTTTCTAAGACAATATATCCAAAACACAGCTATAGGGCTCTTCTCCATTCACACTACACTGAGGGCATTGTATTTTCATTAATATGTCCACACCCTTCCTTAAGTACCTCACTGAAAGGATATCCAAAAGCCACTGTGCAGGACTCAGTACTTCAAGGCAACTGAAAGTGCTCAGGCTCTCTGCTGACCTGACTGACAGTTTTTTGTCCAGAAAGATTAACAGAACCTGTCATTATCTATGTGATATATCCTAGGATAATTAACTCCCCCAGGGAATGACATCCAGAGGAAGCATGGTTCAAATACATAGCACACACCAGAAATTTGACATTTTGAAACAGACTACCAACACCAAGATGCATCCATGGAAGAGCTGATATTTTTATTTTCCTTGACTGTAGATATATGGCATAAACTAAATCCTGTCATAAAAAGACTGGCTGAAAAAACTGTTGAGCCATACAGATAAAAATCTTTGCTCTCAAACAGATTTGATTTAATTTGTTAGAAATCCAGAAGGTGTTCAAAATTACCACGTGCCATTTACTATATGACGAAGTAAGAGCTTCCTTCAGCCTTAGTGGAAAAGATTCAGAGCTGTAATCCTTTTTCAAATCATTACCCTGTTCATCAGGCTTCAGCACAAGATGACTCCAAGATGAAGTAAAATGGCAAGACCAGCCATGAAAGCCTCAGTATATGCACACACCAAGCTGAATGGCAATGAGAACACTTTGCAAGTGTTTGTTAAGTCACAGGCCCAAACTGGGCTAAAATTAGAACTGAGAGGGAAGAGCAAGAGCATGTGAAAATATCAAGTTCACCTGCCATATAAAAAGGTCTTTGAAGACAGAAATGTAGGAAGGCAGGTATGCCAACTGAACGAGGCAGCTATAGCAGTGAATTACGGCTTTCACACACACAACCTGTGGTTTTGACTCATCCACGAGTTGTGCTGTGTGGTTACCTGGGAAAGTGAAGCCACATGTAGGAAAGGGAAAGTTAGTGGCTGACATAAAGAGCTAGGAGAGCTTACTGCTACCCTGCCTCACGAGGCACACACAAGTATCTCCCTTGTGCAATTCTAGGACACTGCAAGTGTATCCCTGCTCAGGATAACTGCAGTGTTTCCTACCCACAGGTCAAGGATATCCTGCATCAGAGCTTGCATGAATGATTCTTTCCACCAGAAATGGCAACATAAACCCCAACATGCTAATGAAAGAGTACTGCAAATTACATCCTTAAGGGTCAATTCCTGTACAGAGTATTCAGAACAACACTCTATGAAGTTCTTGGACATCTTTTTCCTAGAGACATTAGTTAAAGTAGAGACATGTGAGTTGCAGTGCATTTTTTAGCATAAATGAGACAGAGAAGGAATTAATCTGGAGAAACATCAGCTCTGCTGGAAGCTGACAGATTCCTAATGCATCAGATTTGTAACTGCTTATGGCATGACTGATCTTTTTTCCCTGTGTTTTTCTTCCATTTTGTTCCTTATTTATAATGAGGTTCTACAGTAGTGACATTTGGCAGATTTGATAGCGATACTGGCTTTGTCATTAAATTTTGCCCAATCCCTTTCTCCTCCTATTCTAGGCCAAGATCACAAGCTCTGTCAGGTCTCTCCAGGTACAAGTTTATTTTTCATGTAATACCTGCCATTCAGTCAGTGTCAATGCAGGGTTTTTCATGTGATTCCAGCTACCCAAACAATTTCTCCACTGAAACTAAATAATAATGTGATGTGCTTGACTGACCCAAATCTGCTGAAGTCTGCTTCAGTAATCCCTGCAGATGGATCTATGTACTTCAGGCTGCCATCTCTTCTGAGCAGTTTGCTGTTTCCAATGGATACAAATTCTGGTATTTATGTTCAGGACTACAACCAATGGACAACTGAAGCCTTGAGTTCAAAAATACCACTTTTGCAAAGCCACTGCATCACAACCACCACAGAGCATATAATGCCCAAGTCCATAAAAGCTACCAGAGAGATTCTATTTAAGCTGTAAAACACATCATCTACTTGGTTTGCTCTGTAACACAGTTCTATATGAGTTAACCCAGTAAAGACCAGCCTGGGAAATGGATTAAATTACTGAAACATTTTGCCTCCATGTAAGCTGTGTGCTCCCTCTTGTTAAAGCAGCTAATTGCACTGACAGGGCAGCCTGATGTGGCTTGGTACAGCTCCATCCCAATTAAAGACACCCAAATTCCACTGTGGGCAGCATCTGCAGTAGCACACAGAGCCTCTGCTCACAAACATGAGCCCTCCCTGGATAAACAACACAACTGTGAGACTCCATGTACAAGTGTGAAAAACTAGACAGGGCACTGGACTCATCTCTACTCTCCCACGGGCAGGGTGTCAGGACACATCCACTTGTCAAATTTTTCTTCTGCTGCCATAAATAAAAGTTAAATTTACCTTTTCAAATGAGTCATTCCATTGTTTATTACAGCTACTCAGAAAGCAGGCCTAAATTACAGGCGTGGAAGAAATACTATGACTGCTCTAAATTGTGTCTCCGCTTGGATCCTCAGACAATTTTTCTTAAGTTTTACAGTACAGACCAGTCCCCAAAACACCTATTAATACATTTTTAATGAGCATGGTAGACTGGCAGAAGGAGAAGGAGCAACCCTAAATCTTTTGATTTCAGCATTTCAGGCCCTTGTACCCATAGAATAGAGCTACACCAACTACTGTATTGCCACCTGTTTTCAACACTATCACCATCCTGCCAGGAACTGTGATCTACAGCTTTGGGAATTTTGTTCTAGAAAAACCCAAGGGATGAACCTGTCCGAGCATTATTTGTTGACCACTGAGCACAAGAACCCTTATGCAGAAGATACCATAGCAGAAGCTGCTATACCACAATATAAAGTTAAATGCTCTTGGGAAAACAAAACAGTAGAATGAAGCCTGAAACTTACTGCCTGCATTAACTCATCCTATAATTAATTTATTAAAACAGAGAGAAAAGCGAAAGTTGAGTTCTTCATTAAAAAACCTAACCAGAACTGTGCAGCAGAGATAGAAAAGCCAGCCAGTTCTACTAATTTTAGAATGTTCTATTATGGGATTTAGTGCTGTAGCTGATTTAAGGGAAGCAAAAAAAAAATCTTTCCAATTGTCAAATGAAAGAGGTAGATTAATTTATATATGGCCAGTTCTCATTAACGCTTTGAACTAAATTGCTTTTATTTGGAGCTTTTAAGATTACATTTGTCCCCTCAAGATTCAAACATTTTAATACCCATCCCATCCCTTGTTAGGACATTATTTTAGATGAAAGCCTTAATTAACTGAAGATATTAAAGAGCCTAAGTCACATTTCTCACACAGGTGCTAGGTTATATGATATGGCAAAACTCCAGCTCTGTTCTCTATATCCTGCTCTCTACAACCATCTTGTCAACTTCCATTTGTAGGTTATTCTTCCTAACTTCACAGCCTAATCAGATACATACTACTGGTCCCTGGTACGCAGCCGTTCTACTCTTCCTCAATCACAGCTGCATTTCACCAGTGTACAAATTGATTACAAAATGTTTGTAATCACAGGGCTCCTGGGAAATTCAGAGAAAATATCATTGCAAGGACTCTGGAGCTGAAATAGTTTACTACAGTTATACACCATCTAGGAAATGTGCTTTTGAAAAAGAACAGCTTTTTGCTCCCTATCTGTATTGGAAAAACAACCTTCACTATGCAGAAAAGGTGAACTACCCAATTTTCTGAGTTACAGGACAGCCTCAAAAAACTACATAAAAGCTTCAGATGGATTTTTCTACATTCCCTCAACTCCAAAGAACAGATTTTTTTGCTATCTTTTACTCTTTTCCCTTCTATTTTCCTCACCTCCAATTCCTTGCCCAGTGCTCCAAATATTCTGTCACCAAATAGCTAGAGAATTAGTAGGAGCTAATAGCTGTTGCCGGAAAGAGGAAATACAGTGCAGCAACACATTTAGTTTTATTGGAGGCTCATAATGTAAATTAGTGTTTCATGAGCCATTTGAACAGAGAGTTACTAAACTTTAGAAAAGACAATTCACAGACAATAGAAGAGAGGCTTAGGGATCACTTAAAAAAACCCAACACTTCTTTAATTTATGAAGCCAGGATAAGGAGACTCACAGGCAGGCTGTCCAAGCAATCACAGCTTCAGGGCCATTGCTGTGCTTTCAGCTTGCTTCAGCAAATGCCCTGCTTCCTTTAAAAATGTCTTTCTGCTCCTCATAAAACACCCGTTTGGCAACAGAAAAGCCCTCCACTGAAGTTTTACAAGGCCTTTTTATTAACAGAATAATAGTTCCTTCTGCTGTTATTTAACCAGACTGTCACTTTCAGTCTAGAATTTCTGTGAAAACCTAAGAAGTACCATTCCTTGGTTTCCAAGAGAGGTGCATTCCTGCAGGCCTTGCTGAGATCCACCCTTTTACCTCACCTCCAACATGTGCAGGTTTTGCCACTTGCAGCATCCCTCCTTTCCTTCTTGACTCATTCTGCTATGATTTGTTACACATGCAAATGAGCAGATAAGACACAGAAACAAACAGTATGCATTTATATAGTCTTCACTTAAATGCCACAAACTGTCCTTTCCCAGGTGGTGTGCAACTTCCTACAGACTTGGATCCTCTGCACCTGTCCCCCAGTGCAATCTGTCTCTGTTTCCTGCAGCCATCCCTTCTCCCAGAGCCACCAGCCCCTGGCAGTGCTGCTGCCATGTCCCCATGGATTGTCCCTGCTGTCCCACTGGCAGCTGCTAACCCTGGCACCACGGGGCTCAGCTCTGCCTGCCCCCTCCAGCCTTGACTCAGCAAGGCTGCTTTTAGAAAACTTGCAGAAACTTAACGGCAGGACTTCGAACACACTGTCAAAACCTGTTTAAAATCAGCCAGTATTTCCAAAAGTGTTCAAGGTATAAAAAGCCCAACTGCATAATCCCCATTTCTTTAGGAAAACAAGTTAAAAAAGCAGGATTATAATTAGAACATTTCCATTTGAAGGCAAAAGGAGCAAGTCCCTCCATAGGTTTTAGGAAAAAAGAAGAAAAAAAAACCCACACCAAGAGCAAACAAATGAAAATTTCTAAATATATTTGAAAATACATTACTAACTATTAAAATAGCATTGCACACAAAACTGATAAATAAGCATATTTCAGGGACTTGATCAGAAACTGATGTCCTACTCACTGGAAATGCTCCTTCACTAGCTAGAAACTTTGTTTTGTTACTATAGTTACTGTCACTACAAGTGGCCCTGACTAAGGCATGAAGTATTTGTTATATAAAACCTCAACACAACTGCAGCCTTAAACTTCAGAAAGTACCAGCTCTGTACTCAGTCCCCTTTGCAAATTCTATTCCAGGCCCAAACTCAACATGCTTTTGTGCCAAATAGGGCACACTCTTGAGCAGCAGTTTAACAGCACTATTTAAGTGCAGAAAACATAATCAACATTGTTCATGATACACACTACAACTGTGAGGGAATTTAGATGGACTGTGTACTGTGCAAGGGAGCAGTGACTTCTTTCCTGGAAAATTCATGCTCTTAGCAGTGGCTAGGAGGTACAAGAGAAACTGGCAATCAACCTTAATAAAATTTGCTGACTGACCATTGAATTTGATGGGAAAAAATGCCCGGAGTCAGGAAGCACACCATGTAGAAAACACATCCTGCAGCACTGCAATTTTTAAAAAATTTCATTATATTTTCATCAGCTTAGTTTGATGAGGTTTAACGTCCACAAAAGAGAAAAAAAAAGAAAAAAAGAAAAAAAGAAAAAAGTTCTCTTTCTCGGCCTTTAATGTATTCTGGTTTCACATAATTTTCTTCTTGTTCTTGTGGGGGATATTTTCAGCTAGACAAACTGCTATTATGGATAATCTTGGAAAAGCAGCTTATGAGATCCCCAGTGAAAACAGGGAGATGACAGAACCTCACTTTTTAAGGTAGTCATCTGATGCTGATACTCCAGCACAATGTGCCAGTCTGCTTCAGGCCATCTGCACCATTCTCAGCTGTGCTTTTTTCCCCTACTTGGGTAGGGTAAAACAGTGTGTCTTTCCTTCTCTTCAGCTTGAAATCCAGACACTAAGCCTTTTCTTAAAAGGCCAACAGCCCACACAGAACCTGCTTGCCAGTGACTGTAAGCACTAAACAAGTGCCAAGGTCAGAAAATATATCTGCTTGTACACTTGCTTTCCTGCAGTAAGCACTGCTCCTCAAGGTTTGGGTCAAGCCCATGATCAGGGATATTTCTACTACAGCACTGTTTAGTTAACTTCTGAAATGGCAGATGTAGCCATTTAGGCTACTTAGCTTAAGCTTTAAGCAATTTGAATGCTACAGAAGACTGGAAGAGAGTATCTTCTCTTTCCCTTCCACCCCCAGAGCTGACACCCTGTACTATTCTTAGTGTGGTGTTAATTTCAGAGTTCACACATCAGAGGAAGCATTTTGAATTTATTCATTCATTTGTGAGAACCTCTACAGGGCTTTGTCCTTAATGACTGAGCAACACTTTTTTTTTTTTTTCAGCTGTGACATTATTTGCAACCAGTCTTACAGCTTATTACAGCCTCATAAGTGCTTAAGGGCAAATCTGCCCTACCCTGTAAGAAACATGATTTCCTTAAGGTGCTGTTTGGAAACAGAATTGCTTCATCGGTTCTTCCATGTAATAACTGTGCTTGCAGTGACACCTAAAACCATGATTTCTGTCTCTTGTATGTCTGGCAACTAATCCCAGACTAATGGCCTTGTCTATGGAGGCAAATAATGAGTACCTGCTGGAATACATAATTTGTGAGTACTGCTCCTATCTTTTTGTGGCACTGCAACTTTTCACTGTACTGTTGCTTAGACTGTCTGAGAGAAAAAAAAAAAATCAGCTACAGTATTTTTGTGCCTGGAATTCCCAGGTTCAGGGTGCAAGTTGCTAAACTATATAAAATGAGACATTTGTTCTGCCATGTGCAGAGGCCAATTAGATGAGACCAGAAGTAGATACTGCCTTATCTATAATACAGGTTTTTTATCAGAAGTTTGCTGGATATCAAGATGGAGAAATGAGTAAAGTCTATGTTAATACCTGATGAACATCAGTTAAAAAAATCTTGCAAGAATTAGGCATGTTTTGAGCCAGTGAGGCATCTGAAGAAGTTTTGGGGTTTTTTTTTTAAGACTAGATTGACCTCTAGAACATCAAAAATCTGTACTAGAATTCCCTGTGCACTTTTCAGTGTTGCTATCACAGCTAATGAGCTCAATAAAATCCCCCTGCAGCAGCTTATTTAGATACTGTCCTTCACAGTACCATCACAGGGTTTAAACAATAAACTAACACTGCAGAAGTTAAACACATTTGTTTCTAAGTCACCCCAAAAATTAATTTAAAGGATAAGGATAAGCTTAAGTCAAACTTGCTTTGCTGTCTTCCTTCCCCTGTATATCAGCCAAACCTTTTAAAACAATGGCTTGATCCAGATACATTTTGCTTTTTCTTTTTTCTTTTTTTCTTTTTTTCCCCAGTTAGAAGAAACATAATGAGGCTTTGCTCAAAAGCAGTCTTACAGGTGGGATAAAATCTGTCTGCCAAAACCAAGAAGTACCCCCTGCCTAGGGCAGTATGGAGAAGGGAAATAACACCAAAGACCAGAGGCTTTCAAAGGCAAGTTTTCCTGCCCTGAAAAACCACATGGTGCACAACACACATTTGGACATGCTTATCCTGCAGGACCTCCCTTCCTCTTCCCCATGGGCATTTTGGGCAGGACTGAAACATGAAACCCATGCCCCTGCTGTGGAAACCCTGACGTTTGCAGGTGGCCAGTGAAGCAGCAGGCAATTGCTGGTTGCCACAGAAAAAAGAAGCAACAGAATTCCAGAGTTCCTAGTACAGCTGGCTTCAATCCCTATTATATTTGAAAATCATCTGGTGTGAAGGCTCCAAAGAGCCCATATATATGGAATCTTTTTTTTTTTTTTCCCTAAGTGGACTTGAAATACAAAAACCTTATTTCAGTTGGCATTTTCAAACTGACAATGTGCAGCCTCTTGATTAAGATGGGACATAGTTTATACCCCTGGCAACAAAGGAGACTCCAGACATTTCCATCTGCTTTAACAGCAGAGCAATAAACAAGAAAATGTACCATCCAATTTAGTTTCAGAAGAATGTTTTTCATCGAAAGATAATTTAGCATATGCATCCTGAATTTTACATATAAATGTACATGAAGTAGCACTAATTCACATAAGTACTCTGGATGCAAAGAAAACCAAACAAACCACAAATCCTTCCAAACAATAAACTCCCAATATTACTGTGTGCAGCTTTCAACAAATCCCACTACAGAACAGCACTGTAGCAGGACTACTCAAAGGCAGCCAACGTCTCAGTGCTCCCCCTCTCAGGAGCCATTCTTTCTGGAGATGTAGGAAGAGAACAGATTAAAGCAATCCCACATAGATCAAAAATCCTCCAGGGGTGAGATCAGCACAGCTGGATGGCCACACCATGAACTACCCTAAATGAACACTGGCCCCGTGCCACCTACCAGCAGTTTCCAGAGGTGCACATTACTGCCAGCTTTGTTTTAACACAGTACACGGGACATCTAAGCCTTGGAGACCAGTCTGTGTATGCCAGGAAAATCCCTGACACCGATGCTCTCAAGGTCCTGGTCTGGTACCCAGTGCTTTGCCTGCCGTGGTGGAGCACCCTCACCACTTTTTGAGGCTGCATTGCCATCTGAGAAATCTGGGTTTTACTGATAGCTTTGCTGCTGCTTTTTTAAGCTATCTCAAATACTCATTCTTAACACCTGCCTCGCAAAAGTTCAGAGCACCAGGCTACTCAGTGCCCATCTGTCATTTCTGCATCTTTATCTGGCAGGGAGTTCCACTCCTCCTGGTGGGGCCCCTGGCACATGCACCTGGGGATGGGAGATGCTGTATATTCTTCTCCTCAAGTGCCATTCTGCAATGCTGCATCACACTGGCCTATCAAAGCACTTCTGCTGCAATGGTCCGTGCAGGGCTGGAGAAGAATGAAAGCTGCTCCGCACAGCTGTATTGTATCCCTTTGGTTCACATTGGGCTATGTCATTCCTACTGTGCACTATTGCACATGGAAACATTATTGAAATGCCAAGTGCAAGAGTTTTCCCTTCTTCTTCCCAACACAGAAAGTGCCTACCTTTTGAAGAAGCACACAAAATATCTGATTGATGAAACTCATGGGGCAGGAGGCAGGGCTTCCTCCTTCACTCAGCAACAGAGTTCTTTGCCAAGTGGTCATTTCTCCTTACACAGACTGCAGAGACATGTATATTCCCAGCTGAGCTCAGACCCCCACTGTACTACATACCCTACCATCAATGGAAAGACATTGACCTTGTCCTGAGAAAATACAAGAAAAACTACAAGGAAAATCTCAAGTCATCACAAGCACCCAGACAGCAGATGCAAACGGCCAGATAGGAGAAGGAGAAGGAAAAAATAAAATTTAAAAAAATGTCCTGGAGCCTATTCACTATGAATTTCAGATCAACTACTTACTGGTATGAACTTCATTTGAGGTCCTAAATATCAACCTCCTGCCACTTCTCCAGCTGATAAGAGACACATGGAATAGAGTTCACTGCATTAATTTCCATTAATTTCCTGTTCACATGTCCAGCCACAGTGCTCAGAAACACAATTCTATGTCATACTTGCATCGTTTTGGGTTGAATTTTCTGTTGGTGTATGTAGGAAAAAACTCTGCTAATGACTGTGGTGCTTGATTAGGCCATTTAGCACTCCATCCTGATATTACCTCTTCCTCCCAAAATACAGCCTTATGACAAATTTAATGCCGAACTGCATACATAACAGAAAGATTCAAGTCAAGGTAAAATTGAATAAGGGAAAGTAAAATGATGTATATTATCTCTTCCCCACTGTAAAAATGTTAGCATAATAAGAAATACACCAGGACATTTTTTGAGACATGTTGGTAACACAGAACTTCTAGGTTACAATCTCTCTCTCCATGATAACATCTCCATTCATCATTATCCTTCCTTTACAAACAGAAACTAAAATATTAAATAATACCAATAGTGACTAATATCAAACAGTATGACTGTGCCTGCTTACATATTTGGTTCTGCAGAAATTAAAGACAATGGTAACAGAAGCTGACTTACCATCTAAGCTGCAATTATGGCCAACTACTTCAAATATTTCTAAGACAGTGAAGAACAAGGGCTTTCCCTGTTTTCAGAAGGTAAAAACCACATCTGGGGCTGAAAAATTATTATATTTAGTCTGTGTTCCCTGCTGAGTTCTTCAGAACATCTGAATAAATCCCCCTCCCTTCTTCTTTTTGAAGAAAATACAAATCATAACATTTTTGTGCTCTTCTCATTAGATAAATAAATACTCCTAGGACCTTAGAGCAGAAGTCACTCAAGTCTGAAATTTCCAGGTGGAAAGAAAAAAAGTCAACCCTTTCACTGAATGATCAGAGCATTATACTCTACTCATCTCAAGACAACATAGCTTGAGTGCACTGCAGACTTCTTGGAAAGTAATTTCCTGCACTGCAAAACAATTTGCTAAGCATAGCATACATGCCTCTCCATATTTCAGGATTTGTTTTCCAGTAATGGTTGTCAACAGTAATTCTCAGTGAATTCTATTTTTTATTCTCAAAAATCATTTCCCAACAACAACAAAAAAAAAGACTCTTGATCATCCTTGCATGAGACCTTTTAAAAGTCTCAGAAAATTCACAAACTATTTTCCCATACTTCTCTGCTAATCAGTTTCTGAGAGCCTCAGGAAACAATTTCAGATTACTGTATCTGTATGCTTGACAGAAGACTTTCCAAAGCCTTCACCTTCACCAGATGTGAAAAAACAAGCAGAGTGTTTTGTTTTCTCTCTTATACATATATTGAGAGTGCCTTGAAGGAGTTCAGGAAGGCTCCAAAACCCTGTTCTCTGGCAGAATCGCTGCCTGAAGTTGCTAATAAAAGCTGACACCCCATTGAGCCCCACTGAATACCTGTGTAGCCCCACAGCAGGAGGGGAAATTTTAGAGCTGGGCTTCCCACACCAACACCACTTTTCTGCCTTGGTTTTCTTTTTGATTTCCAGGCACCAAGCATGCCTTGGGTTCTCCTTGGTATCTCCATGACCCAGGTCTACCTTTGGAGGTCACAAAATAGCCTGGTGGAAACACAGGGATCTCAATCACTAAGTCCATTCTTACCTTGGATAACCCTTACATGCACATAACTATGGCTAAACTCCACTTCTAAAAGTTCCTACTGACAATGACTCTGCTACCCAGATAATACACACATGCTATTTTTCAATATACTCTGGTATCCAGTATAGACAGTCAGGGCTCCTAAACACTTCATTTGAATATAAAGCAGAACATGCTGCAGCTGTCCAAAAGAAAATGGCCCTTAGTAGGGAGCAAAGTGTGTGTTGGGAGGACCAACTCATTGGTAAAGCAGATGTACGGAGCTCTGAAGTACAGAACCTGTGGCTGGTAACTCAAATGAGCCATGTTATTCCTGCATTTTTGAACCTATTCTTAAATTCCCTACATCTGCATTTGCAAAACTGATGTTACTTCTCCAATGCCAAAACAAACATCCAAAAGCACTGCTGCTCACTATAAAGGCCTTAAATACATGGAGGCAGTAGCCATTTACTTAGAAACTAGAGAAAAAAGATACTATGAAATAAAATTGACTTTTCATCCAGAGGAAAAATCTGAACCATTACTGCTAAGGCTGGAAAACTGCTTATCTGTTCCTTCTTTTCATACCATACTCAGAAAATTAGTCTGCAGTAGGTTTCATCTCTAAGCTCCATTTTACTCCTTTTGTTCACATCCTGAACCCTGTGCTATGAGGGAATGGAATTCTCTCCGGTTACCTTTGAATCCAGCCCTGTAATTTTAAGATGGATTGATAATGCATACTAAAACAAATCCATTCCTGGCACAAACAGACATTATCTAGGGGGATACTTCTTTCCACCACATCAAGTTGGTGAATAAAAGGCAATTGTGCTCACCTGCTGAATTTTTGTCTTAGATCAGACTGCGATCCTTAGAGAAGCATGCATATGTCAGTTTGAACCTGCCAAAAGAGGAATCCAACCTTGGATACTGTAACTCATTAATTCATTTTGTTTCTTCATCATGGGGGGTGAGGGGGACAGTGCCAGAAGTATGGAAATAAATCCAAACCAGAAAAAAGCATCCTTGGATTTCTTAATTTTTCTTTTTTTAACCTTTAGGTGTCTGTGCTATCTTTAATATGAGTCAGGAGACTACTTTAAAGCTTTTCCTTCATATATTCGCCATACAAACACTCAATATCATTACTAGTTCTACAGAGTATAGTCCCAATTATTGCAATATATCACCAGGTTTTTTAAGGTTAATTCTATAAAAACAAAGAATTGTAAATGCCAACAGAAGCAAACATTCATAGTTACTACAGCAAAAACCCCAGCTCAACTCTTCCATCTCTATGTCTCTCTTGTTTTAGTGAATCACAGAAGTCTAACATATTTTGTATTCTTGTAGCACAGTACTATTATATCACTCAAATACATTCTTCCATTTTCTGTTACTTTGTATTATTGTCTGAGGCATCAATAAAGAAATAAAAACATTTTTGGGTCACTCTCACTAGCCAGGGTGTGAACACACTAGTACAAGAAGTCAGCTTACAAAAGCACCACCCTTAAGAATTTTGAATATCCTATTTATAAAAGTTATCTAGCATGATTAAATACAACAGCCAAAATATTAATCTGTCCTTGCTTTAGATCTTATACCCTTGAAGAATTCAAACAAAACAGTATTCTGAGAATTTTAACAAGCTGTACTGGCTTCCTCCCCTCCTGCCTAATGATGAACTGGAATCATAGAAATGGGCTGATCTGATTCTCTAAAGCTGAGGCCAGCACCACTTCCATGAGAAAAGGGGTAAAACCACTCCAGGGCACACACAGTTGTAATACCTGAGGGACACATGGGACACAACTATCTTCATAGTTGAAAAGAAAGAGTTTTGGGACACAACTATCTTCACTTATCAGCAGTAGTGTAGATCAGACACAACACAAAGGTGGGCAAACCATGAACTGAGAGACAACTTTTTTCTCCATGAAGATTACAGGCAAGAACACAGATCTACTTTACTGCTGCAAACAGTGTCCATAAAGATATGGCTTAAAGAAGGCACAAATTGTTTATTTTCAACACACAAGACAGAGCTTGACAAGCAATGGAAAGAGAATTTGAACTGGAAATGACAGTTTAATCCTGCATTTTGAAATTCTGATTTTACATCAGGATTGGAGTTTTTTTGAGGTGAATGGAAGCACCTGGTAAATGACATTGCTTATATTCCACAGAATAGCTCTCCCCACATTAAGTCTGCACCAGACTGTGACAAATAAATCTTGCCAGACGATCACTTCACATGTCCTTAATGAAATTAATGTAGCAGTGATGAAATCAAGGACATTTTCTGTCAGTAAACCACTTCGAATCTAGAAGAGGACTTTCTATTTTGGGGGCTGGCTGTAACAAAGAAACCATTTCTGCTAAAGCACCACCAACACCAAGACAACACACACAATCCCCCAAGCAGAATTTACTTTCTTTTTTATAAACATTTTCCAAGATACACATTTAATATTTATTGGCCTTCTGAGCCTTTTTTCCACTACATTTACAGTAATTACTTCTGTGCTAGCTTTTTGTAGAACAAAATCACCTGCATTTAACAGCTACATTGCTCCAAAACACCAACCCACCTGTGTCTTTTTGAGTCTTTATGCATAGAACATCAGTGCTTTCTGAAAGTTTTGTTATTTCTCTTTGTAACTAGTTTACAGACTCTGAGAGCAACAGAATAGTGACTTATAGTCTAGAGAGAGAGGGATATTAACATCTGTTCATTTGAGTTACAGCCCCTGTGAAACATACAGAACTGACACAGAGACATGATCATTTAACAAAATATTCACCATCACACTGGGCAGCAATTAGATGATGTGACACGTTATGCCAGAGGATTGTGTTGTTCTAACATAATGGGGACTCATCCAAGAGACAGGAAACTACCTGGTGAACAAGCAAACCAGTTTGGATAAGCAGTCTGGGAGCAATACAATATCCATAAAATTCATATACTGTTTCCAACTTTATACTTGGTATAGACATTAATTTTATTTTTTTTTTCTAATTCTGGAAGCTAACCAGTTACAGCTAAAAGATGACCAGAGAGCAAAACAGTGGCCTGGAAGAGTGGCTGAATCAGGAAGGCAAAGACACTTTTATACAAGAAAAACTGGGAGAAAATATTACTAGCTGAAAATAAAGGAGCATATTAGGTTCTGTGGTGGATTCTGCAGGCTGTTAGACCCATGGGACTTCTGCATGGAACATTGTGAGGTGGATACAGACTTTAAAAAGCAAAACTCTTTCTAAATAACAATGAATTATTTTAAGATCACCTGGAGGGCAATGGAGTGTTCACTAACGTTATTTCTTCCCTGAGACAAGCCTGTAGAGGTAATCATTGCCAGACTCAGGAAGAATACTAACCAAAGGCTGGCCTTCGAGCTGGAAAACAATTACAGGAATCCATCTTCAGAAAGGCTTATGATTAGCATTACTGACCTGGAGGGGAGACACCTGAAGCTAACAGGAGTCTTCTTACTCAAATGTGCTGAAGACAATTCTTTGGAAAATATATACCAAAGCCAACTGTTGGTACAGCATTCATTTGCTTCTTTTAAAAACATACCATCATTGACAGGATGTAAAATCACTAAGTTTTATCCTGGGCAGTCTCACCCCATAGAGGGCTGTTAGCAATTTTTCAGATGATACCTTCCATGTAAAGGTTGCTATTTCTATCTTTTATAGTCATGGCAAGACAGTGTATTTCCTCTGGCTTACTCCAGCTTGCAATATGTTCAGCATAGCTGGCTTTCACTCTTCTTTTATGAAGTCTTCCTCTGTCACTGCTTGACAGTACATTCAAGGGTTCAAATTCAGTCATCCACTGAATATAATGTAATGGATTTGTTACAATATGCCACGTTCCAAGAAGTCATCTTCCTGAGTTCATTTTGTACCTTTTGGATATCCAGCTCCTCAATAGCCCAGTCCAAACCACTGCATCTCCTGCTGTATTTGGTGCCTACATTCCACATCCCTCCTCCCTGAGCACCACATCAACCTCTGAAATGTACAGTAAATGTTTAAACACTTAACAAGGGTCACTTTCAGACATATTTGGGTCAGTATTATGAAGTTCATGCCAAAGGATGTTGTGTGTTAGCTGAGCAATGGAGTATATTTTTTCCAACTGCTGCAGCCAACAGCCAACTACATGAACTATCCTGAAAAATTTCTTCCTTAAAATTTGCAATGAAAGGATTTAATATAAAACTAAAAAAGCAGGAACTAATTCATTTTAATTACGTACAGAGACCAGGGAAACAGTATGAGATGGCTATAGTTTGGGTCAGCTAAGTCCTTAATTTTTTACATCTTATGCTTTCTTTTATTTGGGACATACATCTAGGTAATGCCTCTGGGCTTTTTTTCTGCCATCTACAGAGCCCTAAGGTCCCTTAATGCAGCTTTCATCATCTTTTTTTTGATACATACCATCAAACTGTGCTTCCAAAAAGAGATGTCATTACAAAGGGAGCCCCCAGGCACCACATTACACAGTTGCCTGGTTCATATAAATGTGAATTGGGAAAAATAATCAACCACTTTTAAATACAGCTTTAAAATCATGCTGTTGAACTTGCCTACACTATTTACATGAAACATCTTGTAGACATTCCATACAGCAGTAAAATTAACATTTTTCTATAAGGCAGTAGCAACTGAAGATACACAATAGCATCAGGTCTTTGTCCCTTCAAAGAGGTTTTACAAAGCAGTAAAGCCCTTCTAGCATAAACTGCACTAGAAAGCCTAAAATGGTTTCAAATTTTGTACAAACTATGGATGTACTCTGTTATTCTTGCTTTTCCCCTCTTTATCGGATTCCCATTCCTTTTTTTCAGAAACATTTGTTTAATTCTATTTTTTAAGTTTGGGGTTTTTTTCTTGCCTTGCTACTCTGACATTTCTCTATTCCCTCACTCATGAGTTATTTGCTGGCTGGTTAAGAGAAAGACCCACATGGAGACAGGGTAGTCACACGGCAGAGGCAAGAAGCCAGCCCCTACTCCTCCATCCACGTGTACTTGTGAGTAAGTCTCCCGGTCAGCCTTGTTATATAGCCCTGTGCATGCAAGGAGCAAAGAGGGGCCCTTCCAAAGGCACACACATTAACAAGGCTGTGTCTAGGAGCAAGCATGAACCTGGGCCTTCACTACCAATACTAGTTGTTTCTGTCAAAAACAACCTATTCTGCTACTCCTTGGCAAAGATCTCTGTGCTTATCAAAATTTGCACTCACAGAAGCAGAAGAGATAATATTCTTTTCAGCTTTGGGGAAATCAGATTACCAGACAGCACAAAGGAACCCACCCAACACTCCTCCAAGCTACTTTGCATACAATGCTTGCTATGTTTTGTCCTCCCCTGAAACATAAATAATCAGTAACTGCTGGGGGAAAGATACAGGACATGATGGACCAGTTGGTCAATTGGACAAGGCAAACACTGTTCTCCTGACATAAACAACCACTTCCTCTGTCTTGTGTATCTTCAGGTGTTTTTGTAGTGTTCAACAAACATCTGATCTCTGACCATACCATGTGACCTTTCACTGTATGAGGGTTTTTTACTTATGTTTATTATTTTACAACCCTAAAATACAATTTAGCAGCCACTGGACTATTTCCTGCTTCAGTTACACTTATGTTCACGTTCTGAATAGATGTTGGCATCATTTTAAGAGTGTTTCCATTACTAATTTCCACTTCATTCTCAAAGATGTGCACTGACAGTCTTAGCTCCTCACATACACAAAGAAACTAACCTCAAAAACACAGGCAGCAAAGCTATATTAAATAGCAACATGCAGCTTACAATAAATTACATGCTGACACAGCACCATAATTCTGAAGGGTCCTAAAGCATTCAAGTTCACATTTAGACAACTTCAATCTTCCTCTGACCTTTGTTTTCTCTGTTTAGACAATATTCCACTCAGCTTCTGGACTAAACCTGGGGAGGCAGCTCCCTCTCGCTACTGAGAATGCAGGCTATCTAAAGACAATGATGCACAGGTTTAGAACATCATTTAAGTACAGGCAATTCCAAACAAAAGTTGGTTTTCCAGCAATGCAATAGGAATTTCTGCAGTTTGGTTGAGAAACTCAGCTACTGTGAAATCACCAGAGAATATTACAGTAGTTTTAATTTTTGCACAGAACACATAAATTCATTGTTTTGAAAGGTCATGACAGTAAATTGCACGGAATTCAATTTACCTCCCTCAGATGGATGAAGGTCTGAGTCAAACATAGAACAGTGGAAGCCTTTGGCTCCAAGAAGTCTGTGCTGATTCAAAACCTACTCCTAGGAAAGCAAATTGTCCTTCCTCTCAGCTATACATTATAACAACTTGTGATTTTCAACTGATCTTTTTCCTCAGCTGTCATATTGCAGCAAAATGTGTCAGAGATGAGCACGAAAACAATGGTCTGCAAGAAAAACTTGGTTTTAACCAGGAAGTTACCATATATAAAATTATTTGTGATACAGACGCTTTCATAGTTGTCTCACACTCATTTCTCTATATCTAAAGTGAAATACAAAAAAACTACAGGAAGATGTACAGGAAACAACACCATCAGCACAACACAGAAAGACAAATACTGAAAAAGAAAGCAAGCATAAGGATTACAGAAAGACTGTGAAGACAGAAAGCAAAAGAATACCCTCCCCAGGAAGAGAGTGACACACCTGTAACATGTGATTTAACAGGCTCGTTTATAACTGAGAACAGCTAGTGAGCAGTTCATTCCTGACTGGATGCATGGCACCAGGCAACAATGCTTACCTAAAGCTTTCTGGGTATTCAACAACAGCCATGTTGATAACATCCAGTGCATGCTGATAGTGCTTTTGAGCTGAAAAGAGGAGGGCCAGTAGATGAAGTGAATTCATGTCATCTTTGCACAGTTGCAGGGCTTCTTGAAGATGGTCCATAGCATCTGAAATCTAGGAGACAGGGTGGAAATAACAGAACACATCACTCTTTCAGTCCTACATTACACCTCAAAAATAAGAACAAAAGGAGTAATTAGAAATTTTGCCTAAGTTCTACTTAGGCACCTTCTACTATCGAAAAAGGCTGCCAAAATTAACAGACTGCACCACTTGAAAAAAACCCACACATTCTAGAGAAAGAAGTCTGCAGCACTACTAAATCACTGCTTATAAACAAGAGCAGCAGACCTGATCCAATCAACCCTTTCATCCTTTGGCAAGGTGATTCTATGCTGTAAACAGATCCACCGCAGAGGCCCAACTCTCAGCTCCATTTTCTAGGATGGGTGGCTGGCTCTTCACCTGGGGGTGAGCATTACACATCCCTGCTGCATTTTGTCTCTCATAATGCCTGTACAAAGCCTTTCATGATTTGGATCAAGAACATACCCTTGAATGTTCAAGGGTAAAGGAGTCAGGATTTAAAATGCTATCAAAAAAAAAAAGTATTTGCAAGCAGTGATGTGAAGAGCAGTCCTGACAGTCATAGAACCAGCATGTTATTAGAACCAAGTGTCACTTGGCAGACAACTTAACATCTATAATGAACGCAAGTATATCACATGCTCTTTGTGATCCAGTACACTGTTTTAGACTATCTGTTCAAAAGGGAACTTCTTAGCAGATTTTCTTTCATTTGTTTACCAGTAAGTTTTATGTAGAGGATTTTCTTTAAGATTCTCTAGTGTCTGAAATTATTGTTACATAAATTATTTCATTTCTGTGGCTCTGAAAATCTGCAGAAAACAAAGCATAAAAGTGTAAAATTTTCTCATGTATGCTTTCCTGCTCCTTCTCTTAATGGATGGAGAACGTAGTTCCATTTTTCTTACTACGGAACTTCCCACCTAGCAAAGCTTTACAGACATTCTTCTACCCTGGCATACCACCAGTGTCAAATTCCCACCACCTCCACAGATCTCTCACAGAAACAAGTAGCACATAATGAAGGAAAGCAACAATTACACTGCCTGCAGCTACAACAGAGGTGGTTGATTATCTAGATCCCAGGTATCCCTCCTGGGAGCAGTGTATCCTCCATTCATAGGACAACTTCATCCTAATGTCCAAGTGACATTGCTCTCTCGCTGTGCACACACGAGCCGTGGTACTTAACTACTCTATTACTGGTGACTCCATGCAAGCCTGGAGATCAGTGTGACTGCTCTAGACATAACCCCAAACTGGCATCTGGCCCGCAGCGTCAAAACTGCTGAATGTCCTGGCTTGGATTCAGGCTGGGATATATGACTGAGTGCTCAGCTTTAATGAATTACTGCTTGTCAGTGGAGCTACTTTAACCACATGTGTTATTAAAGTCTACTGCAAAGGTAAACACATTGGCTTAAACCATCCACGTTCCCTCAGCAGTTTACTAGAACACATTTTTGTACCATGTAAAAATTCTAGCAATGACAAGACACCTTGGAGCCAGGACGAGACAGTGGTGGGCCCGGATCTGAAACTGCAGGAGACTTGGAGCAACCTATTCCAGATGATCCTGCTTTGAGCAGGGATTGAACTGGGTGATCTCTAAGGGTCCTCTTCAAACCATTCTATGATTAAGATTTGGGAAGGGGATCCTAATTTGCTAGTATAAATCAGACAAAGAATAACACTTGCAATTAATGCTTTTACTGAAGGACTTCAAAATTGTAGGGGTACTTGTCCTTACTCATGTGCGAATGTGCAAACTGAGACTTTGTTTTACATGTTGAAAGTGACTTAGGATCAAACTGCAGCTAGGTCCACACCCCTAACAGAGGCTGGCCATCCAAGAAGCCATCTGACTCTGCTGCAACATACATGAAATAGAGCAGCAAAAAAGTGAGTTGTGGTCACTCCTGCAAACCTGTGTCTGCTGGATGGGCAGCCACATACTGCTGAGAGAGACGTCATCTAAAGTAATTCTGTTCTGTAGCATGGGGCCTGCAGTGGTTACATCTCATTTCAGAGCTTCCCTCTAGTACCATCAGGGTCACAGGCAATGGCTGGTTTTGAAAATTAATCATGCTTCCCTGGCACCTCATTTATTAACTCGAGTCCAAAAAGACTCCTTGGTGCTGTAACACCATTAGTAGCCTACACAGTACTGCTGCATAATTAGAAACAGTGGACAAAAATAATGTGAACTCTATGCCTTTACAGAAAGCATTACATGAAACAACAACCTGCAACAGACCGGATACAGTGAAATATAAACTAATTTTCTAGATCAACAAAAGCAAGATATTTGGCAGCAGTCAACACAAACTTCTTTTGAAAGACGTATTTTTATTTAAGTAACTATATACTTTGAGAAAGACGGAAGCTGGCACCCCAGATGGCACCGTGAAACGTCAGGACTTTATCAGAGGCAGGCTGCCAGTTTAAAATTTCCTACAAGTACTGCACTTTAAAATAATCTTATTTCAGCTGGACTGCAAGTCTAAATAGGGCCTGCAATTAGAAGTTACAGTTCCCTGATTTTTCATTCTGTTAACAAATATACCACATTTTGCATGGCACACAGGTATCTTCACATCACACTGATTAGAAAGCAAAGATACTGCAGTAGGCCAGAAATAGCATCTTGCAGCATTACCAAAATAATGCCACAATATGGATTGTTTAGGCTGCCTCTTATACAGTAGGATTTATTGCAATAATGCTCTATGTCTCCTTAAAAACAATGCTGCTATGTCACAATTATAAGCATAAAAAGGAAAACAGAATGAGTGTTAAAAATACTTCCTAACAGTAGAATGAACTTGGATATTTAAAAGGGTAAATTAAACAGGAACACTTAAGAGGAATTTTCAGGCCTTATAATTTCACATCAGTTGACAGTTACACTTAATTAACCATTAAAACTACCCACTCCATCTCTTTTTATAGCATGGAAAGGAGAAAGCTTTACTGACTGGCAAGAGCTTTCACTGAAAACAGACTTGCTATAGTCCACCAGAACCTCAGGAAAGCAGGGGTAGATCCATCTACAGGTTATTACTTAGCTCTTAGCCATTCTTGATCACCAGAACAATCTAGGCTAGGATGCAGGCAGAAAAGCAGCATTTTGCTGTTCAGCAGAGGAGGCAGTTGCTGGTTTGGGAAGAAGACAGACCAGAACTACCAACATCCAAGCAGTCACTGAAAGAAGCACCTCTTGAACACTTCCTAAAACAGAGCTCCTCTCTTGGGGCAGAAACAGCAGTCTCTCATTCTTGAAACCAAAATAAAAACTGGGCAAAACAGGTAGAAATATTTTCTCTGGTCTCTTAACTGATGTTTATCTTAGTTGTACATCCAGACACTTGGGAAGGAAGTAGGTGCTTTCTGGACAGTGCCACTTGAAACTTGAGGTCTGTTGGAAGTCCACAGGAAACACTGTGCTCAGCTGCTGCTGACCCTTAACCATCTTTCCCTTCCCATTTTCATGAAAGGAAAGGTTAGATCTAATCAATTATTAAAGTGGCATGAAACCCACATATGTTGTTTTTACATACCCAATATTGATTTACGTGGCAGTCAAGGTCATAAACACATCCACCCCCTCCAAAAAAATGGAATCAACACTTAAAATTAACAAGAGTGCCTCTGACTCTGGAAAGTCATTTCCATAGAAACTGGCCTGCTAAAAAACAAGGCAATGCATTAAAATCAGTGAGCTTTAAAATGTTCATTCTACCTTGTTTTTGCTGATCCAAGTGCTGTTACCACAGAAACAGCAGAAGCAGCCGAACCAGCCACTGGGAGTTGGGAGCTACAAGTCTCATTTGTCGCACGGCTCGGCCGGCTGCCAGCCAGGCACTGCAGGTGGAGAGATCCACTGCGGCAGGTACTCGGCCTCCTGGCACTTCAGCTCAGGGGGAAAACCAGACTGAGAGGCCCTCCTCACAGAACAGGTTATTCTACACTGTGTTCGGCTGAAAAATCCACTAAAACACTCCAGGGCCGATGTAGACCCTCCAAGTCTTCCCAGTGACTCAGTGGTCTTTAAGACACAGGCACACACAGCAAGCTCATTGCCATTTTTTATCTTGGTTGCTGGTGGTTTCAAATGCCAACTCTGCATGAACTTTTTATAACCATTCCTCTTCTTGTCATATCCGCATCTCATTGTGACAGGGATGCTTACGTTTTTCCATTTCCATTTCCCCTTTGCCTTGCGCCCAGTTGTGACAGAGAAGTGTTACTGGAAATATTTTACAGCCTTCCAAGGAAGATGAATTGCTCCAGCTTTGCTTGGCACTCTACTGGTCAGCTGCCTCTCTTGCTTTGTTCCATGAAAACACTCCCTTATCTATGCAAGCTGACACCTGTATTTTTCAATGCTGGGTAGAGTTACCTCATTTATTGACTCTGACTATGGAAACAAAAAGGCCTATTTGTTGAGAAAAACATTTAGGTCTTATATTATAACCTACTATGTAGAAAAGGCCTGATTTATTGGCATTATAGCACTACCTGATGAAAGCCCTAACTGTGATGTTCAATAGTTAATGCAATCTTATCAAAAAAGGTATAATTTATCTTTCAGTTAATCAGAAAGAGAATATATTAGATACTTTAAATAATTAAGGATATTAAAAATGCATTACACCAAATGTTTATCATTAAGTAAACTGGCAAAAGAAGAGTAGGATATTTTACAGCAGTCTAAAAATAAAGATGTCTCAGGTATCTCCTCTCTGTCCAAGCATGCGTTAAAGATTTATATCTCACTTGATGGGAGAAGAGCAGGAGCACCATCGCAGGGGTCAGGCTGACACTACACAATACACTGAGATCACACAGCTGTGGGAGCAGAGGTGACTGGCACAACATCAAGGATGAAAACACACAGGTGAACTAGACAAAAGAGGAAAGTGAACACAGGGACAAGAGACTGAATGGAAAGAACAGGAGGGAAGGGAAATGAAGCAACAAGAGAGATGAAACAACACTGCAAAGACAACCATAGAAAAAGAAAGGGTAATGACTTAAAATGCCAGCAACAGTGAAAACAACAAAAGACTTATAATAAACACAAAAATCTTAATTTTATTTTTCAGGATAGCAGCTCAAAAGCTGTAATGCTTTTACTCATGGCAAGCAGAAGAGGCAGCAGATCAGACCATCTCCCTATGAGGTAAAAGCTGTGAGAGAAAAAAGGGTAGCTGGGTGTTTTTTAAAGACCCTGAGCAAACTGCATCATAAAGCAGCCGATAGGCAGATGAGAAAGTTAAATAAGCCATTTTAATTATCCTTTCTTATTGCAGGCTCGCAGCACACTGCTCTCATTATGAAAGGGTTACAAAAGTGACATTATCAAGAGGGTGCTCTCTTGGAACAATTAGTTTAACCTAATGAACACACAGCTCCCCTAACTAGCTGAGGAAAGTAAGAAATACCCAACTGTTCAATTCCATAGTGTAGACTAAGGAGAGAAAACTGCAGCAAGCAGAAGGCCTACCAAAGAAAGAAACTACAATGATGAAATTTCAAATCTAGCTAGAGAGGTATTTAAAAAACAGAAACTGCTCCAATGAAGGCTTTAGCTTTTAAACAGAAAGGACAGAGAAATAAAACACCCCAATTTTAAGAAAAAGGGGCAGAAAAATAAAGCACACCCCAAGTGGGTTTTTTTTCTGAAAGGCATTGCAGAGCATTTTCTCATCAGTTTCATTTTTACAAGTTAACACCTGCAGCAGCATTCAAACGCCAACTAATCCCACTCGCTGCAGAGCTCCAGCACGCGTCAAAGCCTAACGTCAAACGTGTCCAAGTATGGGATAAAGCAATCCCAGCGCGGAGAGCGCGATCTGGCACGATGCAGAACTGGGCACTAACGGGAGAGCCCCTGGAGAGGGACACCCAGGGAACAGGAATAAACACACCTCGCTCATCCCACACATGCAAGCTTGCTCCAAGGCTGTTCAGGAGTTAGAGCCGAACACATTACCTAGGGAAGGCCATTCCATGTGCTACAGAATTACTATTTTTAGAATAAGAATTAAAAAATATTTTCCAAAAGCATATTCTGACTGCTTGTTACCGGTTGCAATGCAGGAAGGAAGGGACCCTGTTTAGCAAGCCTGGGTCTTGTACAACCGGCCTGTCCTTCCACCCTCCCATGACTCAGTGATTGCCAAGTATTTCACATACCTGTCTGACAAGAGCCAGCTGCAGTGACAGGTAGAGGATGATTTGGTGATCATCAGGGGCCAGGCCACGTGCTCTTTAAGGACAACCAGACAATACAAAAAGAAAGGTGACTGTTAGATTGCACTTTGCAGAACTCCTTCACCATGAGTCACGCAAGCACACAACAAAACCCAGTCCTCCCCCAAGGAAAACTAGTCCAGTAATGGGGGAGCACACTGAAACTAGACAAAAAGCAGAATAGTGCTGGCCTGGCTAAGCCAGAATCCCAGGAAAAAGTATGAGAAACACATCTGCCAGGATGTTATACAATTTACATGCTCCTTTTATTAAATGCCACTTAGTATTTTGGAACTTGGATAACTAATAGGGAAAAAGTAGCTGTGAGCTCATAACAAATCCATCAAAGCATTATTTTAAGTAATTTAGGTGATGGACATAGTTATCTAACTTGTTCCTATACTTCCACTTTTCAAACATTAAGAGAGGGTTAGGTTAGTACAGAAAAAGTAGTCACTATGAGCATGTAGAGGACTAAAGATCAGGAGCCTGTGACATAAGGTGGTGCTCAAACATGCAAAACATTCTCCACCCTGCAGCTTCTAGTTTAATTTTTGACAGCAGACTCCTAATTTGGAAAGGGAAGACACTAAGGGAGGAATGATTCAATGACAGGAGCTGTGCCTGGACCAAAACCAAGGCCCTTACTTCTCAAGCTTGGACTCTCAGATACTATCTTCCAGTCCTCAGCAGGCAGCGGGCACTACCCTGAAGCGAAGCCTTGGCTAGAGGAAGCTGCAGTGTCTCCAGAACCAGATGTTCTGGAGACAAGACCCTTAGCAAAGGCCCTTATAGCAAAGTCTTGTACAAGGCAGGGAAGAGGGATGGATAGCCTGGGCAGAACTGTCCCCTCTCAAATTATGCCAGACTGGAACTGGAGTCTGAATTTGCTAGCCTGTGGAGAAGCCATTAACCAAAGCAACAATGGGATAGTGCCTTGGGGAACCTAACCTAGGAGGAAAGGCGGGGCAGCAGCTCATGCCACCTGCCAGCCCACCCCAGGAACCAGTGGATACACGCTTGTGACTCACAGAGCTCACTCGCAGCTCTGCTGCACAGGGAAGTCATTTCACATGGGAGAAATGGGGAAGAGGAAGGTCCCTCATAGCCAATTAACACTCCTGACCTCTTTCTGGGCTGTGTTCCAGGACACCAGGGAAACCTGCACCTGCATTGCCAGGCCCAAAGTGAGCACAGTTAATGTCCTTATGAGGGAAAAATGACAGGCTCACAACACTGGTGGTTAAAACCCACGCCAAAACTATTGATTTGCTAATAATAAACAAATAACAATAAAAGAATTCCTTCAGGACACAAACCACAGACCATGTTAATGGCAGCCACTTTTCAAAGGCCATCTTGGCCTGTGAGCAAGAAAATTTTGAAGCTGATTTTGATAACTGATGGCTTTAGAACAAATTAATTTACTATGGACTGAATATGTCCTGTAACTCTAAAAGCTAAGGTGGCACTCAAGTGTTCTGAAGCAATGCCAAAGACATCAAGGTGCAATTAGTACAGGTGAGTCACTAATTTCTGCTTCCACTTTATGAAACACAAAAAACTCCCAAACCCAAATAACCATAACCCCCCAAACCCAAGTAACAATAACAAAAAAAAAAAAAACAAACAAAAAAAACCCAAAAAACAAAAAACACAAAATAAAAAACCCCAAAAACTGCAAAAACAACAAAACTCCACTTGATAGAACACAGCTTTGCAATCAGGTGTTAAGACAGGGGATGCCACCTCTTTACAAAGTGTATGTTGTGAAACTTTCAGTAGCCTCTCCAGTAATAAGTAATGGGAAAGTTCACAAGACCATAGGAGATGACGTTAATGGCGCTTTTGGAAAGAAGCAAAGGATTGTTACTTTACTGCTCATTTTCCTCAGAAGGAATTAGAAGAACATTTTGTGCAATCTTCCAGCTGAAAAGGCCCCTTACAAAGATGACTACAGCCCAACCACGGCCTGAGAGATCATACATGTTCTTCAAAATGAGGTGAAAAACAAGGAAAGAAACCAAACTTAGGCATTTAGAAAAAAAACTAGTAATCATCTCACTATCATATTCCTGTTGGCTGAGGTTTGAGTAACTGACATTTGGCTAGAAGCTTGTCTGCCCCCCAGATAGAGTTAAGATACCATGAAAACAAGTCACAGCCAATGGGAAAGGTCAAAAGACAAAAAGCACCAAAGTTTAAAAGCAGTGCAGCACCACAATTCCTTAGAATTGGTCAGCTGTTCATGTATGACACTGGAGTCCACAAACTAGTGTGACTTAAAAGTACACTCCTGATACAAATAGTAAATGAATGAATGGTTTTTAAAAGTTTTCTCTCTCAGTTCTCCATCAGGTAAGTACCCAGAATTGTATCCATGGTTTCAGTTCTTGCACTCACTACAAAACCAGTGTAAGACAAACATGTTGGGCTCCTTCTTGGTTAGCATCAGCAAAACAGTTAAGATCCTTTAACATTGTTCAAATTGCTAAACCTGTACTTTGAGATACCAGAGATCTCAAGTTTTCTTCACTTATGTAATTATGACTGCAAACTCTGAATTAGATACTTCAGCCCAAGATTTTGACCACATAAGATTCCATTAATTGCTACCTGTAGTTTGTAAGCATGTACCTTTACAGTGGGTTGTAAATTGTGAATACACTTGTATGAATGTAAATTACTGCTTGAACAGTAGTAATTGAAATTACAAACAAATACACAAACACCCAGTGTATTTTGGGTGGTGTAATTTAATCTTAACAGGGTCAGGAAGCTCACACCTCACCTCTCTACCCCACAGAAAGGACAAAAAGGGTTTTAAATCAAGCAGTTGTACTTGAGGTCTCAAGTGTAGTTGCACAAGAGTGTAATTCACATTTGCTTCCAGGGTGGAGCCATTGTATCAGTTTTCCCCAAGAATACAGGGATGAAGGAGAGGTGAGTGGTGCCTGCTTTGTACCACTAGCTCTGGAACCTCCTCTTCCAACAACAGCTCATGGAAACGCTCATTAGGACAGCAATTATTCTCTCCCCCAGGTGCACTGGTGCCAGGTGACTCCATAGCTGCCTACACCCTGGTGGTGAAGGTACTTTCCCACCATGATGGAAATAGGATTTTAAGCCTGCTTCACACAGGAATTGAGACAAAATAACCTTTCATGTTTGCCAGCTGGCAGCATGTGAGGAAGCTGCATCTCCCAGCACTGCAGATCTCACTGCAGTTAATCTGGGGCTAAGGCTTTTTCTGTAAGGTGGCAGAACAGTATTCTTACCTTGGATATTCAATCTAATAGTCACTGAATTTAGCCATCACAAAAAGGCTTGGACAGAATACTGCTGAAATCTAATTAACTGTTTTTAAACTTTCTGGCAAGGAAGACTTATGCAGAGGGAAAAGAAACTTAAAAAGAAATTTTTTTCTGAATTCATGCAAAAAATACACAATGCAAATATCAGGAAAATTCCTACTCACCTCTCCAAAGTCTGAAGCGCTTTCTTGTTTAATTCATCCTGAGTGCTCTTTAGAGTGGCTGTAGGACAAGATACAATGCCATTTAAGAGTTAATTCAATGTTGCAGATTAAATAAATGAATGTATAGATTAATTTCTGATCATAAATTAATTTATGATTAATTTATGATTTATTCTGGGAGCATAAACACTGTGGAAATCTGTGTTTGTTTGTGCATGTGCTCATTTTAACATGAATTCTCAAATTCATTTTTATTAAAGATTATTTTAAGTCTTTTGTTTGAAATAGTGAAGCATTCTTCATTTACATATGCCACTGAAGGGAGCAGGGAGAAGGGGCCAAACACTAACTAGATACCAAGATGGCAACAGGCCCTCAGGCAGGCTGCTGCAAACACTAAAAGCAGTAACCTGCAGCACATTCTGACTCAGATGCAGACCGCCCCCACCATCTTCACGTAGGAGGGTGCTGCAGGTTGAGCAGGGAACACCAGCAGCCAAACTTACAGCTCTGTGACAAAACACCACCATCTTTGAGACCACAACAGACTCTTAGGTTATTTCAGATGGGGCATTAGTCACTAACGCCCTTCTTCCATGCCTCTAATTGCTTGACTAATGGATCCTACCCAGCACACACATGTATCAATGTTTAAATTAATTCCTACATAAAACTGGAAAAAGAAGAGAAGAATCAATCTCTTCTTATACCTGGGTATCGTAAGATATCATCATCAAGATCAACAGAAACAGAGGAAGAGCTTAAAGGAACATTTTTTTTTTTCAGATCCAAAATATCTGGAAACCTAGGGATGATTTTTAGAAATGCATTTGCTGTCTTGTTCTGGTCTTAGCTTTTCAGATTTTGCATAGCAGTTGTTTCTTGTTCTGCCTATCCTGAGAGTTATTGATCAAGCATAAGAAAGCAATGAAAGTGGATGGAAGTAGAAGATGAAAGTGGATGGAAGAAGATGGAAGTAGTTAATCCATTAGCAAACATCACCCATGAATATATCTGATTTGATACATCAAGTCAGTGTATGCTCCAAAATAGAAAGTTACTAAATAGTATATAATAATGCAATAAACCCAGTGAAATTCTTAAAAGTTATTAAGAAGAAAGAGCTGTGCTCTTCTGTAAGACCTTCAAAGGTAACCAGTTTCTTTGGATTCTGCAATATGTCAGCGAGTGAAATTTTCTAAGTAAATTATTTGCTGAAGTAGCTATAATGATCAGATCATTTTTACTCCTACATCTTCCAACAGTTCTTCAAAATACCAGGTTCATTTAGAAAATTTGGAAAAAAAATTAAAGAAACAATATCAATGTAAACAAAAATGCTTGAGGAGACATTGGAAAGGATTTGATCATACCTATAAACATCCCTACAGTCAAAAATCTGACATTCTGTTTCTCATGGAAACTATGATTTTTTATTTAAATTACAGAGCAATTCTGAAGATGTCACACAATAAGAAAGACTGAAAGACATGTTACCATTTGTCCCTCAAATTAAACACCAAATGGAAAAGCTACAACTTCTAGCTTCCACCTGTTAAGACATTTAACTAATGTTCAACTTTGTAGTCGGAATACAAAATATGTTGTGGAAATGAAGTGATTACTCTACAACTAGTCCAGCTTTGCCTCTGCATTACTGGCAAACAGCATGTGACTCCCACCTCCCGCAATATGGACTGCATCTTCAGCTACCACAAAGTTGGAAATCTGGTTGTCCATCTCTAGCTTTGTGCCTGGTGTAGATGAACACATTGAAAGTTGTGCTTGACAATAATATTGCAGTGCTGATGTTGCAAATTAACTATGCCATTTACAGGGCCTTTACAGCTAAAGGAGATAAATTAAGGGGAAAAGCCCCAACAACGAAAAGTGATTTGGGGAGAGATGCATAAAAAGGAGCTTGGCCATCAGGTCAAGGGAGGTGATTTGCTTCGTTATCATGAGACCCCCCCGGAACACTGTGTGCAGCTCTGGCATCCACAACTTAAGACATGGTTCCATTGGAACAAACCCAAAAAGGGCCAGGAAAATGGTTGGTAGGCTGGCAGACCTCTCCTATACAGAAAAGCTGAGAGAGCTAGTGTTTTTCAGTCTGGAGAAGGGTCAAGGGAAGACTTACTGCACCCTTTTAATATTTGAAGGGGGCTTTTAAGAAAGACAGAGGGTTATTTTTTTACCAGGCCCGACAGTGATAGGACAAGGGGTAATGGTTTTAAAGCAGAAAAAGGAAGATTTAGACTATATAAAGGAAGAAATTCTTTACTAGGAGGGTGGCAAGACTCTGAAACAGGTTGCCCAAAGATGTTGCAGATGCCCTACCCCTGAATTATTCAAAGAAATCTGCAACCCACTTGCACCACTGAAAAGCTCTCACTTCAGACAACTAAAAGTTTGCACTAAGGAAACAGAACCTGGTGGGTCTGAATAAACTTTTAAAATTGTGCCCCATTCTCCCAGGGCAATGGCACCAAAGAACTCTTCAGTCCCTACCCAACTTCACGTCCTGCGAGCATGGCTGCTGCTGTTCCTTCAACTAAAACAAAATATGACCTATTACTTAGATTAAAATAAGCTGCAAAAGCAGTCTGACCAATGGGAGAGTGGGACAGGGGGTTTCTGAAACCCATAAGACGCAGTACTTTCACAAATGCCACCTGAACAGCTCAAGATTTCTTTTCTGAAACATTCTGGGTTTTTAAGGGAGCTTCAGCCTTATTAAAATTCAACAGGTTCTTCAGCAATATTTTGGTACCTAAATACAAAGCTCTAGAATCACATTTGAAAACAAAGGAGGACAAGTTCTGCCTTAGTACAAGCAGTTAGGGCACAGTAGGAGTAGTGAATGCATGGAATGAAGCACAGTGCTGAGGATCAGAATCATCACTACAAACATGGGGACAGGAATCTAGTTCTAATCTTGTCCAATGGACCCATTAGCAGCTGAAGCACAGTCAGGTCTATTTATGTAATATATTTGTTCTGTGGGAAAGAATTCAGTTTGTAATGTGCAAAACTGTTCCTTTATGTGAATCACAATGTAAGAGGTGGGGATGACAGAAAAATGGACTTCATAAATACATTTCAGATCCAAACTAAAACACCGCATGCACCGTTTTGCAAATATGACTGAGTTTTAGAAACTATTCTCTTGTGTTAAGACATTTAATATGCACAAGGTATAGTTTTAGCACACAGAATTATAATTAAAGATTGCATGCACTGTTATTTCCAAAAGTTAAGACTGTAAGTTGTTCACTAATAATTTATTCACTTCTTAGTGAAAAAATGTGTTAGGGGCTTAACATTAACCAGTGCTACCCGTACACTGTTCGTAAAATCCACAAGGCCTGATAGAATGAGTTTTTAATTCAGTCCCTGATCCATGGCCTTCTATGAGATATGGCACATTCATCTCTGAAAAAAGAATGAGGGACTGTTAAATCTACAAAGATTTCACAATGTGTGAGGTGATGATGCGAGGTAAGAAGAGCACTTTTATTTCACATACAAGTGAATACATTCTCAACCTGTCTTTCCTCTTTAGCCTCTGTTAAGTTCCTCTCACCTCTCCCTGTTTTCAGTGAATTCTTCACCAGACCTAAGGGAGGAAAAGTTGATAATACAGCTTATGTCAAAACTGGAGCTATGGGAGGAAGAAGAATGGTTTGCTGTTGACATTGACCCATTGGAAACTGATCTGCAGAAAAAGGACATTAACTACGAACAGGAGGTTTGGGCTTCTAAAACTAAGGCAAAAAGTGTCAATGAGTTCCTCTGAGGACACACCTTTCAGCTACTTCAAAGAGACTTATTTCAAGAAACATGTAATTACACTTTAAGAATAAGGAAGCTATCCAGCAGAAGTTTCAGGAAGTCTTACTTCCTACAGGAGCTTTTTGCAAATCACAAAGAAAAGGCTTTAATACAACTCCTTAGTGCCTTTGTCACACAGGAGGAGAAATAACTACTAAAAGGTTATATTAAATAAGAAAGCCTAACTTCGATGGAAGGCTGTAAGCTTTAGAAGGCAATTGGTCAAACGTCTCTAAAACACTCAGCTATCATTGAAAATAGTAACTGACTGAAAGTCATCTCAACTGGAAAATTACTGGAATCTCACATATACACACACATAGATGTGTAACTTGTCCGCATATGTCAGTAAGAACTGGTATAAATACAATGATAAACAAGATTGACAACATGAGGCAGGATTACATCACAGAACTGCTGTCTTTCAGCATGTTCTAACTTTGCTTCCTCACTGTCATATGCTATTTTTTAACAATGCTAATGAAAATTGTCTTGCTAGTGCCAATTTGACATTTTCCAGTAAAAGAGTTCCATATTCATGACCATCATATGTATGCTTTTGAAGGACTTAATCCATTTTATTAAAATATAATTTGCAAGATGGAAATATACTCTTCCTATTTCCCTCAAATAACTGAGTGACTTGTCCTGTTGCCTTAAAGGCTAGAGATACAATGAGAAGGCAGATATATTCCACCATTTCAAAACCTCAGTCAGAGGCTAATCTGAAAATAATCCAAGGCAGTTGTTGTGAAGACTGTTTGTTTTACATTAAAAAAGGACACGATATTGAACGAATCTCTTGAAAACTCAAGAGATTTCCAGGAAAAGAGTTTCCAACTTGCATTTTGCTGCACCAAAATATTTTTAGAGCCAGAGTATGGCACATGCCTCTCCAACTCCATTCTTTAGAAACCACCTTCTTTTCATACTGAAGTTTAGAAAGAGATGGTAGGGGACTAACATAGAAAACCTGTCTCTGAAAATAGTCTCTGGGATCTTGTATAGCTTTAGAATAGTTTAAATGTCTAGGCAAATGCCTTAAAAATAGGCTGTTAAGCAAAACTCTATTTCTAGTGGACTTAAAAAACATCTATATAAGACGAAGTTCAGGCTAGGAAGGATATACTTTTTGACATAAACTTTCTAGGGAGAACTACTCTGAGGCAGAGAAATGCAGAACTGGAGAGAGCTGCAATGCCTGTTATCCTCCATGATGAGAAGCAGTTCTCAGAACAGCTGATCAGATATGGCTGCCTGAAAAACTACACCAACTTGCACTACTGAAGAGCACAAGAACTTCCTCATACACAGGCCTTGCAGAATTCTGGTGCAAGCTGCAAGACCTGCATATTCCATGATAACACAATAGAGTAATTTTAGCTTTTATTCAGGCTTCTTTGGTGGAAGAAGTTGGTTTGTTTCTATGGAACCTATTAGACAGAAAAGCCACTGCTTGCATGAGGGCAGGACTGCCAAAATGATTAGGAAAACACACCAGCTCAGACATTATTTAAAGAAAATGTGTTAGAACTCTTCTACCTATGTTAGAAGTCATAGAATAAACAAAGACAGTTCCCACCTGTGAGCTTGATGAAGGTCAGAGCTAGAACTCTCCCAAACACTTCAAGCCCTTCTGACTACAAAGCACCAAATCTGCAAGAACCCCTTGTCCACTCATTCAAGATCCAAGTAAGCAGCATTAAAATAAAATACTTCTTACATTCAGTGCTCTGTTTCTAGTCAACATCTACATGTACCAGTGAGGTAGATATTTTTATCTTGTTTACTTCTAAGTAAAAGAAACGACATCACTGAGAGGTTGAATCTCTGTGGGGAATCAGTATCACGCCAGGAACTGAAGTGAGGCATTTCTGACTCCAGTTCTTGGATTGTATTTCTTTATGATTTATGAGTGGGTGACAAAAATATGAAAACAGATGGAAAGTTTGACTTTTTGTTGTGTAAATTAAGTGAAAAAAATGCATTACAAATACTCAAGTAAAGCACACCAAACATTGTTAGGTACACCCAGATTATCACCCCCTAAGTAATGACCTGCATTTCTTCCTTTACCGAAAAACTTCACTTTTATTACCACAGAAGACAGTTCTCTGAGCAAGTGAACAGCCCCCATTTATCTCGCAATCTGACTGTTTTTTGTGTCTAGTCAGCACTGAAGGCAGATTTTCTAATAAATTCCCATTTCTTGCACTGAAGACTCTGAACAAATGCTCTCCATATAACACACTTGCGAAACAAGTAACTCACCATCAGTAGCTTGAAGGCTGTATGTCAGGCCCAGTGCCAGGTAACCCTTTGCTAGGGACTCTCCAGCATCCTCACCCAGGTCTATCACCATTTGAGCAAAGTGTTCTCCTTCTTCCAGCTGCAAAAGAGGTAGGTTGAGACTTACAGGCATTTTGTCTATACTTGCTCCAATAAAATTTACCATTAAGCTTACCTGTAAGTGATCTGACAGCCATTCACACAAGGGCTTTCAGTGATCCCAGTGAACACTCATAAAAAGGAGAATGTAGATTACCAGACCTTGGTGCCCATGCACAGTTTTGAGAAAAGTCTGGGTTTTGCACCCCAAACTCTTTACAGATGTTTAAGATTAATCAAGGACTCTTATCTTATTTCATAGTTCCCTTCAGGCACACTTCAGTCATGCAGCCTTAAATGCAAATGCTGGATCAGCTGCACTACTTATATGCCATTCTAGCAGAGTACTGAAAGGTCTAACAGGTTTCCTCCTTCAAAGGAAGAACATTCAGTTATGCTGTCTGATTTTTTTATACCTTAGCAAATTTTACTTTCTTTTAAAACATTGCAGAAGTAAAACAAGAAGCCACTAACTTCACTGAAAGCTCTCAGCTGCTGCTTGCAGTTCTGCTGCTACAAGGATGCAGAAATTTCAGGACACAAATTTTGATCTGAACTAACACACTACCCTGGCAGCTCTTGCTGCACTGGCCAATTTCTGTATCTCTTGCAAAGACACAATTTCCTTGAAAAAACATTTTATATTATAGATAGTAAATGGAGGAGAAAGCAGTCACAATCTTTAAGGATCAGCCTCCAAAATAATGAAATATGTAAGCTGGTATCTTCTACTACATCAGACTGCTTCCTACAACATATTTCAACACATACCTATCAGCATCTGTAAAATCTGAGTTAATGGTAATTTTGAACAAATAGAGCAAGTTTTTTATTACAGAATGGACTGTTTCTCATTTCTAACTTTAAACTCTCAACATCACTCACCCACTTTAAGTAGAAAAGACTAAGACCTGTATACTGTATATACCTTGAAAGATTGGAGAGACATTGGCAAAACTTCTAAGTAATGCCTGAAAGAGCCTACAGGAAGATCTCATTTCTGTACAATACAGTATGCAGATCCTGTCACTCATAATCAGAGTCATGCTTAATCAAGGAGCAGGCACCATTACACTATCTACCAAATCCTCCTTTTGGAAAATTTTATTGCATCACAACTAGAATGGGGTTGTTTAATTTTGAGAAAGTACTTTTTTTGTTTGAAATCCAGCTAGTTTACAAACAAGTACCGTGGACATGTGCCCTCTTAATACTCAACTTTGTCAGATTTCAGCACCTCATGGCTCCTTAACATCTAAAATGACTCACCCATAACAATCTGGAATTAAACTGCACCATCAGATGAGATATTTGCCTTCTGCAGTGATCTGTTAATATGCTACCTAGGAACAGAATCTACTGGACTTGATGTAGCATCCTGTCAATGGCCTCCTAGTCATGTCACTTGAAAACATTCACGTGACAATATTAACTAATGGCTTCATAAACAAACAACCTGGGATTTATTAGATTATATCAAGCACAAGAAGAAAATTACTTTTAACATAAACCCAAAGAAAGGCTGAAAAGAGCAAGTGAAAAAGCAAAACTCCACTGCTTGGATTTCTTCCTCACTGGTGCAACTCCCTGAGGCCATAGAATTCAAACCAGATGTAGAACAACTTTTCCCCAATTTCTGAAACCTCAGATCAGTCAGTCCCATGACCAACACATATGTTATCATCAAGCCTGCTTTCCTGAAAGCACTGTGAAAGCATTGGTGTTGCTCATTGCCCTGTCAGCTGTGACTGTGGAGGCCACTGACACAGAACCCCTCTTGCTGAATACTTGGACTTGCCAACTGCAAGGCCTGTCTTGGAGGTATAATCCAAAGTATACCAAAACCACTGGAAAGAGTCTTACCTACTTCAGTAATGTTCAGATCACACCCTTAAATTCTGATCACACCAGCAAAAGACTGATTTGTTTCAGGAGATTTCTTAACCTGTCAGTAGCCCTACCAACTTCCCTGCCACATACTGAAATGTGCTCTGGACCAGAGCCTAAGACAATGGAAGAAGTGGCCCATGACTTGCCACATAGAAAAAAAAACCAAAACCCACAAATGAACAACAAAAAGCCTTCCTATACAACTATAGCTGGATTCTTCATCTCTCAGAAACTTTTATGTAAGTCATGAAACCATCACAGCCTGAAAATTCATTATGCACCTCTTTGCCACCATAAACAGCTATATTCCCACTCTCTTTCTTAATTTTTTCTCCTCCACACACACACTTTCATCCAAGAAGTCTCCATTAGACAAAGAAAAGAGCTATACAAGGAATTCTAATGACTAGTGAATAAGAGTAGGGGTGGGTAGAGTGTATGGAAAAAAAGATTAAATGAAAAGTTTGAAGCTGAAATGAAGACATGTAAAATTGGAGAGATTTTGCTCCATCGTTTCTCTGAATGGTCACCTGATGGTAATTCCAGTACCAGACTGGAAATAAATATATAAATATATATATAAATATTTATACTGCATAAATCAGTGGTGCACCATTCAGCCTTCCTGCCTGCCAGTTACCCAGGGCCACCTGGCAGTATCAGATTAATCTAATGAATGAATAATTAAAAACATAACTTTTCAGAGTGGCTGAAACAGCACTTCTAGCACATTCTTGTAAACATTTATTCATACTAAACCCTAATGGCACTTTGACCAGCCACAAAGATTCTTATGAATGCAAACTTGGGTCAGCTGAAGTTTGATTTGAAAATAAGTGGCCTCACAAACTCCAGAACAGCTGATTCTGTTTATGAGAACATTTACTTTTCCTTCTTACAGCACTGAGACACTTCCCCTGCCAGCCCTGCTGTGGTAGCCATCTGCCCCCTCTTCTCCCATTCTCCTGTTCTTCAGTAATTCTAGGCAAGTGTGAAAATCCAAGCATTTCACTCACATCACCCACTGTGAGGTTTCAACTCTCAAGGTACATCAGTCTTGCTGATAGCCTAGTCAACAGTGAATCTGGAAAGTACTACCTGAAACAGGAATAACGCCCTTGGGACACACTTGAGGTGACCAACTAAACTGTAAGGATTAGCAGATTGCAGTCTGGATAAAAGCTCCCCCTCCACACACCCAAGTGAAGGACCAGCAGTGAGCCTGAGCTGTGATCTGCCAGTAAAGCTGTGTCTGTGGGGGTCCTTAAGGATACAGGGACAGTGTCTCCAGTCTGTATTGTGGAGATGAGAAAGGGAGGAAGGAAGGTCTGTCATGTTATTCTCTTAGAAGCAACAAAAAACAAAGTCTCAAAGCCATCCCCCCAATCTGGCCCTTACTGCTCTAATCTTTTTCTACATCCTTTGCACTGAAAAGCTGCTGGAGAGAAGGGCAGCATTCCAGGTTGCAGGGGGAAGTTCCCTGCCTCCAAGCTCCCTTGCATGGAAGAAACAAAGCATGGGGGGAAAACAAACTAAGAAGAACTTTCTGCATATTGAACTCCAGCTCTATAAAGTGTCAGGAGGCACATGCAACCACTAGCTAAGCAACCCCTCTATCACACCAGAAAACAAACACCTGGCACCTGGAGAGAGGCTGCCAAGCTGTGAACTGACACCAATGAGATGACAATACTCTGGAACTGTTTGGGGTTTTCTTCCCCTTTCACTTCCTCCTCCATATTTGATAGAAAAAGAACAGTTGGTAGCTGTGCTATCCTGAGGGATGTTTCCCCTGGTACAGAGTGGCTGTTCCAGGCACCACTGTTATTTGGCCACAGGTTTTGGTGTGTGCTGAAGCCAAGCCCGGAGGCATACTGACAAGGGAGTGGAGAACAGCAGGTGCTGTCCCCTGGCCTAATGCCACCCAGCTGGTGTCCAACTGCCACCCAGATTGTTTTTAGAAAAGCTCAAGCCCTACCCCACTGAATCAAACAGCTTGCAGGACTAAGTAGGAACTGCACTTCTCACCAGCACACATTTAGAATAACTAAAGACAAACAAATCAATTATATACAGCAGGGTGAAAACAGCACTTTATTGTGCCAAAAAAAAGGAGCACACCAAAGAAAAGGCAAGAAATACATCAAATGACACTGGACTTAGGACAGCAGACAAGGTTAACGAACAAGGTGAATTTGGACACAGTGACACTGAACAATACCCAAGCACTTAAGAGATCAAAATCCTACAGAATGGGTATCTGTACAAAATTACACATGATGTTAACTAGTTCAACTGACCTCTTCTTACCATTTTCATTACACTGGGTTGTAGCTATAGAGACTAATTCAAAGAGAAGAATATAAACATTGTGAAATGAGAATGATAAGTGGAAAAATGCATGGAAGAAAATGTTGAAAAATGGAAGAAAGTGTTCTGTAAGGCATAGTCTAATGAAAAGGTTTTGTCCCACAGCTGTCTACAGCCAATTGTGTTATGCATGTCAGAAAAAAAAATCCTGTGCTTTCTATTGCTGGTCTAGTCAGCATTTTCTTTCTGTGTCACCCTTGTTAAGCCTATCAACTTCGTCTGTTTAAAATCTGCCCCCAGCATTTAGGAATACTCAGGCCTCTCCTCCACTGTAGCCACAGTGGTTTGTTCACAAAGGTGATGTATAGAAGATGAAATTCTTGGTCATTTTTAGTGTCTAAACCCCACGCGATTGCCCCAGAACAGCGGTGGTGGTGTAATCAAGAATGTCTTTTAAAAGACAGAAGGAACACCTAGTAGGTCCTTGTCTTTCCCTGCTTTCTCAGCAGCCTCTCACTCTGGTGATGCCAAATCCTCTCGAATGTCTGTCAGCAGGCAGAGTAACTCCAGTAATGGGACTAGATTTCATCTTTTAATATTATTCATACTGCACTATGACCTAAGCATTTTCAGGCAACTACAGGGCTCCTAAGTGACTGGGTACAAGCACATGCACAGCATTTATTATCTATAGTGGCAGGGTCAACAACAGACAGAAGGGGAGAGAAACACTCTCTGATTAAGTGGTCCACAAAAGTAATGAATGGTAAGCTGTTACCTCAGAAGTATGCAGCTCTAAATCTACATCCTGCCAATCCTCACACACACACACACACACACACACACACACAGAGTGACATCCTCACCTCATGGTATGTCTTACTCAGTTTTTATGACTCCATGCACAGTCTGCCCTGCCCCAACACCACTTTTTCTCCCTTCGCCTGACTGATAATGGCATGATCTCTGTCTTCCCAGCAAAGTGCTGCAGCAGAGCACTTTGCTGTGCATAGTAGGTCAAAGAAATAAGCAAAATATCTAAAGTACAGCACCATCCTGGGCTGCAGCTTTTGCCATGGGACAGTCCTTTGAAAACCTCATATTAGATGATAATACTGATATAATTTGATGCTATACAAGTTTAGCACACCACTGCTATTGCTATTATATCAATTACAGAGCAATGAAAATGATAAGAACATGCCTCATGTCTTCCTGCTTTTTGTCAGACCACAGCTCTAGAAGATTCAAGCCCATCCCAGGAGTACAGTCCATTTTGGTCTATGTGTTTTTACAGTATTTTCAGCATGCCTCCATTCAAATCAATGGAATAAAAGGCTAAAGAAGGCATCAGGGTAACCCTAAATGCTTCAAATAAGGCTGCTAAAATGGAGAAATTTAGTATTTAATGCTTGCCCACAGGAGGAAGTTCCATTTTTAGTATTTTCACAACACCTGCCATAACAGGATCCTGGAGAACCTAGATTAGTAGGGAAATTAACAGTACTGTACTATTAAAATACTAGAAACAACAACTCATATACTGCAACTCAAAGTCACTGCCAAAATAGGCAAGTGAGCATTCAGCTGAGACCATGCCAGGGAAGGCTGAGTGAAAGAGGAAATTGCAGCAAGCCTTTTAGTGAGCAGAACTCTGAATTTATAGTGGAGCAAGGCAAAGCAACCTCAGTATGGCCATATTCCAGTGCAAGCTACCTCAGCTCTTCTGTGGAAATTTAAAACAATACTCTGACCTACAATAGTCAAAGACTTCACAGTGCAGTCTGGAAAGCTAAAAGACAGTGGGCTAAACACAAATGGGCTTTGTGTTCACTTGATGGAATCATCCACATGCAAGTTTAGCAAACTGTTGTGCTGAAACCCCAGCAAGCTGGAAGGCTTAGCAGCACATTGCCTCAAAAGTAATTCTGAGCCTATTACAAAAAAACACTTAAAACACCTGTGTAATGGTTTGGATACAATATAAAAGTTCCAATTTTGCTGTACAGGTTTGACTGCATCCTGACCATACAAATGTGGTTTACATATGTGCATCAGTTTTGAAGCTCTTCTGGTCCTCCAAGTCTACTGGCTTAAGCATTAGAATTAATGAAGTATTGATTTATTGTTTACACTGGATTTTTTTGTTTGTTTTTGAAAACCTCTAACTCTGAAAAAGGTAGCCAAAACACTGCTCATACCACTCACTTATATTTACTGCAGGCCCAATCTTAAAAGCTGCTGGTTGATGGGGCAGATTGTCTCCTGATGTAAGCCAGCACAGCACCCCTAACATGCCAGTGGAGTAGGGCCAACTTACATCAGTTAATGATCTGGTCATACTGCCACAACAGAAGCTGGGGGAGGCTCAGCTCCTTTCTGCATCAGGCTCTGTTATGTATTGATTTGCATAGCCCTGTATGAATGCATCCATGTTTTCACTTTGATTTGTTTTGAGCTGAGAGATTATTTCATAGATACGATCGGAGCATCCTCAATGTTGTAAATCACTATAGTACATTTCAATTAATTTTCTGTTTTCCCTGCTCTTAAAGTGTGCTGAGACACCATGTACAAAGCCAGCAAAATGAGTTAAGTGATCACTAGACTAATGATGAAAGAAACTGTTCTGTGATTCTCATGACATTCTGTAATTATCTATTTGCATAAATGTTGTGTTTTGGGTTGGTTTTTTTTTTATTGCTAGTAACTGAAAGAACAGTAAAGTACTGCTTGCCCATGGGCTATAAACAAATTGGCTACAATACTGCACCACAGAGTAGACAGATGCAGGACGTAAATGAGCTGTTTCATTTGGATAAATGGTGATCTGATTTCACCCTTTTCCTGCCCAGCCAGCAATCAAGTACACAGATATATTTCCTAATTGAAAAATTAATCATATTTTACATGTTCTGAAAAGGAAGATGTATTTGAGTAATTGTAACTGCTAATATTTGTCCATTAGACTGTTCCTGTCCCATGTCTATCCTCCTTTCTATTTATACTGGCATTGATCAGCCTGTTCACTTCCAGTTTAAATTATTCAATTCTGATTTGATTGCCATGTAATTTAAATGCAAATAATTACTGTAAGGATGACATTTAGAAAAACAGCTCTGCTAAGCAGGAAGGTCTTTATTAGGCACAGGAGTCTGCCAGTAATATCAGAAGCACCCCTTTGACTAAGAGATGTGGGAACCTATCATTTCAGTTCTTTTAACAGATGATCTAATTTCCCTTGGACTCCCCTTAATTAAAATTCTTCTATACCATCATCAGGTTTGTATGAGGGTAAAGCATAGCCCACTGACTGAAAGGAAGGGGAGAGGGAATATTTTTAATTTGGTTTTAGTTCATAAGGCTGTGCTCTAGATAACTGCAGTAAAATTACCCTCTTGTGAAATCATGATTTTATTTCATAATACCCCCAGTTCTGAGCCAGGGTCTGATTGAATAACACTGAAAAGCATTTCACAGTACATTGAAGAAAAAAACCCTCTTGTTTTGAAATAATCAAAACCAGCTCATTTTTTTCTTCCCTTGCCTTTCCTACTTTTTAGGGTTAGCCGGTTGTTTTATCAGCTTTATCATGTATGAGAAGTCTGGACATACTGGATTGCCCAAGCTGGAATAGAATTACAGTCTCATTGTCTTTTCAAAGTAACAAGTTATTTTTATATGCTAGCTGTGCTCTGAAAACTTCACCAGACATACTAAGAACAGCATTCAACACAGCTGTAATGCCTCGCTTTCACAGTGTTTTAATATCTCTAAGTAGCCAAAAAAACCTAATCTGCTTTATTTTTAAAAAATAACATTCACTGTGAATCTTTTTTTATATCACTGAATAACTTTCAGCCTTCAAAATTTAGAGACTGAGCTGTGGGTACAAGAGAGTTAAACTGCTCCAAATGTAGAACAGAAGTAGGTTGGGCAGTTCAGCAAGGATTCCCTCAAGGTCCTCAGACTTGAAGATTTTTTCCTAGAAAAAGATGCTGCCCAGTTTTTGCTGACTCACACATAAGCTTAATCTTTACAGTTTGAACAGTATAGTTCATTCAAAAACATACATAACCAGACATCCTCCCTGATGGTGGTGTAAACAAATACAACTCAAGTTTAGCTGCTGAAAGCAGCTTTCATCAGACAGGGATGTAGAAGGTGGGGAGGTGGTGTAAGGGAACAAAACAACGGCAAATTGGCTTCTACAACTTTTCACCAAGATCTGTGCAGATTCTTCTGGTATTTTCTGTCATGTTTTCTTGCATCTGTGTTTTATTTCTATTTAGCAATTGTAATCCTTCACTGACTGCAGGGACACCTCGTGGTGAGGACAGGTGAGAACAGCAGACTGCAGTTGAGTTAATTAAACCAAGTAGAGAAAGAGTGACAGATGTTTCTGCTCCTTTGGATAATCAGAATTTCACAGGCACCAACTTCCACTCCCACTCTGCTTCTGGGGCGTACATTAACACATCCAGAACACAAAACACTGACACAGCAACTTCAAGAACAAAGGACTGAGGTGTCCAGCAGACCTGAACTATTTAACAGTCCACTGATAACTTTTAACTCCTGTCTTCCAGGGGCTACAAGAGTGGCTGATTTAATGTGACACTCAGTTGAAGCAGCAGTCCTCTGAACAGAATGGCTGTTTCGACTTTCCCCCCTCCTCCTTTCTTCAATGTGCCAGCAAAATACATTTAATGACTCACTGCAAAATTTCTTGCAGGGATTTTCATTTCTTATAAAAGGCACACGTGTGCATGATTTTTAGCAGGGATTCCCTTTCTCCCCACTGCAACTACACCATGGCACTGTCACTGCAGCACCTAATCTGTTACATAATAGGAATTGCATCAGCTTGCTTACCCAGTGCAGTGACCCAATGCAGACCTTGGCAGCCAGGAGAGGGACGGTGGGATCTGTAGGTCGCAGTTTAGCACACTCCTTGAGCACTGACACAGCATATGCTGACTGGAGGGAGGAGTGGGAGAGAGGAGGAGGAAATAAAAAAGGGTGATTAGACAATGTTGTTGAGAGTCCATGCAAAATATTGCAGTGACATGTACAAAGAAGTGCTATGGAGAAAAGAATCCCATGTCAGCAACAAGTCAGCAACTTTATTCCCACCTCCACATGCAGACGTGTGTACACACACACACACACACACACACAAACACACTCCTCCCACACTCAGAGGAAACGTGCCAAAGAGGCAGTCCTGGCTGTGCACTTCACAAGAAACAGTCTTCTTAGCTATCAATGCACTGGTTATTTTAACTCTGCCCTCCAAAAATACAAGAATTCTGCTGTAGTTTTCCCTTGCATATAATTATCTTCCAGTAAGCCAGTAGAGATCATAAAGAGCTTATCCTCCACTACATTCACATTTTAGGCCAACTTCACTCAGAGAGGTTTGTTCAGCTGAAGTGATCTGCTCAGTAGGTTGTTTTGTGTCTTCTCCAGCTCCAGAACATACACAAAAGCGACTGGGACCCTGCCATACAGAGGGTGGATGCAGATCAATACACTGCTCAGTGGGTGATCCAAACGTGTTAGAAAGAAAGCCCATAAAACTCTTGCTGTCTTTCTGGTGTTAGGTTACCATTAATGAGGATGTTTTTTAAGATCAGCACTTGCTAATAGCCTTTTTTGATCCGATGTGCTCTGCAAACACTGCGTCTGATGGCACACATTCATGGCTGCCACATTTCAGATGCTTTAAAGGGGAATGAAGAAAGCTCTGGTCTGAGGCAGTGATGAGAAAGGCCACATCAGACAGTAAGGTGACAGGAGCTGCCCTACCAGTCTCCCAGCTCATTCCACCAGAACCACAGTTTGTCTTATGTTTAAACCTTCCTCGCTACCCTGAGTGGACCCTGATCCACTCAAATTTTCTGATGCTTAAGCTCAAGGGGAAGTTTTATTCTCTTGGAATTTCTCCTTGCATGCCTGTTTCCTCCCAAAGTCTTCCACACGGTACCAAGACACAATGTTCCTGCTCAGAAGCGTGTTAAATAGTCCTGGCCTTTCTATATTAGAGAAGAGCAGCAACAGCAGCTTGCAAAGTCAAATGGTCTGCTATGCCCATCAGGTCCTGGGCATCTCCCCCTCACCCCCAGGGGCTCTCCCTACCAGAACTCTGACCCACACAGGGCAGACACTGGGTCTGGTGACTGCTGCAATCCCCTGCAGCAACACCACAGCTTCACATTCCCACTGTCCATCAGCACCTTCCCCCCTCACACCACAACAAAGTAGATTGTGCCGGCCAGCTCCTTCCTCCACAGAAATGAAGGTCCACTTCTTGCTAATAAACTCAAAAGCTTGATTAGGAATTTGCTTGGAAGGGAACCTGGAAAAATGGAAAACCAGATGTACACCAGCCATGCCCACGTTAAGGCAAAGAGGGGTTTGATAACCAATGCAGCAGGGAGCAAATCCTCCTGCTTGAAGAGCTTGGGTACCCGCCTTGTGGTCTGAGGAAGAGCAGTAGCATGCCTTATATTCCTCAGATTGCTCCCACTTACGTACAGCATCAGGCAAGATCAGCAGAAGTGATGAAACATTCACTAATTTAAAATTCAAAATGCACAGTTTGCCTAAAGCCAGAAGGAAGCTTGTCTCAGACCAAGGATGGAAATCAATAAACTTTGTCCTAGAGCTTACTTCATTGAACCATTACTTCATCCTTCTCAGAAATAAAGACAAGTAATTCAACCCTGAGGTACAGGAAGAAACACACTGCTATGCTGTGTTGCCACGAGCTAACCAGCAGCCCTCAGAATGAACCTCCCTGACACCTAGTTGTTCACAACAAGTGGTGTCTCAGGTTTTGGTGGCATCTTATTCCTCCCTTTTGCAAAATGGACTGAAAGCAGCTGGTATTCCCAGCAGCATGATGGATGTGTTGGAAACCCAAGCATTACCCCATAAGGGACCTAGGCTGGATATCATCTTCTTGTCCTGCTACTGATATTCCAGCCCCACAGGTATTTCCAGAAAATAAATAAATGTGACAGCAGGATTAATATGCACCATGACAGCCAGTATATCTGCAGCTGTACCCCACCAACCCATGTCACCTCACCATGCAAAAGTGAACTGCTAAGGCCAGATATGTAAAAGGCCATAGACTGCACAGAGCCAATGCTTGGCAAAAACAGACACAACCTCTACCCAGTGGTCATTTCCCAGCTCCCCACCAGCACTGCAACTGCAGGGAAAGCAGGAGGCACCTGGGAGCTGGTGGCAGCTCTCCTACGGGTCAGCACAACCAGCACTAGCACAAACCAAAGCAGTGACAGGCCTGTTCTAATTTGGGCCACAACTGTAGGACCTACACCAGAAGAGAAATTACACAACCCATTCCTTGCCAGCTCCTCTTGAATTCTGCTCCCTCCCTGTCTGTAGGACAAGCCAATGCCACAGCCTCCAATACCCTCAAACCACAGAGCCCTTGCCATGCCTGTCCTGTCCCAAGCCTGCTCAAAGACCACTGCAAAGCAGTGACTCCTGAATGCTGCACAGAAGGTTCCACCTTGTGCCTACACCCAAACACCTCAGGTGTCAAATCACTTTATTACATATACACATACGAGCTTCTGAACATGGATTTACAGAGCAAGAGGCACAGTTTCTGCACTGCTCCTAAAACATTTACAAAGTTATGTCATTTTAAAGAAGTTTATAAAATTTGCAACTAAACATATGGAGCAGAAGTGGTTTTAGAAACAGGGTGACATGAAGCCTTTCTCCCCAGCTGCATTTTAAAAATTCAAGAGATATTATATAATTTCACCTTGAAAAATTTACTCAGCAGATATTTTATACGGATGATGAAAACATTAGTGAAGGAATGTCAGGAGAAATAACATCCCACTCCCACAATGACCTTACTTAGGGGAGACTGGCATGACATGTAATATCAAGGTTTCTTAAAGATACTAATTACAGACATTAATAGCCAGGGAAAAAATATCAAGCACTAATTAGTGAATACACATATCATTGGTTTGTAAAAATATTTAATATGAAACAGTGTTTGTGCAACATTGAAATAATCTGGTAATTAAAATGTACATATTCTTTCACTTAGTGTGGGTGGACCAGGCAGCCAAGTGCATTGTTTGTGAGATTCACTGCAAGGCAATAATAATTTGATTTATTGGTGAGGCATGTTTTGAGAAGAGAAGAAATTGAATTCCAAGTGAGTACATGGTTCTGAGCTTCAGAGGGGCTCACATAATAATTCAAGCCAGGATTTATGCTGTTTCCATTTAACTTGCTAATTGCTGGATTATAATGACTGCACTAGAACCAGTTCCCAAGGACTTCAGAAAACTAGGTCTCATTTGGTCTCTCATCTAGAGCAAGGAATCACAAGGAAGCTATTGGGGAAGGAGAAGGATGGAGAAGACACCTTCCCCAAAGTAATTATGGCAGCCATGGTTTTGAATCCTATAAAGGAGTTAAAAGTAAAGAAAAACAACTATCCAAACACTGAAGACAACTCCCACTCCCCATTTACTGATTCAGTAATGAAGAATGGAAGCATACTCCTCAAAGATGCTTGTACATGAGCAGAAGAGAACCAAGAACATCCTACAGTTAATTTTCTTCCTTCTTTTTCCAAATGGCTCAAGAGAATTTGCCACCAGTTATGATAAACCCATAGATGCTGCCCAAATGACAGTTTTCCTAGGTTACTCTAACACAATTTCCATTCTTTCCCCTCCTTTGCCCTCTCACCAAACCAAAGCAACAAAAGAAGGAAATTAGAGAGCCATTTCATATTTAGAAGATAAAGAAAACACAGATATAAGTAAAAGGAAGAATAATTTCCAGACAGTAAATCGTGCCTGATAGACTTTGACATGCCATGAACAGTTGTTCCTCTCTTGCACAGGTTCTAAAAGCCTCCCTAGTTTTTTGGGTTTTTTTGCTACTTTTCAGCCAGAAGGAAAAATATACCTCAAGATGGTGGGTTGGTAGACAGCCTAATTCCCAATTTACCTGGCAGTTTAGTACACAAATGAATTTCCACAATTAGTGCTGCTACATTTCTTGGATCATCCTGTCTAAAAAGTGTACTGTTTCAAAGGGATTGTGGGGAAGTGGAAATCTTTCGTCCCAATGCAAAAATTATTATTCCCTGTGTCCTGGGATTCACAGGCATTTAGATATAAAGGACCTTGAACTGACATAGAAGGAGGAGAGAATGAGCAAGCAAATGAGTACTCTGGAATCAGTAGTTTTGCTGTTAGCTTTCCACTGAATTTAGATATTTCTGTGAATCTCAGCGTGAACATTATTCCCCTAAGACATTTACTTCTCTTAACACAGGAACTGATTCTCTCCATTTTCGTTTACCTTGTGTTTATCAAATTAGAGCACTGGAGTTAAGCAGCTTCAAATGCTCCCTCTTAAAAGCACCTCTTACATTCTAAGATCTATAAGCACACATTTGTACTTGCTAATGTGACAAACACCTCACTTCACACCTTCTGTCAAGAAAAGAGAGTAAAGCCTGAAGGCAATTATATAGCCCACCTAGGTATTCTGCTCAACAGTCAGGCATCTTAGGAAATTTCCATTTTTGTACTATCTACAGCACACAGGCAAACTCCCTTCTAATCTTTCCTTTGCACCAAAGGAAACCAAAGTATTGAACATCCCCAAGATAGCTGACCTTTGTAACAAGATCTTTAACCCATGAATGTTCAATATTTTAACTTTCATTCCCCAGCAATGCTATTTAAGGAGCCATCCGAGGCCTCTGCTGCTCCCAAGGTTCCTGCCTGCAATACAAAGAGAAATATACTTTTTTTTTTTAATGCCAGTTGCCTAGCAACCACCCTAAGCTTTTACAAGGCTACCAACAGAAGGAACAGCCTAAATCATAAAATTTGTCTGCTGTTGCTGCAGAATTATGTATTAAATATATTTTTAACTTTCCTTCTAACCTTCTGGAAAGCTGTATGTTGGCAATACAGGCATGGCTGAGTCAAACTTGAAGCTCCTTGAGGCACTTAGAGGCATCTGCTTTTGCTGTACTGTTTAAATAAGGGGAAGGATTCCTTTCTTTGGGTGCAGCACAGATAGGAGCAGCTCAGGCGTTAGCTTGTCATTATTTGGCTATGACCAGTATGTATCAGCAACTTGCTACGGGCTCCAAAATCAGAGTTCATGTCTGTGTAAGACTGGTTTCAAAACCTTTAAAATGCTGCCAGCACAAGCTGTGGGTAAGACTGCAGTATGTCCAACTGCTGAGCAGCCAAAGGGAGCACAGTGACACTGCAAGACCAGCTCTGGGAAGAGCTAGAGCTTAATCCCTCAGAAACACAGCTGAATGACAGATGCCAAGAAGGATTCGATTACTTCCCTTTGTATAACACCAGACACCTCCCAAAGCACTACCTGATTAAGAAAACCATTCAGGTAGACATACATGATTTTTTCTTCCCCATTGCCTTAAAGAGGAACAAACGTAATGGATAAGAGCAGAAAGGAGCATTTTGTGTTGTTGAAAGCAGCTCTATCTGCCTCATTTTGCAAGGTATCATGCTTGGAGCTTACATCCCCTACTGCCAAGCCTGTCCCTCTATATGGCAAAGCTGACCATGGTTCCTGTGGTGCCCTCAGTATGGGCTAGAGCGCGCTGGGGAGGGTCAGCAAGAATGCAGCTGTTTCTGAAGTCACACAATTGCTGTCTTCAAGGCAAGCACTGAGCTGGCCATGCTCTGCAGGGCTGGAGAGCTTTGTGGCAGGCACCAGAGGAGCACATAACTACCATCAGCAATCCCAGCACAAGGCCTGCTGAGCACAGTCCTTGCCCTCCAGCTCCACTGAGCTCCCACAGAGCTTTTCCCCACAGATGCTGTAGCTGTTCCCAAGGTCTTCCTTTACTCACTCTTGGGGCACTTTGGCCCCTCAGCTAGTACAGAGATGAGGGGTGAAAGCAGATTATCCTCTCCTAGCAGATATTCCAGCCTTCCTTCAGCTGGACTAAGGCTTTATTACTACTCACTCCCCTCAGGAAACGCACATCCTAAAGCTCTTCACTCACTAAACAAGTTGTGTGGCGGGGTTTTTGCAGGCAGAGATGTTGAACCTGAGTGTGAAAATGTTTCCATGCATTGCCTATAGTAACAACAATAAACATCCACTGTACTTTATAAACCAAGACTCATGAGAGCTGAATGGCTCAATTAGGACACCCAGCACTTTTAGACTATGCAGACACAGTGTTCACAGAATAATTTCACAGCTATCCTTGAAGAATCCCTCCCTCACTACCCTTAGGAAAATGGCAAATCAGTGTCTCTAAACACAAATCTTGTCTCCCCATGTGGTAGGCAGAAGAGAGGCACCAACGTTGCTTCATATTGTCCAAGGCATGTATTTTAACACAATGCAGATCTAGGACTCTTTTCAAAGTACCATAAATTCAAGTTAGAGCCTACTCATGATGCACTTTTGTGTCTCTACTCCCAGGGAGCTCCAGCTACACTTTGGGACACCCAGGCTAGGTCCTGTGTGAGGACAGTAGGTGTGGAAGGGGACAGAAATCTGAAAAAGCAACATGTAACTGATCCAACTGGTCCAAGGCCAAGAAAATGCTTCCGAGTGCACAAGGACCCTATTACACATCCCTTGTGCTTGTAATACATCATCTAGACACTATGATAATTTTGCCTCCAATTTCAGAAATGTCGGGAGAGCTACCCTGGCCTGCAGAAGAGCTGTGTGCTGGTAACCTCCGTGACCTCCAGGGAAAACTGTTTAGCTGGAAAGCAGCAGTAGAGAACAAATCTACCTCAAGCAGCTCTCTCTTCACTGCTGCGAAGATTACAAAGACTTTCCACTCTGCAAAAGAGAGTTTGGTCCCTCCTTTCCCCGTGTCGCACAAGACTGGTCACTTTTTCAAAATCTCAAGACGAGCAGATGCAACTGTCTGCACTGGTTTTAGTCTGGCAGCAGGACAGTGGCTCATCTCACTGCCTGAGGACTCTGCCAGATGGCATCTGGCTATCACAGCCCTCACCCCTCAGACTCCAGCCTGTCCGCACACGGCAGCAGAGCCAGGGAGCTGGGATGCCCACTCAGCCTCCAGCTGAGATTACCACGTAGCCAAGGTTATTACCAGCAGAAGCAACTTAAAGCATCTGTGAGGAATTCAGCATTCAGCACCACAGGAACAGGGCTGCTGCATCAGAATGATTTAAACCTCTTGGGCCTATTCAGAACTGCACTTGGTGACACAGGACATCTCCCACCACATCTTTGCCATTGTCTAGGTTTTCTCTGCACTTCCTTTCCCTCTCCATCTAAATTTGCCTATAAAAGTATTTCATATGTAATGGTGGATTTTTGTAATTCAGATATACATGCCTCTCTTGTTCAGTGAATATACAGCTCAATATAAAAGGCATTCCTAAAAATGGGTAAAAAACAACCGGATCACACCATCTTTCTCATTATGCAAGTTGCTGAGAAACACGGGAAAGTGAAAATGTTGTCACTCCATTATTTCCATCACCAAGTGGATAAAAGATAGGAAGGTTATGATTCCTTGAGTTTCTTTCATTCACTGTTTTAGGAAGCCCCAAGGCCTGTAGGAACTCACTGAAATGATGTGCCTATTTTTGTTATGGCACATGCTTTTCAGAATAATGTGTAAACTCAATCCTACATGTGGTAATGAGCCAAGGTGGGTGGTTTGACATTCAGACTGATCACTTGTGAAAAATGACCATCACCATTTGGGGCAAATTTTTGGCCAGCAGAAGAAGAAACTACATTGAAATTTGATTTGATTGACTCAATGTGAATATACAAATTAAACATACCTCTAGTCAAATTCAGTGTAGAATAGAGGGCAAGAGTGGATTTTATGGCACTTTTTAGAAGGTCAGAGTTTAAAATCCTAAAATCATGTTTAAAAAAGAGAGGAACCAAAGCTTCCAGCATTTACAGGTTGATAAAACTGTTCCTGTCACGCCCAAGACTTAGGAGTGCAATTTGCTGTACTGCAGAACAAGTAATGCTGCAGGATGTGAGGTTTCATTACCAAGAAATGAGATCATGAATTGGCTGTGACTGAGACAGGTGAAAATAGATCTTCACCTATAAAACCTCAAGTGTACTCTGCATGCTGTAGTCTAGACTAACCACACTATTTTCTCATCAGTTCTTTCTGCAACACTGGAGCACTTGCTTTTAAATGAACTGTCCTGCTATCAAGCTGCAAAGCAATATAAAAATGTATGCCACATCTCCCATTAGCAAGATGACGCATTGCAGAGTACATGATAGGAATCCTCAGGGAATACTTTGGGATTAGAAATTAAATACTGCACAGATGGGATTGTAAGGGAATTCCCTGTGACCCATATAGGGCTCAGAACATCTAGCACTTTCACATCAATAGGCAAGATCAGGACATTTTACCTTGTAAATATTTAAAGTACAGGCAAAAAGACATGGTGTACTTGAAAATCTGAAAAGATAGGACAGCTACAGAGATAAAAAAATAAAGAAGAGCAATACAAATATCTAAGTATCAAATATTCTGTAACGTGTAGGGAAGGTGAAGAGGTATGCAAACATAGAATGGACAAGAAGGGAATTGCCATGCAAGTTATTAGAGGCTAAAGACCAGGCCCCACTTCTCCATGCTAACCTAAGACTGAAGCACAATTATTCTCTGCATACATTCACTCTCAAACATCAGCAGTTAAAAATCTTGATTTGCTCTCCAGCAGATTACTAGAGCTACAGCATTGTCTGCTGTTGAGAACCAGGTTACACAATTTTGTAAAGCCAATGAAGCTCCCAGACAAACCCCATGTTCATGGTAAGATTCTGTGCCTTTCTATCATAGCCTGTGTATCATTGCTGTCCTCAGTATCAAAGCATCAGGTACCTGAAGCATTTGCAAAGACACAGAGGGCAGGACTGTGCTAACTCCAGCTGAATTCCAAGGTGAGCTGGACATGACATATAAGCCCCCACCTGACATAGGCCAGTGCAAGGTATTAGCACCATGGCACCCAGCTCATTATTTAAATATTCCACCAGTAGCTTCAGGTTACCTTATATATGATTGAGTCTAGCCACTGTTTTCAAGCTTGGAATTGTATTTTGAAATGCTTGCACTGAACTGCTGTAGGAATCTGTGAGGCTCTTTCTGACTAAAGATCTCTGTTCAGCTCCCTGTTGATCTAATATGCATTGCCAAAGCTTTGGTATCTCATAACTCAGCCAGGTCTGTTATATTTAAAAGGAGATGATGATGGAGTCAGAGTTTGCAAGGTCCAACAGAAGACACCCCTGGTGCCTCACAGAAGGGTCACTACAGATTTGCCTAGGGTGTTCCACAGATCCCCAGTGATTAGGCTCCACACGATCTCCACAGGGCAGTGTTCCAGTGTTCCACTATCCTTATTTTTTGCCTCTTAATAAGAAACATGAACTTGTGTTGTTGCAATTAGATGCCATCACATCTTGTCCTAACCTCCACAGACAAGATTAAGCCCCTCCTTTTAAGAGCTCTTGAAGACTTGTTTCTCTCAGACCTTTTTCCTCCCCTTTAAGTCAAAAAAATCATTTCAGTCTTTCTATAGTACTGCTTACTATACCCTTAGACATATCTGATGCTCTTTATTAGACCTTCTCTCATTGTTCTACCATCTTTTTGATGTAGAATGCTTAAAAACACACATCTTCCAAGATAAGGCTTTGCCTATGCTCACAGAAGTGAAGGAATTCCTTCAAACATCTTCCAAGCTTTGCAGCCACTTACACCTCACGAGATAATCTCTTTGCAAAAGCATAGATTCATCTCTTATTTCCACACCAAAGCCACTGTTCCCAGCTCAGCTTATAGCCATAAAAGGCCAGTAGTAGCTGGAATTGGACAAAAGAGTGCTAGTTGGTGGTCTCCACTCATGGGCACTCCATGGGCACAGAACATAGGACTATAATTAAGTGGTCTACTGCTGCACAGCATCAATTTGCTCATACCTCTCAAACGTGTAGGTGGAAACTCCAGAATGAACTGGCTAAATTTTGTACCATCTAAATTTCCTACAGGAAGTCCACTCTTTTAAGACTAATAAAGAAAAGTTCCTGCTACCTTTGCCTATGTTTCACAACCACATTTCAGCCATCTCAGTGGTTTACTGATGACTTTCACAAATACCACACTAATTTCAAAAAACCACTTATGCTGAAACACATGCTAACATTCACACTGTTTCTTTTTCTAGAGCGTATTTTGCACCAAGCACTTTAAAAATATTAAACCTTACAAGTTCTCTATGAAAAAAAAATTGCATTTCCTTTAACAGATGGAGAAACTACAGCCCAGAGAGACAGAGTGAAATGATGGTAGTTTCAGACATCAGTTGTTTCTTATACTAAGCCCATTTATTTTGAACATGCAGACAATGCTTTTCAACCCACAGCTTTGCACAAAATCCATTTTTCTTCTTGGTAATGAGGAAAACAACACTACACAGAACGAACAGTATTCAATACCAAACACACAGCCTTCATCACAAAGTGCAATCAGAGACTAAAAGGAGAGAACTGTCCTTTCACAGAGCTGCCCAAAGGCACCTACTCCCACAACACACATGACTCTACACATTCCAATCCAGATCCACTCTTCCAGAGGAAAATGTGCCCTTTCTGAGCCCTTTGGTTTAAACCTTACCTTTCCACAAGCTACCATGGACAGGGCAAGCTGGTACCAGAGGTGAAATTCATCAAATGCAAACTTCATGGCTCTTTCCAAGCACTGAGAAAGAAAGGATGAAAGGAATATCAGAGTTTATTTATTTTCCTCCTTAAGCCTTTTGACAGGACTGCTGCTTGGGTCAGGAAACTATCTGTTGGGGCCCTGGAGACCCAGGTGATTTTGGTTTTTTAATGACACCGCTTACACTTCTCAGCTAATGGGACTTGCTAGAGTACATTGTCACTTCAAAAGGCAGCCACTTTGTTCAAGTGCCTACATATAAATTACATTAACATCTCAAACAGTTCTGTGTGCATTTCTGGCCTGTGCAGCCATAGCTCTGTAGCTGCTTCTGCTAATTGCCAACTAGCACACTCCATTTTCACCTTCCCCGACGAGCCACCACAAAGAGGGGATGTGCCAGTGTGTTTGGAGGGGAGGTACCTCAGACAGCATCACATACTGCCCTCTTCTGCCCAGCGTGATGCTGAGGAGGTCGTAGACTGCAGAAGCATCCCGGAGGCTGACGGCTCGGTCATCCTGCTGCTCTGGGGCTCGGCTGATCACCGCGTCCCGGTTCGCCTGGGCACACACACAGGTCAGGCGTCAGAAACCAAGAGAGAAAAACAGAACTGACTCCTCCAAAGGAAACTACACCCATCATCGCTCAGAGCATTTTGTTTAAAATCATCTCAAGGTATTTTTCTTTTAAAAGTTTATCCCAGTGTAGAGAAGGAGCTTCCACAGAGCACATGAAGCAAACTCAAGAAGATAGCTGCATCTACAGGAAGGAATTGTTACACATGCCTCATCTGGATTTGTGTCACAGAATTAGAGCATTATGAAACAGACATACCAGATCCCATTTCCTCAATAATTAGAAATTCAAGGTCATCCTTAAAACATCTTCCTTATTTTCTCAATAATTAGAAATTCAAGGCCACCCTTAAACCATCTTCCTTATTACTTCAATTGCCTGCAACTGTGATAACTGTTTGTAAGGTTGATAATTTATCTTCTGTGTTTATGCTAAATTTCTTCACAATAGCATCCACTTCTGTTGTTCTTTTTTGCTACTCACCTTTTATTTTTTAATTTGAGCAGGTTGTCTAAGTAATCAGATTTGCCTGTTATCAATTTAAAGCAGTTAAAGGTAAGGGTAACACAACACCTTTTTTTTTTTAAATATATAAAATATATCTTAATTTTGCTATTCTACCAGTACATTGCTGGGCCTAGATCACAAAGTAACATTGACACAAAATGACCAGTTCAGCAATTTCCAAGGACATCCCAAAATACCATGTGCCACAGAGTCAGATTTACCTCAAAATCCCAGCCCTTTGCCCTTTTCTGAGCACAAAGAGGGAGATTACAATTCCAGAGTAAATGGAAAAGTCCCTCTGATTTCCAAACACAGAGGGCTTCACCCAGACTGCCCAGCCTCTGGGGGGGCAGTGCTGGATGCCACAGAGCCTGAGCACCATCTGATAGCACAGACACACCACCCTCTGCTCCTCAGCTGAAAGGGGTGCAACATCAGACACTCAGGTCTAGACATCTGAAAGATCAGAAGAATTAAGAAAATTGCCAGCAATTTCACCTTGAGCAAAGGCAAACAAAATGTTCCCTCCTTGAAACAGGAAGGTTATGAGATTTATTTTACAATACAACTATAATCTTACATCTATTTCTTTCTAATTGTGGGGAGATTTTTTTTCCGTAAAAAGGTTAAACATGGGAATTAAGTGCAATAAAAATTTCCAGAATATGCAGCCCTTAAAGCCCACGCGTATTTCCTTGTGATTAAGCTGCAGCTGTTTCATCATGATTTTATCTGTGTAATGTCCCAGTTCCAAGCACTCTTCATCACAGCCTCCAGCCGAGACTGCAAACACAATTATTGACAACTAACACAATCTCAACTGAGAGCTAAATGGTGACTGCAGTTAAAGGCAAGCTGACAGATCAGACCCAGTCCAGTGTTTGCACAAATAAACTTACACCAACTCCTGCAGCCACAAAGGCATTTCAATTCATGATTAAAAAACAGTTCAGAACAACAGAGTGCATGACAGAATGAAACCAAATTTAAAAATCTTGCAGACTACAGTGGCATAGCTTGTCTACCTGTATTAGCAGAAATAAACAAAGAATAAAAAAATACATGTTTAAGCTCTGTTTGGATTTAACATAAGACTGCTACTTTAAAAGGAAAAAAGGAGTAAAGCCATCTACTGTATGATCCTTATTGCTAAGTGAATCCTCCTACGTATATACAATTGCATTAACAGTTTTTCTGCATCGGTCACATTGTTGTGACAATTGTTTGTAGCAAACAGCTACTGAGATATCACCCCCATGCTCTGTAATCCCATCAACAACCTCCCATTACAGTCAGCTATAGCCTGATGCTTTTTTGGGTATTCACCAAGTACCAAGCTATGATTTTTAAGTGGATGCATTAGCACAGATAGAAAATTAATCAAAACTCATGACTGCCCATCACATTTTGCTAGAATGAAGAACACACCCCAATCCTGAAAAAGCAGGAATACAGGGCATATTACAAGGATGCGACATTCTAAAATTGCAGTCACATTGAACATACTGTATATTTCATACTTTACCCAAGCAGACAGCAGTTAAATGCTACATATGCACAGGCATGAGGTATATTCTTTCCAAGAAGGTCATAAACCTGCTAATTTTGTTCAAGCTTTCAAATCTCAAAGCCACAGAAGGTCTATCACTCTCTATGCTTCCATGCATTAAAGTTGCCACTAGCAAATTCATTGTTACTTCTATCTCAATGATTTCTCCAATACTGAACCTATTCCCAATTGCTAATTCCAGCTGCTCTACAACAATGTATCAAGAGCCCACATTATAGTAGAGACATAAAAACCCCACAAACCCCAAAACCAAAAGGCACAAACCTCATAAAAAACTGACTGAACAGTAGCAAGAAAACGGATTGTATCTAACACAATAAGGTAAATCACCATCCTAAGTAAGGCTCAAGGTACTATTGCAGTGTACATACAGAGGTCAGAGAAGGGAATGTGAATCACTATTTCCTGAAACCCACTCAGGAATCTGGCATGTCTCTGTGGCCTGCCTCTCACAGTATACAGGCTGCTGTCCCTCACATCACCATCAACTTTTTTTTTTTCTTTGCCTTTGTTTATGTTGGTCAGCGAGAACTCTTGACAGTCACTGGCAAGTATAAGGGCAGAACAGTTGCAGAGTTACTGCAATAAAGAATACACCTATTCTGTGGGATGGGGAATTTTACCTGGTGAAATGGACACAGAGAGGCACTTCACTTTGCATTTGAGAATGCAAAAATTCTAAGCTATTAACACAAACATTTTTGTTTCTGTTGTTTCAGACCATGAATTTTCCTGAACACAATTGGAAAAAAGGTTTTTTGTACAAACCTGATCTCAAGCAGTGTATCCATAACATAAGCAGCAATTTCAATTTGTCCTACTGCATTATTTCCTCCTCCTCCTCCACTATTAGCAGCAGTAAAACATAGCTACAAATACATTTTCAGCATCCCCACCATGACTATTCCCTTTAAGCTGTTCCCATGTCTGTCACACAGACATGCCTCAGAACACACACTCAGGATGAAGAGAGATGGTAACTCACACCAAGAGAAGCTCTACTCAAGGCTGTTTTGTGGGATGAGGAAGGTCACCAGTGCTACCAACACAAGTTTCACCACTGGGAATTAGCACAACATTATAAAAGGAAAAATATACAGCCAATGCCCCTTTCTTTGAAGTATTCCAAGGTAATCAAGCAACCCAGAGATACATCACAGTTGCGTATTTTGGGATGCATACAGGCACAATTAGTGCATGTAGGTGACTCAGACATGCTACCAATCCTGTCTGGGGAGATTGGGCACGTTTTGCAGTCAGCCCAGACGTAGGACATTGAGCACCTCCAGCCTCCTTTCCACAGCCCATACACACCCATGAGGGTCCAGCCTGGCTGGCAGCCCTGAGCTAACCCAGCACACAGCCACTGTGGGGTCTCCAAACCACACAGGGCACAGAACCTGGGGTCAGCAGGGCTTCTCAGTCTGGCTCCAAACACAGCAATGCCACCATAGGGGATTTTCAGACCCATGCTGGCCCTGCCAGCAGAGAACAGCTCAGCCTTTCCCAGCACCTGCAATGCTGAGCTACAAGCAGCTTGGACCTTCCTCTCCACACACACGGTACACTTACCTGCAAACTAGATAAAGCCTCTGTCCACAGGGGATTTGCTGTACATCAATGATGCTTATTTATGGCTTGTTTATTTCAGGAAGAAAGGAAAAGAGCCACAGCAAATCCAAACAGCCATTACTTCTGCAGTTATTACATAGACAGTTATGCCGCAGAAAATTAAATTTTACCATGGTACAAAGATGTGCTTCTTAATAAAACGTCAAGCAATCATATGAATTACAATAGAGTATATTCCATGTAGCAGCCCCTTCTCACTGCAATTAGCTATGAAGTATCCTTTAATTGCTCACTTTGAAACATGGCTTCCCCTGCTTTTTTCTAAAGAAGAAAAAGAAAGCAATTAAAATCTTTAATGAGTGCCTGCTGCCTGCCCCCTAATTCATGGGCATTCGAATGTTCAACTTGTGTCTTTTCATAATAGACATAATTGCCAGATCCACTGCAACCCATCTATACAGAACAGCAGCATGTTTTACACAGTGTACTGTAATAATGTAATTGGTGTGATTCAATACTACCATTAAGAGAGAAAGACAAATGCTGTGTGTGTAAGATTGACAACAGGCCTTTGAAATCATGCAATTGATGCCTTTTCTGCTAAGAGCTGGGAAATATTAGCCCATATCCTTTGGGTCTCCCTTCTGGCTGTTTTGCCTGTACTGCCAACAAAATAAATGAATTCTTCACAATGGCAATAACCTATTCAATGCAAGAGGCTACACACTTTTTGCCTAAGTTATTGATCGTCTCTACAAAGCACCTGAAGGTTTCCCTCACTAACATATGCAAAGAAAATACTCAGGATTCACTGCACAGCTGCTGTGAAAATGGCATGTGGGTAGAACACGGAGGACAAACCATGCCCCAGGAACTCACAAAACTCCTCTCAGAGAGATACTACAACTCATTGTACTTCAGACCAGACACACAACAAATGAAAAGCTATCCTCTTGTGAACCACATGGCATTTGTATCATTTCTGGTAGCAACAGACCACAAGTTACTGGTGCCCAATTCAGATGTCAATTCATCAAAACAGCCCATTATAATTGCCTATTAATATGACCACAGATACACCTTACATGTTTCAGGTGCTTTCTAACACCATGTACTGTAGCAGAACTAATTCTGGAAACCTCACTGAAAGCAAGACAGACATATGCCCCTTTCCAGAACAGCCAAACAACCCTACACAAAAGAGAATCAGAAAGTAAGCAAGTTTGGATATTATCTTAGGTAACAAAGTCATCCATTTGCTGACAGTTATCTGGATTTAGAAAGCTATCTTCCAAGAACTTACATCCTCCTTCCAAGTTTGGAAACAAGACTTACCACTGCAAAGCAGAAGAAAAAAAAGCTCTCATACCCTGTTCTCCAGCAACTCACATTAGAACCATTTATTCAAGAGGTAATTAGCAGAGGTAGTTTATTTCCCTCTAGAAACATGCTGCAGTCCATCTTTGGAGGTCCCAAACAGACAGCTTTGCCTTGCAAACCAGTAAAGAGACAGCCAGATTTGGTACTGTAAGTGCACAACTGTGATTTGGCAGGAACCAGCAGAGCAGGCAACCCTGCCCCAATTGTCACTTTCAGTTGCCATAGTCCAATGGCCCTCAGTAAAATAATCATGATGGTCATCCAGCTGTTGTATCATCACTGGGCTTGGTGCCATTAAAAAAAAAAAAAAAGGAAAAGGAAAAACCAACCTACAAAAGCAACAAGAGATTCTTCTTCACCAACCCATTTGTTAGACAGCGTTATTTTATAAAACTGAAGAGCTAACAGGTTTTATTTATTTCTGTATTTAAAATTACATGGATTTAACGTTAGTTGGTTACAGGCAAGTTCACAGCCATGAGTTTTTCCTCACCAGTAAAAAGAACAGGACAAGTCCCAGTATCTTCCTTCCCCCTCACCATCTGTTCCATGCTCCCAGGCCCTCCAAGGTCAAATCGCCTTTAGGGATTCAAATCAGAGATAAGATGGGGATGACATTTCTAATCTTTGTTACACAGGCACAGAATTTATTAGTTTTGGATACAAGGAGCTTCACTTCCAGTATGAGTGAATACAGAGCCAAAAAAAAAAAAGTTACCTGGTATATTTGGTGGACCACATCAGCCAAAATCCCCAGTTGTAAGAGCCAGCATTGCCAGCACTGAATAAAAGCATTTCAGGGTGTGTCCTGGACCTCACATTCAAGAAGGGGAGGTTTCAAAATGCAAACAAAGAACTTTTTCTTTTTTTTTAACCTCAGAAGTAAACACAAAAAGTAATGCTAAGTGTTCCATTCCTGGCTCTGCAAAGCTTCTGGCTAACTTAAGGGCAGTGCAGTCAACTCTGAATACTCTTGAGAATAGCTATTAAAATAAACAAAACTGCAGCTAAGGGATAGTCATGCCAAATCTCTTCTGTCTACACCCTGCAGCTCAAAGCACCAAAATCCCTGATGGCAGAACCAGTCCTGTTCCCATTGGTAGGTGAAGCAGAAAAATCACACAGCAGCAAGTCACAATATGTCCTCAGTTCTCCTCACAAACAGTGTCACTGGTTTTGATGGGTTAAATGCTGTAAGAGAAGACTAGTGGTTTAAAAATAGGCAAGTCCATGTTTCTCCAACATGTGACAGGAACACATCATTCTGCCACAGCCTGAGCTTTTAAGGGCTGTCATCAGCTGGCCTTCTTGGTCTGAAGGAGAGCATTTTTGTCCTCTCAGAAACACAGCCCAGCCATACAATAACTTGGGCTATATAAAAGGAATGATGGGGTAGCTAGGAGGACGCTAACACCCATAAAGACAGCCTTGACTGCGGCAATCTTCAGGCTGCCTGATTTGTTTCACTAGATTGTTTCATGAGAACTCTACTGCCAAAGGCTGTGACTAAGTAACACCTGGCACAGAGAAGAAACATTTGCCAAGCTCAACAACCAGGATTCTTTTCATTGTTTACTGAGACACCTCAGCTTATGAAAATAGGATTCCATTTTTAACAGGACAAAAAGAACACAGGAGGCAATTTGTGAGAAGGCCAGGGCAAAGCAGGCTACAAGCTTTTACTGTAACCATTAATATATCCATAGAAACATCTTTAGTGACATGAAAGAGGATACCATGTTGTTTGGCCATCTGAAAACCTTTTACATACTTAGGCTCAAAGGCAGAGTGAAATACTGAAGGAACCATTAATGGCCCCTTTCTAACATATTCTCATTTCATCCCACCAGAATATGCAAACTGGCTCCCTTGTAATGCAAGGGAAAGGGATAAATAATCACAAGCCAGAACCCTCCACCATTAAGAGCCAGAGAAGGCTTGGTGAGAAATAAGCTCTGGCTCTCAAGAACCTCATGGCAATTTTGGGCTTTCCCCTTTAAAGGAACAGTTCTAGTCCCACATAACATCTTCTTGGGAGTCACACAGATCCTGGCAAAGTAGATGTCAGCTTCACCTTAGGAAGGCAAGTCAAACATAAAGACAGAGGGAATTTCAGTAGAAAAGGTGTTTCAGGTATATATTTCTTGAAAAAGTACCATGTCTCCTTTTCAGCACATATTTACTTTGAGGTTCTCTGATGATTTATGCCCCTCTCCCGGTACATCTTTGCTCTGTGTCCCCTCAACACGCTGAAAATTTTTTCTGTCCTTCCTTCCCCTAATTCTGTCCCCCCTCAACATCATTTTGGAGTGGTAAGAGTCAGGAACAGATATGTGAAGAAGCTGTTTGGCTTTACAGTCCTCCAAGAGAGTTAAAAGGGCCTGACTTCTCTTTGTCTCTTCAAAAAATCAGACAGAAGGACCTTTCTGGTCAGTTTTGCTCTGACAGACCACAGTATCAGTGAAGCCAATGTAATTGCATACTTCTGTTTCATTTTAAGGGGTTCGCAATTGTAAATACTGGAAGAACACCTAATCCAGCCAAAACCCTGGAACACCAACTATGTTGCTTACTGGCCTACAGAAACATATGATTATCACTTCCCATTGTCATTATCTCCTGGAAGGAAAGTATGTTTTACTCAGTTGTTAACATTGTATCAGTAGAGAGAGGCTTCAATTGGAAATCTGCTTCCTGTTAGTTCATTCCCTGAGCTTCTGTAAGTTTTTTTTAAAGAAAAAAAGATACAAAACCAAAAAGCAAAACTTCAAACAAACAACAAGCCAAAAAGCAAAACCTCAAACAAACAACAAACCAGTACTAGAGAAAACTCACTAGCCTACAGCAATGCTGGTATGGAAAACATATCATGCATCTGTGGAGTTTTCAGCCTGTAGTAGCTGATTTCTTCTTCCCTTGAGAGAATTCATTCTTCTCAAGGACAGTGAATGTAAATAAGTCTTTTATCTTTTCATAACACATCTAGGTTCTCATACACCCTCTCACAGGTGTTGTTTCTATTATTTAACCAATGAAGAGAAGTGTTGTCTTTACTGACCAATTATACAGTTCCTTAGCACAGCATGATATAAAAGGGCTGTGTAAAACTGTAAATAAGCCTTCCTGATCTTTCTTCTACCTGGAGTCAAGCTCTTCACTTTGTGTACAACAGCAACATAATCATAAGTTAAACAAAACTTTCCCTTCTAAGTACCATAATAAAAATGTACAGGAAAGTATTTATGGATTACAAACATATGTAAGAATTAGATTGCTATCTCTGTTCCTTCACTTAGGAAGAACATTCATGTGGTTCCTAAGTGTATTTCTATACACTTGTCCTGAGTTTTAGTTAGAACAAACTCGTGGCAAGGCTGATGAAAGATGGAGGCTCAGATGTTCCATTTCCCCAAAATCAGAAATACAGTTGCAAGGCTCCTACAGTGCTCTGCTACAGGATCTTCCTTTGTTTGTTTTATATGTAGCAGATCAAAGTGCCTTGCATCTTCCTCCAGGAAGTTCCTATATATCAGAGGCAGTATTTAAGCATACACCAAGATTATTTATTTAACCTGCAACTCAGCACAGTGGTCCTGTTTCTATCAATGGCATTTTCACACTACTTCATCCACAGCTACAGGACCAGTTTGTTCCCCATTTTACATGCTATTAGAAAGGGACAACTTTCACCTCCACAGCAGAACAAGATTGTGGAGTTTGAGGTCCCACATGGCCTCTCTCACTGCAAGTCCAGTCCCAGAAAGGCTGGAGCAGCCAGTTCTGTCACTGCTCCAGAGCCCAATCCTCCTCCTGCTTGGATCAGCCTCGAAGAGCCCCACTGACATGAGTACTTCTGATTTTAATAGAAGTGCACATGATATCTACAAGCCCTCACTCCTGCAGTCTCCACTTCTAATTATGAAAAGCCCTTCTGACTGCAGAAAATACCTTGAAAACACAAAGCAGATGTGCTGCAGAGGTTTAATCTAGAAAGCACTGAAAAGCACATAGCAACACTCAGATGTACATGGTTTTGAAGTCAACTTAATATTTTGGGGTGGTTCCACTTCTTCAAATTTTCCCTGACTTTTAAAAGCAGACAATATTAAATTGCCCAGTTCTTAAGAAGTCTGTGGGAAAGGGAAAGAACTTGAGCCAGAAGAACCAAACAAGAAAAACTGAAGGAAGCAAAACCCAAAGTTTCCACAGTATCTCTTTTCAATTTGTCTGAAAGTTATTAAAAGGTTTCTAAGAAGGTTGTGGATGCTCCAAGCTTTTGAATCTCACTTTGAGGTACAAGTGACCACACTGTATTTAAAACAAAGTACACATTACTTACACGTTTTCAGAAAACATTCTTACACGCTTTCTGTACGTTTGCGTCTTCTCAGAACGTGAAAATTTTCAAAGGTTACCATGCAGTTATTTTTCTTCCAATTTTGTGGCTGCCTCTTAAATGGATTTTTTAAAGCCACCAATGTTATAAATAGAAGAAATCTAATTATTTCACTGTAGCTTAATTATGAATGTTTCTGCATTTCATGATGCCCTTTATCACTGCATCAGAAACTGTCAAAGATCACTCCAGACTGAAAAAGCCAAGGACTGCAGACTAAGGCATGAAAGCAGAGTACTACATCCTGCAATTCAAACAGCAGGTACCACCATCACACCTGGCTTTAGGCAAGGCTCTCTTCCTCTCATTCTTCATCCATAAATCCACACAGATGTTATGAATGGAAGCATCTGTCTACTGACAATGTATCTGGATGTCAGAATCTGCATACAGCTATGGTGAATGCAGTCAATTTCTCTTCTTGACAATTTCCAAAACTCTTCACTGACATTCCACTTCATAAAGGTGGTGTCACTAATAGAAGAATAGATAGCATTTTCCACTCAGCATCTGAACCTTCGCTTCTGTTTATCTAGGGAAGATTCTGTAAACAAAACCAACCAGGACACATGGAAATGCAAGATATCCCTTTGCATTACTAATACTACAAACTCATTTTTGGCTTACCATGGATTCACTGATTAAGAGGAGGAGAAGAGCCTCTTCTACGTTGTCTTGAGGGCAGTACACACTGAAAGACAAAATACATTTTTCTGAGGAAGGTCAAGAGTTATCCTGTCAGACTCTTTCTCATTTCACAAGAGAAGCAGTAACTTGAAACATCTCATGCATAATTCATTTGCTAGGCAATACTTTCTTTGCAGGTTTACACAATTAAAAGCTCTGCAATATATCTTAGATGAGCTATACTAAACCCTAAATAGATTATTTCAATTTCATAGCAAAGACAGGCCTTTGGTTGCACTTTCTTCTTCCTGGGGAAAAAAAAAAAAAAATCACTCAAAGTTTAACATTTTATTTTTCCAGCCGATTTTTTAATGGGAAGCTGAAAAACAAGCAGGACAAAACTACTACATGAATCAGTAGTAGTGAAGAGTGTTCAAATACACTTCTTCCAAGAAACTGAAATAAAAATTAACACTTACTTCTCTTCTGAGTAGAGCTCAGGCCTCCGACAAAGAAGATTGCTAACATAAGACTGATACTCCTTGTTCATGAACTCAGGAAGTGGATCAGATAAAGGGCTCCAGTAACAGTCTTCACTGAGGGAATGGAGAAGTACTTGGGCTAACTGTTTGGCTGCAGTCTAGAGATCAGTAGAGAAAAATGCATAGATCAGTGAAGCCTTCTCCAACACAAACAATTCACCCCTCACCATGTTCCACCTTGAGAAGAAGATGTACCAGCATGACAGCAGCACTTTTGAGAAAGCTGGAGTAACAAAATCAGCTGCTATGGTCTACAAAAGGGTCATTTTCTTCCCTCCTGAGAAAAGAACAAACTTCTACATTTACATGGTCTTGTTGCATGCAATGCTCTAGGAAAGAAGCTATCAAAAAAGCCTGACAGCAAGGGATGCTTTGGTGAACAAGGACAATTGATTGCCACATGGACTGCTGAGACAATCTCAAAAATCTTACTATACAGGAATATGATGACACTGCATTGTGTTCTCAGCTTCAGAATTTTGTATGCAAGTCTCAGGACCAGAGGTGACTTTTGTGTTAGGTTTAAAAGATCAATCTGTTAAATGTTAATATCACTCTCCCTTTTAGACTCTTACAGCTTCATCTTGCTACTGCTTCTCTCTTCCTGTTGCAGTAAAGGAGGGAGGAGAGAAGATGCTTAGGAACTTGATAGTGAGACAGCAACATCACATGTACTTTTTTTACCATCAAGTAGTCAAAGATCCTTAAAGAGTTGCTTTCCACTTCATCTGCACAGCTGGCAAACTGGGCCCAAAAGGAGGCACATTAACTTCACTTGGCAAAAGTATCTTTAGCATTTACCCTTGTCTGATCTCTGATTAGAAATCAAATCTCTAATTTCTTGTACTGTAAATAGATAAGCATGCAAACAAGCTCAGAGACATCAAAATGGGCGGTGTCTTCTGTGAATTCTAAGCAGCACATCACTCTATGCTGTAAATAGTGCACAAGAGGGCAGCCTGAAACTTCAGCCCTTCTGTCCTAATACTTGCAAATAGTATTATGTAACTCGTCTGACTATTGGATAGGTATTTTATATGAAATTCACACTTTGAGAGGTGTTACGAGCCCACCAAGAGTAATTTTCTTTCAAATACTAGAACAGGTATGTTATAGATGTCATATCTCAACATCTAAGGGATCAAATAAACCACACTGAGGTTAAAGTTCCTATTAGCAATTTCAGAAAAATAACTTGTTTTGATGCAAGGCTCTTGATTTTCATCCACCTCACCACACATGAATTCACTGAATTAAGTCTAAACTGCAGCCACAGTAGCATGCACCACCTCTTAAACATCATAAAGGGAGGCTTCAGACATGGCAGTGATCTGAGTGTTTGATGGTGTATCAAAGAAATGTCACCATGTACAACTCCCTGGAAACCCCAAGACCTTCCATGCCCTGCTACTGACAAGTTACAGAAAGCTGTCTGTTTCTAACTAAGCTTCTCTATGCTTTTTATAGCAAGTAACTATGAGCAAAACAGCCTAGGGCCCTGCAACATTAGCCAGTATCATTTTATCATTTCAGTGTGTAATTATTTAGTCAGCTTTTCCCTGAGGAGTCAACTCTCCTGTATTTTTTTCCTACAGTCTTAGAGGGGAAGGAAAATAATTTGCCAGCAACACAAAGATCTCTACTGGTTCACACAGAAGTAGGAGTACAGTTTGTGGTAAGCCATTCAGAAGGCAAGCAACAAATACTTCTAGTGTCTTTAATTTTAATATACAATACAGTAGCTGTGTAAATTAGCTTCTTTCTTATTTTGAGTATGACCAAACAAACCAAAACAGGCCAAGACTCTGATTTATGTTATTACTGCCTTTGGCTAAAAAAAGCATCATTGTGCTTGAAGAACACTGTGATCCCACAGATTAGGGGGAAAAAAAATCATGAGTTTTACTTTCATGCTTGAAAAACTTGTTTAATTAAGCACATTCCTCCCTTTCCCTTCTTGACAGCTCTTTAAAAATAAATAAGAAAATGAAAATGTAACTTCTAAATCCCAGGAAAAGCTATTGGATGAACACCTTGAGAGTTCCTCTAAGGCATAAATCCCCCAGGGGTGTTGTACAGCTGTCCCCAGTTGCACAGGGACAGGAGCAATTGAGCCACATTCTGTCACAGTCTAGAAGGAGCAGATGGTTAAACTCATTTCAGCAAAATTATGAAACAGGTAAGCACAAAAATACTGCTGAACTCTGATCTCAGTTTGGAAAAGGATACCACCATTTGAGTGGACAATTATTTAAGTCATCTCTCCTAATTTGCTGCACAAGCTTCCACATGCATCTGTATTCTCAAAAACCCTAGGCAAACCCATGCCCACCTCCTCCACTGCCCAACTTCTCTGCAATGACACAAAACACAAAGCAGAATCAAGTACAAGTTTAGCTGTAAAAGTATCAATGCTTTTAGGGCTGCAAAGCTTTCATTCCCAAGACTGTTATTCTGCAAGCTGTTGACCTTGTCACCTCCTGAGTAACTTCAGGACAAGATGTCTCCAAGGGGAGACAGGGAAGAACCAGTTAAAGGTCTAAGAAGTTAAACAGGCACATAAATATTTCTTTACCTGAGACATTCAGGATAAAAGGATGCAAAGAAGCAGAATGCCAACACCAAAAGGAAAAATTTAAAACAATTAGAATCACTCTGTAGTTTATTGAATACAGTTTTACAGAAGAAACACTGAAAGACATCAGTCTAAAAAAGCACTGCTTGTTGCAAGAGACACAAGTACTTAATTCTTCTACATGCAACTGTAGAAAGGTGTGCATGCACACTGAAATTGAGAAAGAAAACAAGACAGCATCACCCAAGGACAGCACTGTCAAACTAATAACATCTCTATTTCTACTAGGGCTAGCAAATGCACCAAAATCAAAAAAACAAAACAATCAAACAAACAAAAAACAAAACACAAACCCAACAAAAGTAACCTATATGCCCAGGTCTGAAGACTTGGAGGTTTCTACTGGGCAGGTCTTTGAGTGAAGGAGATCACTTGACATATCACCTCTAAAAGTTAAAAAAAAAAAAAGAGGGGGGAAAAACCCCACAGCAATCAATCAAGTGAGGACAGATACACTTTTGTGCTACAGCACTGGTCAATCAAGAGAATTCCTACATACAGACTGTCCCACCCTCTCATTTCCCATTCCCTTACCATTTTGAAGGTCTGAGTAGCTTTTGTTTCTACAGTCCGTAGTATTTCTCGCAGACTCCTCATTCCTTTCACAATATTTCTACAGGGAAGACAGAAAAAAAAAAAAATTAAAAACCCCCAAAATCAGGACACTGGAGACAGAATATTTTTATGATGTGCCAAAGCTCAGCAACACACCTGAAGTTCAAACATCCTGTGAAACAATCACTGACACTGAGTGTGCAGCAGTGAGACAAGTCACTCTGAGGCACAGACAGGACAGTGGCACAGAGCAAGGCAGTGACTGTAGCATTGCCTACTCCAGATGGCTTCCTAAGAGAAGATCACATTCACATTTGATGAACAGAGGGGACATTTGGAAGCCTTTCATAGCTCATATTTATAAAGCAGATGCTGCTCCTTAAAAGCATCCACATCTCCTCTTCATACACACAGATTGCACTTGTTTGAATTATATTGAGCTTACGTGATGCTTTTAAATGACGATTTCTTTTAGGTGGCGCTTAAACGCCTTGTGTCTGATGCTCCAGGCACATGATGAAACTACAATGGGTTAAACAGTTTATTATCAGGCAGCTAAGTTGCAGTAACTGTCTGCAAGCACAGCTTAACCTGCAATAAGAGGGTTAGACAAAAAAAATTTAAAAATCATATTACTCTGCATACATCATGAGCAATTAAAGCTGACTAGTTGCCAAATGCTATCTTAATTGTGTCTGTGCACTCAGAGAGATGCAGAGAGGAAAAATGAAACACTGGATATATCAGTTAACACACTGGGAGCCTATCAGCTGTTCAAGGCTAAGGACATGGCCACAGCACCACAGTAACTGCAGAGTGGTTCAATGCACATTCATTGCAGAGTCAAAGCTACCCAAAGAAATACAAACTATCAGAAAAGAAGCAATGTCGTACAAGACAACAAAATGAGCAGTTTTACTGGTACATTAACTGTCACTTCAGCTTATCCAGGAGAATTTTCTGTGCAGATGAAAACTAACTTTCATTTAAAAAACCAAAACCATAAAAATCTTTTCTGTCAAACTGATTAAATTTTAAAGGTAAGCAGTTGTTGTATTGTTCCTGCCATATCACTCCCTGAAAGGTGGCTGTAATCAGATGGGGGTTGGTCTCTTTCTCCAGGCAGCAACTGACAGAACACGAGGACACAGCCTTAAGCTGTGCCAAGAGAAACACAGGTTGGATATCAGGAAAAAGTTTTTTACAGAAAGAGCAATAAAGTACTGGAATGGTCTGCCTGGGGAAGTGGTGGAGTCACAGTCCCTGGATGTGTTTAAAAAAAGATTGGATGTGGCACTCAGTGCCATGGTTTAGTTGAGGTGTTAGGGCATGGGTTGCACTCGATGATCTTGAAGGTCTCTTCCAATCTTGTGATTCTGTGTCTCTGTGAAATGCTTAGGAACATCTTTAACAAATGGCAGGAGTGCAAAACGGGCAGCACAGGAGCAGCACCCATCACTCACCACCTCTCACTCAGGTGCCTGTGTGGTCAGGACCTCTCAAAGAGCACCCACTCCATCCCCTGAGCTCTCAACAATACCAGTTCTACAGGACTGAAGATTTGGTTTGGCAGCTTTTGTATTTTGAACTTTATTAAACATTACTGAGCTGTGACAGGAGACAGAGCACAGCTGCTAGCATTCTGCAAACACAGGAGTTTGTCTTTCCATTCTACTGCTCCAAGCAGGAGACCATCCAAGCACATTTCACGTTGAGCATATGAATTGCTCTACCTGTAACAATAAGGAACTCACTGTTCCATTAATATATGACCTTTATATACTAAATGTGACCTTCAAGGGATTTTTTTTTAATTAGGACCTTAAGAAGTTAACAAAAAGAAAAATATGTATTTGGAACAGAAATACATGCTATGTAGGCTGGATGAGGATGCAGACATAAAGCCTCTGGCAATGCATGGTGAAAACACATATCTTACTTAGATTAGAAACTAAATAATCTTGAGCTTCTGCAGGACTTGGATAGAGGACTACCTGGAAATCCCAGGTAATGTTGCCTCAAGCCATAGCATCATAAGTGAACATTAGATCATGGAAATTAAATGAGTTGGAAGAGTCCATAGGCCCCTATTGTACTGCTAAGAGGCCAGAAAAAGAAAGGAAAAACAGGAAGGGAAAAGGACACGATCATTAAACTGCCATGGTTTTAGTTTTAGCCACAGTAGTGGTCAGAGCAACATTTGAAAAAAACATGATGAAGTGCAGTTTAGGATTCAGTTACAGCTAATCTAATAAAAATGAACAGACAATCATGGGCACAAACTGACAAAGAGCAACTTGAGAGTCCAGTCAGTCCAGCTTGGCATAAAAATACGTTTTGTGCATGTACCCTGTTAGTATAGATTAATTACCTGTTCAGAAATCAAAGCAGTCATATCAGAATTATGTCATATAGTTTGGTTAACACTACATAAATTTTTAAGACACAAGAAAATAAAGTAGTACAGAGTTTTCTATGCAAATTGCTGGGAAGAATACTGACAGTAAAGGAATGGACTGTGGACACAGAGGTCTGCAAAGACAGTCCCCCAACAACATGGTCACCAGCAGATCGTGTTCTTATCCCCACTCACTTATTGCTAAAACAAACACTTGCTGACAGATAGATACATGGCAGTTTGTAGCATCACCTCTCCAGAGTAAAGCAGTACCCAATGCACAGAAACAGCAGCAACACCACTGCCTCTGCCCACCTCCTTCTGCATCTTTGCACCTCACCCAGGTTTCTAACGAACCATACCCTTGCCTTAAACAGCTTTTCATGCACATACACAAGAAGAGAAGGCAGTAAAAAATGAACCTAATATTCATACATCTGCACCAGAAAAAAAAAAAAAGGAAAAAAAACCAAAAACAAACAAACCAACCAAACCCTAAAACCTAGTGCAGATGATAACATGAAGACAACTGGCTCCCTCTTACAGTATGACAGCACCTGCGTTCCTACGTTCTAGCATCAACATTCCTCTCTGGAGGACCAAAAGAAAGCTCTCTTGGGTTGCAGCACGGCAAACAATTGCAAGAAATGCGTCTCCACCAACACAATGTTTTTTATGTGGCATCTCATTAAAAGCATCTGTGACTTCTACAGCTGCAAGACTTGCTGATCCTTACAGCTGGTAGTTCAACACCTGAATGAGAGACTGGACCGTTCTTTTATACTGGCGTCTTCTTTCCACTGCACACTGAAAGAGAAAAGGGCATCCCTGACCACACTCCGAGAAGAGCACATCTGATCCTGCCAGCAGGAATAAAAGTGTAACAACAGCACTTGTATCCCTCAGCTCTTCTGCCTGTTGAGACAATAATAAAGCACTCACTATTCCTTTAGTACACATGTAGCATGGAGGAAGGACATCCCAGCTGATAGAACCTACCCCCTGACAGCTTCAGCAGTCTTCATCCACAGCTTATTTCCTACCTGAACACGCTGGAAGCAATAAGGGGAACAAAAGCATTTCTTTGAGCTGCCCAGTATCAGGTGGAGTAATCTATTATATTCACGAAGCATCCTGAAAAGCTTCTTCCCATATCCCTCCCCTTTCCTTAATATATCCCAATGCTGCTTATGCCCTCTCGTGGCAGAAAACACACATTAGTCTCAGCTGTGGGGGTGGACAGGTTGCCACATCCCACAAAGCTCCTTTTATCCCAGCGGGCCTTCCAACCCTGGCTGATGTTTCTCACTTGCACTGCAGGAGGTAAAGAGCCCGTGGGATTCCACTTCCATCCCAGCTGCAGGTGCTCCATTGCTCTTTCATCAGGAGACAGCTACAGAGAACATTTTGCTGCTATTGCAGCAATTCAGCCAATAATCAAAGCATGGCTTAATTCATACATGTATTTTGCTTCAAATTGTTTTCCTGTAGAGTTTTTCGTGGCTTATTTTGTGGCTTATTTTTGTTTGGGATTTGGTTTTTGTTTTTAAGGCTATCATTAAGATAATATGGGAAGGGAGCACACAGGGCCCACAGTAATAGCCGAAATATCCCACTAGATCTAAGGAACTCATCACTGATGAAGACTGAATTTACAATGTTGCTGAATAAAATGAACATGAGTTTGGTATTCAAAAGGTGCCTGGAGGACATCAGTGCCATATGTTCTAAATGTGATTTTATTTAACTACATAGTGAATGAGCTTACTGGCAAGACCTGAGCTTTTTGTTTGCCATGAGAAGGGCAGAAGGTTAGGAAAGCACATACTGTGCCACAGCTGGCCAACCCCCAGCTCACCTGGGAAAACCACATACCAAGCATACACTGAGACCATGCTTTACAAGTTCATACTTTGCTTTATGCATAAACTTGTACTTGCCTGACTACAGGAGTCATTTTAAAACACCTGAGCTTTGTGTTTTTGTAAGCCTCCAAGTTCAACCAAGGCTTACCTGAAGGCACATCTCATGGATATGGTTACAGGTACAGCTTTGCTCTATATGCATGGAGAACAGTGGCTATTCACAGTTGCATTTAAAGTCATTCTTGGGGGATAAAAAATTGCAAAAAAGCTCTAAACAAGATGCAATCCTCCTCCAGCAGAATCAAAAAATGGTATCAGTTTTCTACAGAAGTATTTAAATTGATTTTTGCTGGGATTTTTTTTCCCTAGTTTTCTTCTTTTCAATCTTCCCTGGGTTTTTTTGCTTTCTTTTCCATTTTACTCAGCAGGAAAAGAAGTGAAGAAAATGAAAGAAAGTACCTTTCACTGGGGGTGATGGCAAAAAAAGCCAAAATTAAATATTTGTGAAGACAGCTTGTAGTGAGAAACCCAATATCTGACCCCTTCATAATAAATAGAATAATATGGTGCAAGAAGAGGACTAAGGAAGGATAGACTCTTAGAAGTACTGTTTACACATGCTGAAGAGACACTCTCCTACATGACAAAATCTCTCCATTGGATAACCAGAGTTATGCAATTATGTTTTGAAGACACAGCCAAGTTTAGGGAACAGTATGTCCTTACCAATGGCCTTGGAAGTGGGCATTGACAGTGTCTTTTCTGCTGATCTTGAGAAGGTTTTTCACTGTAGGCTTGTGAAATTTGCTATAGGCTTGTAGATGTTAACTCCTCCTGCCCTCCTGAAGCTCACTGGGAGCTGTATTTCAGAAGCATAATAAATACCCTGGAGTAGCACTGCTCCTGCGTACGTTCTCCATAATAAAAAACCACAGATTTGGGGCATGGATTGGGATATTTAGGACCTTAGACAAACAAATAAATAAATGAAAGAAACTACTTGTAAGACTTTACTGGACTCTAAACCAGGTGCTGTGGATTAAAATTTTAAGGGCAAATCAGTGTAAATTCCACTTTCTCTTTACAGTCAAACTCCCCTTGTCTCCACAGGGAGAGAAGCTGAGTCGAGACAAGAATATTGTTCTAGCCCACCCTACTTGTAGGTCTGGAAACATGATGCTTAAGACTGAAGAAAGACAGAGACACAAACAGGAGAAAGGGAAGGACACAGAAGAGACTTGAGGTGAGCCAGCAGCCAAAAGTCGTAACAGAATACAAGAAAAAAATTAGTCTCCATCTGAGACAAAACATACAATATCATCTAATTTTATTAATATCTGCATCCACCTACCCTTTCTTTAACTGAGTCACGTAGGCACTCTGTAGAGCTGCTTCCAGAAAGTAGGAAAGTTCAAACTCAGAGTAAGTCACATTGCTGCCCTTGATACTCCTTGAATGTGTGTTGTTTAACGTCTGCAAGGGAGGAAAAGAAATATTTGGGAATACAGATAACTATCAGAACTAGCCAGATCCTCATGAGCCAGTGACATCTTCAACAATAAAATGTTACATTCATTAGCTATCGAAAAATGTTATAAAATCAAATTTAAAATAAATTGTAGGGAGACTTCCATGAGATATTCTGCATGCAATACGGGTTTTGAAACACCATCCATTATTACTTTCCAACCTTTAATGAAGTTCGTAGGAAGCTACATATTAACACCAACAGTTTGGGAAATACCACTCAAACTACAAAGATCCAGCATGTTGCACAGAAATAGCAATACAATGTTTGAGGAGGTATATCTAGTTCAATATAACAAATATTTTTTAAGAGTTAGCAACCCATCAGGAGTCCTGATGGAAGAATCTTCATATTTCCTTCATTTTCCTATCAAATCTTTCTTGGTTTTGCTTTCTTACTGGTAACAAGCTGCTTCCATTGCTGAAAGTTGCCTCTCCAAAACAGGATTTTTCATCTAGGATTGGAGAAGGACTATGAACTTGTACTATGTTTGACATCAATGCTGCACCTTGTCTCTGTGTCCAGAGAAAACTAGTGAAAAGAATGTCTTAGAGAACTGGGGGTCAGCCTCCTCCCAAGTAACAAGTGACAGGACAAGAGGAAATTGCATTAACTTGTGATATAAGGAAAATCTTCTTCACTGAGAGAGTGATCCAGCATTGGAACAAGCTGTCCAGAGAAGCAGTGGAATCACCATCCCTGGAAGTATTCAAAAATCACGTGGTGCTGGCACCTTGTGACATGATTCAGCAAACATGGTAGTGCTGAATAAATAGCTGGCCTCAGGAAACTCAGATGTCTTTTCCAACCTTACTGATTCTGTGATTCTAAGTGAATGAATTACAGGTCAGACCCTTTCCCTTCTGCAGACCCAAGATGTCAGTAAAAAAAAGTTACATTGTCCAGCACTGGTAGGAACTCATCCTTCCACAGCGGAAGGACAGTAATAGTTTAAATTTAAAGACAAATTTTTTCTGCAGACAAACAGAGCAGGCCACTTGTTAGTTGGCTTTCTTAATGAATTTTTATACATGCACTAAGCTTATTTTTTCTTGTTTCCACGCAATTAAAAACAAAACCTGAAACAGAAACATACCTTTGCTACTGAGAAGAGTGATATGTCCTGTAAACTCAGCTAGGCAAAATCTGCATGTGCCCAGCAAATCAGAGGCACATATTATCTGCATGGCTCAGTGGAGGGCTGCCAGGATTCATCCTGCCAACCACTGGCTAAGCAGCCACTTGCCACTAATCACAGAAGGGGTTGATTTGGAAGTGTCCTTAGAAGATAATCTAGCTTCAGCTCCCCTACCACGGGCAGGGTCACCTTCCACTATACCAGGCAGCTGCAAGCCCCACCCAGCCTGGCCTTGAACTTCCAGGGATGGAGGATCTAGGTTGTAAGGATCTGGATTCCTCAAGGTTCACTTGGAAAAGGTGCAGCACTAGTAATTAAACTGCTATGGCTGACCCAAAAAGGTTTCTTTCAGCTTATGAGGGATCTCAATAGCCACCGCTGTGTATCATTTACACAGCAGGTATGTAAAATGTCTTGAGTTCCTTCATGCCAGCACTTGCCATGCAAAGCTCCTCTTTAGTAAGGGCTAAACTTGGGGCGCAGTTTGTGCATACCTGAAGTATTTGGTGCTTTACCACACACAAAACTTATTTCCAGACCTCATTCTCAGAGTGAACAGGTAAACTGCTGTTTTGCAAATGGTTTTACTGAGACACCTCACTCTTTCCAACCTGTTCTCATACACCTTTGCTATGATCACTTGACATTTCTCCGTTTTTAAATTTTTGCTGTCAAAACCCTGGAAATTCCACCCAGGCCAGCAGGCAATACTGTAAGCACATTTCCTCTTACCTTCTCCAGCTCCTGCAAGTACACCCGGGCAATAACACAGGCTCTCTCAAAACAAGCCATGACTTCCTCCTCCCTTTCACACAGTCGAGCACGTGAGGCAATGGAGTTGGTTGAGCGCTCCAGTGACAATCCTGCAAAATGGCAACATCTTCTTTAACTGAAGCCCATCAACAGCAGTATGGACATACTATTCTTAATTTACCAGCTGACAGGAAGGTTTTTCCACATGTGGTTTCCCTCTTGATTTGATGACTTTCAGGACACTACCCCCATGAAAATATAATTCCTACACATGCAAGGCATCTTTGTCATGCTGCTCTAACACACAGTGCCAATGCACAATCCTACTGTGCCTTTCAAACACTTTAGGAAGACAGGACACACGATCCCTCTGGTAGAAATCAGCAGAGTAATTAAGGCCTATATTGCCAAAGGCAGCTATAGATCTTGGGTGCTTCAAATCAATGCCAGCCTGGGACTGAATTTGATGATTTCTAGCCATCTGTTACTTCAAGTAAAGCTTTCAATAAGCAATAGTGTTGAGGAGAAAAAAACAAAACAAAAAATCCCTAACTGAAAAATTATATAGAAACATAGGCGGAAAAGCTGAGGCCTCTCTTGGAAAATCTGAGCACATGCAGATTGCTCATGGATACACAGCAAGCTCTTGGCAAAGCACAGGAGACTCTTAACCACAAGATTATTCCCTTTCCAAAGAAAGGAAAAAACCCTGGGTTTTATACTACTGAACTTCTTTCTTGCACCATTATCCAACACCACCAACAAACACATAGTATTTTAATTGAAGATGCACAGCTACGGGTCCCTGCATTAATTATTTCTACTATCAGACCCTTGACTGGCATTACAGTATGACATCCTTTATATTCTTAAATCTAACTGGATAGGCTACACATCCATATACCAGTTTTACTCTGATTGGTACAGGTTCTTATGCCACACTGGATCTCTACAAGACACCACTACCTGAAAACTTGGATCTTCACCAATCACAACTGCGCCAACGCCCAGTACTGCAATACAGGCTGCAAAAAGTTCAGCACACACTTTCCAATGAGTTTTAGAGATAACAACATTCTCTAATAATAATGACAAATACGTAAGATGTAATATCAAATTCTAGTGTTCCTGACACAGATTCACAGAGGTGACAAAAGAAGAAAATAATTCAGCTGTCCAGACAGCTCTCCAATGAAGTAATTTCAACTGCTGCAGCACATGGCAAAGGATTTGTGAGGACCCACCACAGGCACTGGCCATGCTTTCCTGGACTTCCAGAGTTCCAGAAGCACAGCACCTCAGTCTGGTTCCAGAAGTCTTGGCAACAAACTGCTGGGAGGCAGCAATGGGCAGCCAGGCTCCCCCATGATGCATGATACCGTCTGGGAGGTCATGCTGGCGGAGCCTGAGGTTCCTAGGCAGTCTTAGCTTTGTTTACTTCTAATGTTCAACATTTGTTTTGTCCCCTTGGTTACCCTGTGAGGAGTTTCCCTATCTCATGTCTTACATTTGAGCCAAACGTAAGCAGCTAGTTCAGTTGGTTGAGAAAAAGCCTCCTTGGTTCAAGCTCAGGAGGTGGCTCCCCAGTCCTTCTGCCCTCTCCCAAGTCAGAAGCACACAGCGTGACACCTCAAAGATCTATACCCTGGAGGAACAGAGATTCGTACCTTCCACCTCTGAAAATACAGACCAGAGTAGAACAGGAGGACTGAATTTACTTCAAACTGACAAGGTGTGTGGGACAGGGATGACAATCATTTTACTGCTTTTAACTAATGCCCAATCTGTGTTTTCTTCTTCCTTCTGACAAACACCTTATTCAGCATACAGATATAACAGATTTTCTCTCTATTTATCTATGAAGTCTCTGTCTTTATATCATGGCTTGTTTTTCTATTATTTTGATGCTTTCCTTTTCCAACCCTGTAACTTTGTAGTGAGTGAAGGGAAAAAAAATGCTCATTAACTCTCTCTACAGCAAAAGAACAAAAGTATCCAGTGCTACAGTCAGAACAAATAACCTACAGATATTCTTCTTACATCTGTCTCAGTTTTATCTACCTCTGAATTTCTAGTCATTCTCTTTAAGTGAAGGAGTCTACTTTTAAGAAGTCTACTTTTCAGAATCATTCCCCTTAAGTGCAAAGTAGGGCTGAGGGCCCTGCAAAAAAAAAAAAAAAAATCCAGTACAATCCATTGACATTCATATACAAGCAGCATTTAATCAAACAGCGAGAGCCATCCTAACACAGTCTGTATGGGGGTGTTTATGGTGGGAGATGTCACACAGATAGAACAGGCTGATAAAAGCCATTTACATACATGCTACAGCCCACTGCAAGGAGTTACTATCTCTAAGCTTTGATGTGGGGGAGGAAAGCAAGCAGCCTCTGACAGCATCAGGTACTGACAACAAACATTCCCATCCATGCAAGTCAGAAAAACAGAGCTGGCACTGATCAGACAGGGGAAGGAACACCTCCAAAAGGATTCTTGCCACAGTAAGTATCCAGCAATACACAGTGTGTTAAAAGATACTATGCTGCACTGCACTACTTGTAAAGGGCTAGAAGGAAAAATGACCCACATCATGTGACATTAGTCATGGTTCTCTAATACTGTATGCACTGACCTGATGTCATTTGAGTACAAAATCTTCCACAGACTCCAAACAGGGCTATTCTTCCCTACCACAGAAATGTAATGAAAAGAAAAATTAGAGCAAGCAGACTGCAAATCCAGTATACAAGGGGAAGAACAGAAGAAAAACAAATTAAGTTCCCTACTCTTGCAGCCACCGCTTCAGTTCTCACAGTACAAAGCCCCAGCAATAAGATTTGCTTAGGGCACAGTTGGATAAGACTTGACAAGCCCACCAGCACAAAGAGCACAAATTCCACTAACTCTTGTCCATCTTCCAGTTACCAGTTACAGAAGAAACTTTGCAGCATAACACACAATTTAAATTCAACTCAGTGTCCACAATATGTCAGAAAGCCACTAAAGTGCATGTTTCTTTCACATTGGGTTTAGCAAGAAAGGTGGAGCTCCTGCCACGACAGGATTAGTTTCCAAGTAAATCATAAGGCTACATGATTTCTTGTTAGCTGGTTAAGGTAAAGGGACTTAAGTATTTTTCCAACCAGCTGTGGTAAGAAAATACCAACTTAAAGCTTATCTATACTAAGGTATTTCTCATATGAATCAGGCACCCAAATAGATACATATCTATATACTGTAGTAGTTTATCATACAGTGCAGACAGTTTTCTAATAAAGTATGGCCCAGGCTCAAGATTTTGAGACACGTTTCCAGATTATCCTGCATTAAAAGAACAAATTCTACCCACTTCAGAGGAAGTTACAATCTATGTATAGAAATGCTGCTTTTCTCTCCTGCATAAAAGCAAGGTTTCCATTCACCTCCTCCTCTAGGTCTCCCAATGATTCCTCTCTGGCTCTTCACCTTTCTATAATAATTGCCCCTTCTTCCCTGCCCACAAATCTAATCTTACATAAAAATCATTTATGTAAGAAAACTCCCAAATCTGTAAGGTCTGTAAGACATATCACTAAACTAATCTCTTCTTGGAGTTGAACTGCACTGCTCTCATATATGGAAATCTGAAAGGGGAAATTTTATGAAGGCTTATTTCCACTTTCATCTCAGTAGTTCCTTGCCAAGCGAAGACATTGAAACCATATAGCTCCAGTGCCCTGAGATGATATTATTACCAGAACTGTAACATCCATATGTACATGGACATGTGCTATCAGGTTCTCAGCAACACAAATGGGGTGAAAATTTGTGCTGGAAGGAATCCTTGAAGGTCCATGGTCTGACTTTCTACACAAAGGGCCAGCTCAGGCTGTTAGCCAGCCTGGTCTTGAAAGCCTTGGTGCACAGATGGAGACTGCACATGGACTAGGGAGGAGATATGGCGGCTTTATTTTTCTGTGGTTCATAAACTAGCTCACCAAAGAACAGTGGTACCAATCCTCTCAGAGGTTAAGTTTCCTTTTTACAAAGACTTCAAGCTTCCTATACTTGGATGAATTTAGACAACCAGGGAATGGTGGGTTCATAGATGCAAGAATTCAGGGTCATCACTTTCACCAAGAGTGCTAGCCTGCAGCTGCTAAAACCCCACAGCCCAGGAGCATCAGAGCTACCTGGCAAGCTGAAGAAGAGATCAAAGAAAAACAACAGCATGAAGAGCATGAGCCCAAACTCCTGTGTTGCATCCCAGTGCTATGTGTTGAACACACCTATGGCAACCTGAAGCAAAACATCTTAGTGTGAAACTTACAACCCTGCAAACACCACCAGCCCCAATCTGAAGGGCAAGGTTCCACTGTCTGTGCTCCTGTGCCACACAGACAGGCCAGCTGGCCAGAATACAGTGTGATGCTAAGATAAGTGCATGCAATAGCTTTATTCGATGTACAGGAAGGTAAGTGATTTGTCTTGAGGTAAGTCATGCATGAAGATACTGCATGGCAGCAGCTGCTGCAAGGAAACTGGCTGTGCACACATTCTCATCCTGGAGAATGGCAGGTCATTCCAGGTCACTGTCCCCAAGCAGAGGATGCACTTCACTTCTAGCACGTGGCCTTCAGTCTCGTACAGAAATGTGGCTCTAGGAAATTAATTAGCATTGAAACCAGACTATTTTTAGGATTTCAAAAATATACACGTGCATGCTGACTAATCAACATTCATACTAAACACTTTTCAGAGGCAAAATTCAAAAGCACAACCAAACCACTCTCAAGATGGTATTACAACCAGTCTGCCCTGTCAGCTAAGGTTTGAACTTAAGAGCATAGTCCTCAACTAACCTATTCCATTACAGTGTCTTGGAAAGCAAAACAGCCCAAACCTCAACAAGCAGCAGTTGGGATTAGTTAGATGGAGGCAAGACCCAGCACCATGCATTATTTCTGCCACAATTCACAGCAGTTTAAATAATTCACAACCTGATCTTGACACTTATCTCCCCAGAAACTAAGCTATGATTTTTTCAGCAGGGCTCATTTGCAATGCAAATAGAAAAGGGGGAAGAAAGGCCTAGAAGCCCTTGATTTTCAACACATTGATTCATACTGCAGCCTGTCAAAGGTGGAGATGAAGAGATAAGTTTTGCTGTTCAAGAAAGCCCCATGTATTTCTTTCACTGCTGTTATTATACAGGACTATTGTAAATTTCTGGCAATTTGTTACAATCTTGAGGTATTTTTCATGTAAAAGTCTCAAAAGTAGAAAGGCAGAAAATTCCAGTAACCCCACATAAAATTATCTGAAAACCTTTTTAACTAGAAGCTGAGAACGAAGCTTAAAATTTAAGCAACCTGTGAAGGCCGCTCAGTTGCATCAATGCAGAACTCCAGCCCTCCTACTAGATGCAATAAACCAATGCTAACAATGTTACTCCAATTATTTTCAAAGCAAGGACTCTATCTGGTTGGGCTTGTAATTACAGCTCATGTTTATTGCTAAAATTAGGACAGCTTTTTGATGGAGTGGCTGTGAAGCCAGAAGGCAGCAAGCACTCCCCTGAGATTCAGCCTCAGTCCCCTGCCCTCGATCAATGCTGCGTAGGCTCTGCATCACACCACTGATCTTATGCATAGCAGAAATCAGCAAATTTAATCCACAGGCACTAATTCTTTGGATCATATCCACACCTGCTCAACTGGTTGTTCTTAACCTTCATAGCATGTCTTTTAATCTTTGCTTAGTGGTCTCCAAAATTCTTTGATCGTATTAAGCAAAAAAAAAAAAAAATTGAGCATGCATACCCAACGTATGTATATAGCTATATACAGACACTGCTTCACAAACTATTATATATTTATGTGTTTATTGTTTCCAAAATACCTGCTAGATAACAGGATACTGACAGCCACCTGTCAGTGGAGAAAAGCCCTGTAAATTCAGAACACTTTTTGTAAAAGCAAAAAGGCATAATTCACCTTTAACTTTGACAACTATTTTAACCATTTTGCCATGAAATAACCACTGAGCCGTGGTGTGTACATATTTTCATGCTCATTCCTCATCTCATTACTAACTAGATTCTAGTTTAAACTCTTGTGTTTATAAAGTTAACCCCACTGATGCCATCATACAGCACTTTGTGCATTTCTGGGTTGCACTGTGCTCCTAAGTAGTTCTTAATGCTTTTCATTATTGAATCAGAATGTGGCAAGCTCCTTAAGCTGAGATATGTTAGAAATATTTATACTTCCATGCTACTATATACCAAAGCTCCCACACTGCTCAGTTTCCTCTAATACCTGTCTTTTCAAGTCTTTGGCAATGTCTTCTGTGTCTCTTTCAAAGGAAAGCATTTTAGTTTGCTGTCATACAGGTTTTTTTTGTATTACTTCAGCCATTTTTCCACAGCAGGAAGAACAAGTGTTTCCCCAATGGTATCTTTTTTATATATTTTGCTTTTACATAAGAAAGCTCAAGAGAGGCTTCTAAAAATTTAAGTACTGAATTGAGTGTCATTAAACTTCAGTCATTATATCCAATTAGACTGTCACTGCTTTTACGTGATTGAAGAACTCATGCTAATAGTGTAAGCTCTGACATTCTTACCATTCACTTGTGCTCCTATTTCTAGTATTAGCTGAAATCCACGATATTTGAGGGAATCTTTAAGCTACGTGTCTATTTCATAAGGGTTAGTTTAATTAACACTAGACAATATAATACATAAGTCCACTTACGTAGGCACGAGTGAGCTGCAACATATGGAAGTGAATGAACTAGCGAAGATACCCACCCACAGTGTGAAACATCTTCTGTTTTGTGAGACACTTTTGTAGGCTCTACATGACACAAGACCCTCTGACATACAAAGTGAGGGTACCACTTTCAATAAAATACAATACTAAAGATTTATTTCAATGTGGGGCAATTCTTTGTGCTAGTAGATTTTTTAAGAAAAAAAATAAGTTACAATACTTTTCTTCTGCACCACAGTAAATCAACCACTTTGGGGACCACTGATATATTGATTGTCCTGGTGTAAGAGGCCACCTCAATTTGAGATTCATCTGTGGGAGTAATGCTATGAGGCACAGCAAACACAGGGGTGATCAGCAATCTCTTACAGCCCCACATCTAAAGACTTTGTCAATGCCATCCACATCCATGAACTGTCACGGCATACTGCAGAAATTACTTTTTTCCCCCTGATCTAAATACAACAGCAAGAAACAGAAGAGGAAAAAATGTTTAGCTGAAGGGGCACAAGGGAGGTGAAATGGTACCGATGACCAAGTACTGAAATTTATTCAGCTTGAGTTCATCTGCACCACCGTTAAGCAGCACCACCAACAAGAAAGTTCTCTTCTAGCTGCAGAGTCACTGAACCAGATTAGCCCTAGAATCCTGTGTTCAATTTTTTGGCACCTCACTACAAGAAAGACCTTGAGGTGCTGGAGCATGTCCAGAGAAGGGCAAAAGAGCTGGTGAAGGGTCTGGAGCACAAATGCTGTGAGGAGCAGCTGAGGGAGCTGGGGGTGCTTAGCCTGGAGAAAAGGAGTCTCTACTATTACCTTAAAGGAGGGTATAGTAAGGTGGGGGTCAGTCTCTTCTACAACATTATGAGTAACAGGACAAGAGAAAATGGCCTCAAGTTGTGCCAGAGCTGGTCTCAACTGGCTACCAGGAAAAATTTATTTACTGAAAGAGCAGTCAGCCATTGGAACAGGCTGCACAGGAGTCACCACCTCTGGAGGTATGTCTAAGATGTATAGATGTAGTGCTCAGGGACACGGTTTATTACTGGATTTGGCAGTGCTGGGTCAATGGTTGCATTTCATGATCTTACAGGTCTTTTCCAAATATAAATTAATCCATGCGTATTTGGGGAGCAGAAAGAAGGGAGAGAATGGGAGGGTACTTCATATTTTACTATGCTGATTTGTATCAAGCACTCAAGACAATCCTACTTAAAGATACAAGAATAGACAGAGCCTGCAAGGACTAACAGGCTTTTTGCCCTGTCACTTAAAAGCTAGTCAGAGACATTTGAAGCTTACTCCAGGGCAAGCCACCACATGGAAATCTTCCCATTGCCACTGGACACATACCATGCTACACAGCCCCAGCAGGACACTGTCATCACAGCAATCTAAAGGCTGCAAGTATGTTTGTATTCATTCTCTTCTAGAGAAATGAAGGGTAGCATGTTGTTTCATTTAACCTTACAAACATTGTTTCATTTTCTCAGAAAAGCATGGGCAAACACTCTTTCACCCCCTGATGCTGCTACCCCACAGATTTAGAGAATTCAGTCATAGTACACAAGGCGGAGAAGGTTTTATGCATGTGTGCAATCACCACCTACACTGTGTGTGGAGAAGGGAGCAAAATAACTAAACTTTACCATCACAGAAACCAACTCACATTAACAAAAGGAGCCAAAAGAACCCTTTTCCACTTTGCAAATTTCAGTCATCTGTATTTAGTGGCCTGCATCTAACTCTCCTTGAAAGTCTAAAATAACACCCATGCTGCATTTGTGCATAGCTGACTGTGCATGGCTGACTGTGCTAGAAGTGCAAACTACTTCTAAAAAGCAAACCATCTGATCCAACAGCAGACAAAAGCTCATGGAGCACAAGAGAAAAGCCTAAGTACATCAAGAACACCAAGGCTGGGCTTGGCAACTCTCTCACATCCAAGCAGGAAAGCAGTGGCACAAAGGCACAAAATTCACCAACATGCAACAGGTTCAAAGTCATTGTCACAACGCAAGGGGAACTTCAGACTCTTAAAAATGCTTTTCTGAAACCCCAAATAAAACATACTAATACTAGGTCCTTTTATGAAGACATCAACATCTACAAAGTGGGGCTTTTGCCTATCAGACAGCTACTCTGATGCCAGCATGAATTAACAGCATGCTTCCTGTCTTGCTGTTAGAATTGTGAAGACTTTGAAGTGCATACCAGGTATAGAACAAAGTCTCTCTCTCTCCCTCTGATGTGAATTAACATTTAAAAGATGCATCTTTTGCCAAGCAAAAGTGAAAACAAGTTCTGCCAACAAAATGTTTTATTTTAATTTTAATGTCCTATTGTATCATACATCCTTTTGGCTGGGACTCAACTTTTCTAATGGCCAGGCAAAGAAACTAATTTTATTATTTAGGCTATTTTTAAAGGAACCCATCTCCCACAGATCTTAGTTCTCAGAAAGACAAATCCCCATCTGATGACTTTTGTAGTCATCAGAGGATTCCAACAAGGGAATTCATGACCTGCCAGACCCTTAAAAAAAAACTAAAACACCAACCAAACAAAAGAACACAAAAAAAAAGAAAAAGAAAACCCATCACCCAAAAAAATCTTTTCTTCTACTGTGTCCCACTAAGTTCTACTTAGTCACAGCAGCAGCTGAAATTACTGACAAATGTAACCTCACAAGGAGCTGCTAGTGAAGTAACAGAGAGAACTGCAAGCAAATATGTCATCTCAGAAGCAGCATAAAGGTGAACAGTTGCATGCTGGCAAGTGTTCATTATCCTCATGAAGCCCATTATCACTGAAAAGCTGTATCTGTGTATTGAAAAAAAGTGAAATCAGAGTTTTAGGTAACTTTCCCCTTAACTATCACCCAAACCTATGCTTTTCTCATCTCATCTTTGTGCCCAGTATAATGCTGGCTCTTCATGATCAACAAGCTTTCCAAAAGACAATGAAGAACAGTGGTGTTGTCTTTAGGAAGGTTCTAGATACCCTTCTCAACACTTCAATGAACCCAAGTGCCTCAGTCAGCATCATCACTTCCAGGTGGGCAGATCCCAGACAGTAGTGCATTGGTACTCCTGGGAAGTCAGAACATATTCAGGTAACAACCCTTCAGGTTTAAACAGGATTATTATAGTATAAAGATTTAGACTTTCAAGTAAAGCCAATGGTACACATGCCATAATGTCAAAAGTGCCTATGCAATATGATACTTGACACTGAAATTAATGGAGACAGGGAGGGAATTCAGGCTCAGGATTTTTTCTCCTGCACCTTACAACCTGCTGCCCATTTCTGCTAAATGGGTACATCATAGTACACTGCCCTCAAGTCAGACAGTAACAGCAATGCAGGCAGGACAAAACTCAGCTTCTAGGAAGGGTGGGGTCAGCTGGAAGACAGCAAGGAAGATCTGAGTTCCCTCTTTTTTTACCACTAGCAGATGTGAGTACTTTCCTTGTAGTCATGTGGATGCTAAACAACAGTACAGAAATGGATCATATCTACCTTGACATGGACAATTACAATGTGCTTTTACTTTTCTCCATTAGTGCCCAGAGATAATATAAAGCAAACTACTTACTTAAGCATGGAAAAAAATGCACCTTCCATTAATACATTTTCTACACTCGCCTCAGTGGATGTTCTTACATAGTAAAATATACACATGCACCATCTGTTCTTAGGTAGTACAGCAAATTTTTCTTATGGAACTTCAAAAACTCTTAAAAATTATCCTGTAGTAAAAATCCCAAGCACAACAGCATATATAACCACTGAGGAGGGGGGTTTTGGCATACAAGAAGTGGAACAGTATTCCAAACACTGTGTGCAAAAATAAGACATCCTGAAAAGTGCTATGCCCTCTGTAACAAGGGACAGACTCAAAGTGCATGTACAGTCCATTAAGAGGTTTATAAAACATGACCTGAACTAAAAATGCCTCTGACAAAAAGAAGTCAGAAGTGTAAACTCCCTTTCAAAATAAACTTATGAAATAAATTATGACCCTACAAAAGTATATGATGTTTCTAACTCAATTGATCTGCACTTGAAATCGTTCAAGCTACTGGTACTCAAAATCATTCCAGTGTCTGTATTCCAGAACACTCCACAGCTTTGATACTATTATCTCACTTACCAAAAACTAAGTGGACAAAAAATCTCATTCCAGAGAAAGTAACAGGAAACTCTAATTAAAAGTAAGGCTGCTGAAGTTAAGACAATAATACACAATAACCCATTAATGTTATTTGAGTGGAATATATCCTTGCACCATTGGATTGGTAGCATTTAGTAAAGAACTGAACTAAAAACTTTAGTAGCTTAGGATCTGAAATACAAGTCTGATGAAGCACTAGAACAGTCTTTAAAATAGAGGTGCTCTCTTGCAGAGGGGACAAAAAAAAAAAAAAACACCAAACCCACAAATGTTACTTTTCTCCCTTTCAATTCTCCCTCTTATTTAGTTCAATGAACCAACAATGAACTAGAAATAAAACCAAACAGGAAAGCTTATTTTTCCCATTTTAATCTATGAATTTTAAAAAATGTACACATGACAAGAAATTTATCAGCTTATCAGAAATGCTGAGTTAAATTCATTTATTAAACTGAAAATTCTCAATCAAATTCTTTAGAGAGGAGGGAAAAGCAGATTTATCAGAACATAGCTTTGTAATAAAGGTATCTTTAAATCTACATTTTATTTTTCAAACAAAAGCAACTGAATACAATCTCACCTAGGAAATTACTCATCGTGTAGAAAATTGTATTAAAAAAATGGATGACACACAAGCAAATGTCAAAATTAAAGACTCCAATTAAGTTTATGAACAATGTGTGATACATCCTCTGATTAGCTAGAATGAGCAACTTTAATACCAAGCTTGTATTTACTCTACGCAAACCTACTGTTTTTAACACTAGTGCAAGCCAACAAAATAAGAAACTAATTAAGCAGAACAATCACTAAGTTTAAAACAGTTTATTCAAACTTTGAGGCTTCACTTGGTCAATTTAAAACCATGATTAAAACCAAGCAAATAGTTTTCAAACCAGCTGATTAAAAGGTCAGGTTTTCTGTTTCTCTCTGTGTGATATCAACATTCTCCATTCAGAACACCATGAGAATCTCCAAACAACCACTTCCAGTATTAGAAACCGAAGATAAGCACTACACATGGGCAGAAAGCAGAGCAATATCAAGCATACAGACCTCATTACCACTGAATTCTTACAAGATACAAGAGAAACAGGAACACATGTAAGCTCAGCAATTTGTTCTAACACCAAACAAACACAAAATAATCCAAAACAAGATGTGCTGAACCCAGGACACTGGAAGCAGATTCCAGGCTGTTTATCATGATCAAACTCAGGAAAAACCCCCACATGGTAGTTTCAAGGTTTTGCTTTCAGAAATATCACTCACAGCTGTTAGGAGATCTCTGTAAAGATCAGTGGCTCAATCCATCAATGTTCGTCTCAAGATTTTATCTTTGGTTTTTCAAGTGTCCCAGCACAGATCTTAAATATCTTTAAATGACTAAAATGGGTCCAAGAACAAAATATAGATAGCTCTGAACCACAGCACTAACACAGTCTCATTTCCTCATAGATATGACTTGTGGTTGGATTTGTTACAATAAAATGCAGACTACATCAAGGCTTCTTACAGACACACTATCACCTTGTTCTCTTCCACAGCTCTCTAAAGATCTAAAAAGAACAAGCTCATATTGCAATTTTTGGGACATCTTTTTTAAAGTTAAAAAAAAAACAAACCCCAAACCAAAAGAACAAAACCACTTAGAAACAAAATTACAAGGGATAAATCTCAATTTAGTCCGCAGTCTTCTCTCAGTCACCAGAGAAGAGGCTGTACTGTACACCACCATTCACATCAGCCGTGTCAGACACCATTTGAAGAGGTGATGAATCATGCCAGAACAGCCAACTTCTGACTCTACACAGAGTTCAGACTGAAGCTGCACAAATTAAACCCACCCTGGGTTGCCAAATGGCCAATAATAACACAAAAATGACTAAATTACAGGGAAAAAAAGGAGCAAAACAGACAGGGAGATTTTTAAAGCTTTAACTCCCTAGAAATCCATTTATAAACTAGATGCCATGTGCAATCCTATGGCATTGCTGCACAAATACAGATAGGTAGCCATCTGCAGGCAGAGGAAGTCCAGTGCCTGGCCTGGCAGACACAGGGAGCCCCTCAGCACAGGGTGACTCACCTTGCAGCAGCTCTGACACAGCCCTGACCACAAGCTAAAGCCCCTGTCAGTCATTACAAAGGCAGCACCCACAGGACACTGGAGCCCTGCCTGACTGTGCATCACCCAGGCTGGCAACGCCTGCCTCAGTTAAAGCAGCTCTTGTCCTGCTCTCAGCAGCACAGCAAACATTGCCAGAGAGGCCTTTCTTGGAACTCAGGTGTGCTGAAGCCCTGGCTAGAGCTACACAGTGCTTTGTAAGGGCTAGGTTGTGGCCTCACTACCAGGAAGATTTACTCCTTTCAAAGAGAGAGATATCTGCAGAGTTTCTGCAGGAAGCACAAACAGAGGGAAACGAGTGGGCTCTGACAGCAACACGTTTTGCTCTGAAGTCTTTTTTGCTTGCTGTTTCAAATGGACACCACCAGGTAACAAAGCCACAGTGTGTCCCCAATTGAATTAGAAGCAAAGTTTGCTTACTCAATACTGTTTTGTGCAACACAGAGATGCTTGCATCAGAGACTACCAGCTGTAATGTGAACTGAGCAGAGGTAAAATTTTAAGGAGGGACTGACTTCATGGAGGATGGGGAGGAAGGAAACAAGTACAAACCAACCATCTACTAACTAACCATAGAGGTTAAAATTAGTCATAATGAAAAATCAAACCATTGTCAGAGCTCCACTCACAGCACCCACAAAACTTGTCTCCTCACAATGCAGGGATTTAGAAACAGAACAGGAAGCAGATGTCAGATGAGACACTGGAGAATCTTGCTCTCTCTGCCGTTTCTCATGTGACTTGTCAATTGAACAAGCCCTCACATTGACCAAGAACTTCAGTGTTTACTTCTTGACACTCACCTTGGTGGAAGTTTACTGAGAAAGCAAGCAAGAATTTTTTTCCCTGCTCAACTTCTTCAATCCAAACACAAGGGTGCCAATGTATACTGCCTCTTATCATAATATGAACCTACTACACGCTGTGGACCTCCAGAAAAAGACTCCAGAGATGTAGTTCAACATCCAGCCTTCAGTGTTGCAGAGGTTAAAAGGTGCTCTAAGGAAGGCAATTTGGTTTTGTGGATTTCTACAACTGGTTTTATCTCTGCAACTCCTCCCACCATATTCCACATCTTTCTTGTTATGTTTTTGTTCATTTCCAACATTAGAAGGATAGGTGTCAACATTAAAAAAATAAGCATTTTTATTTGATTGTTCTTTCTTCCATGACCTCTCCATCCTAATCCTGAGTGCTTAACAACCTATGCTGTTATTCTGCATACAGGCATAACTCAGCAGTGTTACCTACACAAAACTGAGGTAGTTTCACACTATGAGGTGATATCAAGTTCTGCTGCTTTAACTAATGCTGGATCAACAGGGATACTCTATTAAACCAACTGCTTTCTCCCATTTCTGAAAATGTGAACAAGAAATAAGTGGGGAACCTGACTTCTGCCTTGAAACAGACAGGACTGAGGCTTTTCTGGACATTTGCCTAAATGACCCCTGCAAAAATTTTACTACCAGCAACATCCAAGAGCATCTTTAAAGAAGGCTTCAGATAGCATAAGCAACCAGTAGTTCAACTAAAGGCAGTAATACAGTATGGATCAACATAATTTCTGGAGAGATACCAAATTAAAAAAGGGAATAAGAAAAATCTATGGCATAAAGTATCAATGAATTTTAAATAATTCAACTCCATATTGTTACTTGCCCTGCAGAAGCAGCCTAGACACTAATATTTTAAAATGAAAATTTAAATCTACACTGCTACTGCCACAGCTACCTGCACAAAGTGCTAACATAACAGTGGGAGGTTGAAGGAACATGGCATGAGGGAACAGTGATGCCAGCAGTGAGTGCCCTCTCCAAACTCAGCTGGACAAGCTCCACTTAGCTGGACTTCTGTCTGTCAGCAACTTTGGTGGACTGTTGAGTGACTTTACTATACTCTTGATATCTTAGCTAATATGAAAATAATCATCATGGAGGATAAAGACCGTGGAACCATAACAGCACAGAGGTTTCTCTGCAACAGCAGAGACTCCATATGGTTTACAGGGGCAACCCAGTATTTACATTCCATGCTAAACCACATGGGAAAGAAAGCAAAAAAACTGCCCAACACTCTGAGGCAAAACCTCCAACATCTTCATGTATAAGTTAGGTAGTCAACACAATACAAAGGGTCTTATAACAACAGGGTTATTCCATCAGTTTCCACACACACGTTATGGTTACACTCACACCTCACCCACGGTCATATCTGGTTTGCAATAAGGACAGTGCATCTCCTTCAGACTCTGGAGTGCACCAGGAGCTGCTCTCAAATCACTGCTGAGAATGCACTGGCAGCCACTGGCTCCTCTGCACCATACAAGTGTCAGTGTGAGGTACAAGTAAATTAGTCCTGCTCCACAAAAGCTCTCTAATGAAGCAGATTCGATCAGTACCACAGGAAACAAAAATCAAAGCAAGCAAAGCAGCACAAACAGGGTTTAAAAAAAAAGCAGAATGACTCAAATTATTATCAGTAACACTAGCAGCCCAGTCAAACAGTATTTTGGGTTGATTTGGTTTCACTCTTTTACATACCAGTTGAAGGTATCTGATCATCAGAGTTCTCATTCACCTAATTAGCTGGTGGACATGCTGAAAAGAGTAGAAAGCAGTAGATAGGTAGCAGTACTTGAGCAACATTTATAAAGGAACCGAAAGCAAATGAAGAAGAAGATTACTGATCTTTTTCTCCCCCCAAGTCAGAAACTGACAAGGGTCTTCCTTTCCCCCACTCAAAAAGGAAATGCAGTTTCACTACCCACAGAGGTAGTTTTAATCAGAATCTCTCAAACAGTGGAGTGTCTGCAGTTACAAGGGGGAGGAGAGATTCCTGTTTGTACATAAGGTCTGATACTGTGTGACATGCATTGCAAAAATATACTACCTGCTTTGAAAGCACATATTCTGTTAGTCCAAAGTTTAAAACTTGGAGACATCGTTGTTTAAGTCACAGAAATCACTGAAATATACAAGTAGATGAACTCTAAGAGAAAGAATAGTCCCCAATTCAGCCAGGAGCTTGATTTAGATTTTCCCAAAATGGACACACAAGCTCAAGCATGTTGCTGACTTATAGCCAAGAGTTATCACAAGATTTCCAATTTCAGGCTCTTCTTTACAAGACAGCCAAGTTTAAAAACCATGGACTAAGACTCCAAAATGCCTTTAAGTTTGAAACTACACAGACCATACCACGTAGGATTTTCTACAACATACACCTTTGCCCTAATCCTGCTCCAACAAAATCACTTGGAGAAATAGCTTCAACCTAACACCAGCATATTTCAAATATACATATGTGGTTCTTTACCTTTAATAACAAAGGCTTCAGTTATCAAACGCAGGACATACAGAGGTTCATCTTTGCTTGAAAGGTCATCAATTCCTGCTTTTGCATACATGCTGATGGCATCTCTGTAGCATCCCTCCACATAATGAAGCTTTCCTAGGATCAGCATAGCTTCTGTCATATACTTCGGCTGAAATGGAGCAAGGAGAGAAAAAGTGTTTACAGGGTGAAATACCAGACAGGAAGAATGAAGTACACCACAGCAAATAAGGCAGGTTCAGAATGCTTTCCTCTCACAACTGCAAGGCCTAAGCTCAGGAGAGCAGTAAGCAATGAAAGCCAGGCAACCACTCTGGAGTTCAGGTTTGAAATACAGTTTGTAAGCCAACTCTTTGGTCTCAGCTGACCTGCTCTATCGATTCACCAGCCACAAAGAGCACATAAAAGGCTGCCATTGTCAGAATTACCTACACACACACACACACAGAAAAACCCTTGCTTTTAAACCCGACAGTAAATATCACTTTTTAGACAAGTGCTTCCCTCCCCTCTGTACATTTAATTAAAAGTGAGAAAATGTCCAAATTTTCTTTAGCTGTCAAAGAATTTTCATGCAACAGTGAAAAAAACAGAAGGCACACCTGCTATTTCTAAGATTTGTTTCGTTTAAGGATTGAAAACATATGTAACAGAACCTCAGTAAAACACATCTGTTCAGACCCTTTGGAAAGCATGAAAAGTTTCCTAAGACTTCATACCCATTTTTTTTAATACATGCAATCAACACAGGGTCAATACTGCATCAGTAAGCTACTGTCACCACTAGCAAAGAAACAGTAGTTGGCAATTCGTGCAGCCAAATTAAACACAAGGAACTGGAAGAATTCGGTAGTTCTGACTGTTAATGAGGCTAAACTATAAAAAAAGAGGGTTGGACAGACTCCCCTTCCCTACTCCCTCCATTTTATGCTCTAAATAGGCTGACCTTGCTCATCAGAAATTAACGTGGTGGAAGTGTAACACACATTTCCAACCTAACTAAACTGGCCTGGCAATTTCAGGACCAAAAGTAGTACAAGTCTAGAACAGACTGTTGTAATTCATTTACATCTAAACACACTTATGCAACAGTGTGTCAAAGGACACCAATAAAGCAGCCGCCATCAAGGCAGAGTATTAAAACTCTCCTAAAGCTCTGCAACTGAGTCAACAAGCAGCTACCAGCCACACACCCAGATCACAAAGCAAAATAAAAGCATTACTTCTCTAATAGACACTGAAAGCCCTGCAAGGTTGTGTCCCAACACAACCCCAAGTTCTTGACAGCAGCCTGTGGTACATTTTTCTCCAGTCAGGAGCTAACGAGGCACAATTCCCTCAGAACTGTAGCAGCAGGAGGCCACGCTGCTGTGCTGTCCTGACAGCACACTTACGTGGCCACACCCCACCACCCCAGAGAAATTCTAAGTATTTATCCTGCTTCTTTCCAATTAGGAAAAAAGAAACAGGATATGTTCTTGTAGCACATAATTTCTTTGCCTACGAAAAAGCAAGTCTCACAACATAAAATCCTGCCTAGGGGAATTACCAGTCTCTTAGTATCACCTACAAAAGAGCACTGTACATCCATGGACACAAACAGGCAACACCCACACCCCGTATCAGACTAATAATCATATGAAAGCGATAACCAGCTGGCCGGAATTATGACAATTGAGCCCACTTACTCTTAGTTTCCCTCTGCTTAAGATATTGGTCAGATACTGTTTAGCTTCACTCAGCTTGGGCTCACTCTTCTCTGACAGTGGAATGGAGTCCTTCAGTTTGGCAAAGTTTTCCTTCAAACATTCCTCCAGCAGAGCCTCTGCAAGCAGCAAACTCCCATGGTCCTCTGAAAGCACACACCAACCAACAAGAAACATTGCTTACTGCCATGCTGATGATAAAAAGAATTACAAACACAAAACAACACACCTTTGAGATAGACAAACTCAAATGAGGGGATGAGGAAGAACTCACAGACAAAAATAAAGTTCCATTAACTTCTATCTAGTAGAAACGGCATGTTTCATATGGAAAAATGAAACACCACTGCATTGTAACTTGAAGATTTTCCCTCCTTAATCCTTTAATTTTGACAGCACCATTCCTATTTCCATTGTCAGTAATACAACACTTAAGAATTTTCATCACAAAACTCACTACCAAAAGTATAAGACTAAACTTTACAAATATTTCAGTGGATGCTTTTTATTTACAAAGGTACAAGCATGAAATGAATTATGTACATTATAGAGAAGTGATAGCAGTAACTGTATCAAAAACTTTTACAATTTTCCTGAAAGTTTACAGAAAAAAAAATTAAAAAGATAAATGATACACATTCTACACATCCATTACTAAAGACACACAAGGACTGATTCTCTGCTGTATGTGCCACATAAAACTCTTTCCACATTAAAATCCATCCCTGTTCACAGTTTCGCAGAAGAGACACTCAAACAGAGGTAGCAGCAATGGATACAGCATGAAGCATCATGCAGTGTGACAATCATGCTGAAAAAAGAAGTTTCATCTGCCAGAGTACTCAGAGTTCTTACATGACAGACCCATTTCCACAGTTCCCTCATTCATAACAACATTACCTCCAGCAGCAGACTAGTGGGTCAAGCCAGGTAAGGAAATCCTTGAATACCAAACAGCCCAGCCCTACATTTCATATATATTCCACGTTTCAAAGTCTGAAATTTGAGAATGAGGGAAACACAGTAGTGTACCTATTTCTGTATTTTCAGTCAGGAAACACATTATGCCCACTTTCTACCTATACACAACTTACAGCATATAATCATCAACTGCGTGGTGGTTTAGACTTTTTTGTTGTTGTGGCCTAAGTGTTCAGCTACATATTATGACCATAGCTCTTCCTGCTCATTCGCAGATACAGGTGCATAAAATGAGAAGTGTAAGTGTTCAAGTACATTCACCCCAAACTTGCATGCAATCATTTCTACACAATGAAGTGCTTTCAGGTAATCATTAATCTCTTAATCAAACTTAAGGAATTAGGTATGATCATAGACAATTAAGAAATAAATATACACAACCTCACAAAGCAAATACTACTGTTAGAAAAATCCCATCCAAACACACAATCATTTCTAGAAGCAAAAAACCTGTTGAAAGCAGCTCTGTAGCACTAACAAAGCATTACTCTTTCGTAACTAGAAAGTTATGATGACATAGCAACAAATTAACAAATCATGTTTTTACAGCAATCATACTGTTGTTACATCTCTTAATTACAAGGGAAGAAACTACTGTGAACTCTTCAACTACTAATGCCCCCAAAATGCATGGTGATCTCCGCACCTGGGAAAACACAGCTGAAACCTGACTAAAGTTCAAAGGTTGGCAGTATGATTCTCAGCACAGAGTTCGAGCTGCATCACGTAAACACTTGGAAAGCCTCAAAAATAAACATATATTAAACTACCAACATCTTCCCCATCATTGTGATTCCCATTGTGAAGTTTAAAGCACTTTAGGAAGCTTCAACGCTAGGGCCATATTCTGGACACACTCCCCTAAAGAAGGGGGTTTATTCCCAGAAGTGACTTCAGCGGCAGAACCCTTTGTACCGCTACCAGCGGGCAGGATCAGGTCCTGTTCACAACTTACTTACTGACCTCCGACTAAGGTATGCTGCCTCACTTGTTACAAAAGATTTCATTTAAAAAAAAGGGCATCAAATCAGTGCGTTGTAGCAGGAAAAATATACTAATATACTTGCTATTTAAGAAACTTGTTTTACATGTGAAAGCCTTTAAGTAAAGCAGTGCCCCTCAGGAATGGAGAAAGGTAACACAAGGGCACCCATCCAAGAAGAGCGCTGGGCAGGGGGCAAGAGGAACCAGCCTGACACGTATGGAGGAGCTGAAGGGACCTTTTCAAACGGCTGCAGCCCAAACGAGAGGGCTGCACCCGGGTCGGGCTCGGAGCCGGGCACCCGCCACCTGCGCCCCGGCGCTGACCGCG
>WEIU01020944.1:297174-314591 GCA_013389925.1 Aegithalos caudatus
GTGGGTGCTGGGGCCCGGGCGGGGGGCCGTGGGCCCAGCCCGATGCGGAGGCGCTTTCTGGGGGATCCAGCCGGGAGTGGGAGCCCGGCTGGTGGCCAGCGCCGTGCCGGTGCAACCGGGGGTGGCTTCAGTTGGGTTCGGGATTAGAGCAGGAGCGGAAGCCGCCAGCCCGCCTTGGCTGCCCTCGGCCCCTCTGAAGCTCTGTACTCTGTCACTGCCCGTGAAGTGCGCACATGGCCGGCTGCGTGACGTCTTCCCAGCTGGGCGCCCCGTGGGGAATTCAGTCGTAATATAGCTACTAATGAGATGGAACCACTTCGGTGCCGTAAGCGACCTTTGCTCCCATAGCTGTGGGGCAGGTCTGCCTGAGGCAGAGGGCATGGGTGCTTGTTTGTCTGGAAGGTATGTGAAAACCCAAGCATCCGCATTAGCTGTGAGGAAAAAAACACCATTATCTGAAAATTACTGCATAATTCAATAAAGTAGGGACCCTCATAAACCCTCTTAATTGGAGCTCTCTAGTTCTCTGCTTGCCAGGAGTTCCCAATGCAGCAAATTCTGAAACTTAATGGGGTTGTTTCTAAGCACTGTCTAAATCTGCTGAAAGTAGATTGTATTTTTCAGCTGTTTTTTGGGGGGGATGTTTTCCTTTTTGTAGGAGATCACAATGGCCCAAAGGATGTTCAGAACACATTTGCTATTCTGCTTTGCTATGGCTGCATTCTTCGTCTCTGCCCTAGCTGAGGAACACGTAGGAGAGAGTCAACATCCAAATATTCGCCTTGATAAGAATTTGGTACAAGATAAAGAGTATGTGTTCCATGTTCTAAAAGTGTAAACTTTACTTCTTAATTATTTTCTTATCTCTAAAGTGTTATGCGGGTTGGACTTAAGCCTAGGGCACTGTTTTCTCAGAATGTTCATGATTAGCTAAAGCCAGATGAGACATGCTTGATAAATTCATAGAGATATGAGACTTAGAAAGGTCTCTCTGGAGTCTTTAGCCTTATTTGTGCTATAAAATTTTTCTTATAGAAATCCTGCTTACCCATAGCAGCATACTTTAGACAAAATCATATTCCTAGAGTTAGAGTTAGAGTTTATTTTCTCATTTTCTTCTTCGTAAATGCGGAAGAGTTCTAGCAGCAAGTAAAACTCCCTAGAATTCATGGTTGATTGGGAAAGAGCTTCCTCTAGTTCCTGTGCTTTGGAAGACTGCCAAAAAGAGATTTTGAGCTCTGCTTCAGTTGTTTTAATAGGCCTAAGTAGGCCAGAAGAAATAGAAATAGCTATCAAAGGTATTAGAGGCCTCTACACCCCCTCTAACAAACAACCTTTGTGCCCCCTTTATTTTGCTATCAGACTGCAACTTTTAGTTGTCCAGGGTGCTTTTAGACGTACAGTATTTGATCAAAGACTAAATTTTCTGTAAACAGAGCATTAAATTAAAATTAAATTAAATTAAAAACTCATGGAAATGTTGTGGTTTTTTCCTTAGGCACATCATGGAACATTTGGAAGGTGTTATCGAGAAACCAGAATCTGAGATGTCTCCACAAGAGCTGCAGCTCCATTACTTCAAAATGCATGATTATGATGGCAATAATTTGCTCGATGGGTTAGAACTTGCTACTGCTATCTCACATGTCCACAAAGAGGTTGGTGTAGTTTTGTAAGGGCATATGTGTTTGGAAATAGTTCTGACTCTAGAAGCAGCAGAACAGTTGCAACACATCCTCAGTGCAGTAACGGTTTGGCATGAAAATTAGACTATTTTTGTCATCATAGTTTGGGTTGAATTTATAAATGTACATTATCACAGCTTTTCATGTCACACTACAGTTTTTAGAAGTTTCCATTTTAGTTTAAACTCTAGAATCAGGAAGGGATTCAGAGTGAAAACCATTTTACATTGGGCTTACTTTGGCAGGTAGGGATGGGGAGAAGGGGAAATCATCCAAAATGGGGCATGAGAATTTGTAGAAATATCATGTGATATAACACTGTTTTCAGCTTCAGACTGTTACTGCTGTGTATACACAAACTATAAAAAACCTCTTGCACAAAACTTGTGTTAGAAGAACCTGCTATAGTTTGCCTCTTCCTAAACTAAATTTCTCTTTCCAGTCATTAGGAACACAATAGAAACACATTATCTCATATTGACCTTCTGGAAGTTACAATTCAGAATAGCATAACTTCCTGCTAATAACGTCTGGCAAAAATACCGAGCTAAGAACAGAATAACGACTGGCTGTTTCTTGTGCAAAGGCACCCCTTTGTGTTCCCATAAGGGGTGTTACTAAGAATTTTACTGATTTTAAGCTACAGGGCTGAATTTTTTCACTTCTGTGTTACTGTAAGGTTTCTGTAGTGAATAGAAACTACGGTGTCTATACTACATCAAGATCCTGATTAAGAATACATTTATTAGATTAGATGAGTGTCCATTATTATGCATTGGGGTATTCAGCTTTTGGAACTTCTGACCAAGAATGTTGACTGTGGAATGCTTTTTCTGAAGTCCAAAGAATTTTGACTTCAAAGCTTCCACCTGATGGAATTTGCTTATACTGTTACAAATTATTACATAAAACTTAGTGCCAAATTAGGCAGCAAACATGAACAGCTTAGTAAAAAATTAGTTGTCAGTAATTTGTCTCATGTGCCACTAAATGGAAAAGACTGCTAAACTGTTCACTGTGGGTTTTTTTTGTAGGAAGGTGGTGAGCATACCCAAGCAATGAAGGAAGAAGAGCTGATTAGTCTAATAGATGATGTCTTGAAAGATGATGACAAGAACAATGATGGATACATTGACTATGCAGAATTTGCAAAATCACTGGAATAAGGGTTTGTTTCTCCTTCCAACCACAGGAAAATGTGAACCAATATAATGTGACTCATTACTGTCTTGTATCAACCTCTGTGCTGTGAGAAGGTGTGTCAGTTCCAGCTGAATTTATTTGAAAGTTATATGTGTCAAGAGTTTTGCTAACTTGGAGTGAGAGCCATGTTTGACTAAACATAACTGCACATTTGAATCAAGAAGCATGGAAGTGTCAACAGTACTCACACAGGCTACAGCTGGTAAACTCCTGAGTAGCTCTGTATGAATACTAAATAGAATCACTAGCATTTAAATTTCAGGTTTTCACTCATTGGGTTTTAGAGTTCTTATTTGCTTACGTCTTCTATTTAAAATTATACCTAGAAAGCAAGAATAGCATATAGTTGTATTCCAAGGGTAAATGCCTTTACCTTCTCTCTAATTTACAAGGAAATCTGCAGATAAATACAGGTGCTTGAAACAGCAGTTTTGGAGGGAAAGCATTTGAGTGTGGGTTATGTTTGAGTTCCACATGACAACATACAGACTTTAAAAGTTTTTGAATAAATTGAGTATTTTTAAATATATGTACATCCTAGCATACCCTTATATATAAATATATATACATGTGTTTTTCAATTTTTCATCCTTTACAAATTTACTTTTTATATCTTAATTTACTGGGTTTTTTTTTTAATCTATCCTCCATGTTTTCTTAAGAAAATAGAAGTATTTTTATCACATTTATATGTTGTGTTAATGCTGTATAGCATTTGCTAGAGTAGCTTCTGCTCTCTTGTTCTGTATCACAGCATGGTCATGGTTGGAAGGGACCTTACAGATCATTCAGTTCTGTCACCCCTGCCATGGTCAGGGACACATTGCCACTAGACCAGGTTACTCAGGTGCTCGCTCTCCAGTGTTAGGGCATCTACAACTCCACTGGGCAGCCTGTTCCAGTGCCTTTCCATCCACAGAGGAAAGAAGTTTTTCCTAACATCTAATCTAAACCTAGCCTCTGTCACTACACGCTCTTGTAAAAAATCCCATTCCATCTTTTATGTAGCCTCCCTTCAGGTACTGGATGGCTGCAATTAAGTCACCCCAAAGCCTTCTGTTTTCCAGGCTGAGCAATCCCAGTTCTCTCAATCTTTCCTCATAGGAGAGGTGCTCCATCCTCTAATCACTTTGATCTTCCTGTGGATGCTCTCCAACAGGTCCCTGTCTCTCCTGTGCTGTGCCCCAGAGCTGGATGCAGTGTTCCAGGTGGGTCTCAGCAGAGCAGAGCAGAGGGGCAGAATCCCCTCCCTCCCCTGCTGCCCACGCTGCTTTGAATGCAGCCCAGGACACGTTTGGCTCTCTGGGCTGTGAGTGCTCATGGCTGGGTCCTGTCCAGCCTCTCCTCCACCAGCACCCCCAAATCCTTCTCAGCTGGGCTGCTCTTGATCTGTTCATCCCCCAGCCTGTGTGGATACCAGGGCTGCTCCATCCAGGTGCAGCAACCTGCACTTGATCTTGTTAAACCTCATGAGATCCCTGTGGACCCAGTTCTCGAGCTTGTCCAGGTCCTTCTGGATAGCATCCTATCCTTCAGGAGTGTTTTGAAGGTCACATTAACAGTAAATCTGTTTAATATTAAAGCTTTTGTTCAATTTGGGTTTTACAGTATTAGCCAGCAGGAGTGAGCAAGAAATGCTGCCTTGTTGAGGTTTAAGTTCATATTCCTTGACACTTAAATTATGGTATTACTTTCAGGAAGTATTTCATAATAGTTTCAAGCTACTTGAGTGTTTTCAAATTATCATAGCTCTAGGAATGTTTTCACTGTCTTGACTCAATATTTGATAAGTCAAGCAGTTTAAGGATATTAGAGTGCTGATGTATTGCTGTGTTATTGATGTTTGGTGACTGAAACAACTGAAATCTTAAACTGCATTCAATGATTATTCATTAATAAAGAATCTAAATGTTAGCCTATTTCTGTAAAATGTATAAAGAACTATTTTCTATACAAAATTATTCTTATATGAGAGAAACACATTTGTAAAAGAAATTATTTCCTCTCTTTAAATGTTTGTGCAATGAAGCCTGAGTGTTGGATTTTTTTTCCTTGTACTAATTATTTATTTTGAAACCTTTGTGACCAGGGTTGTGCTGGTTGTACAAGCAATAAAATTAAGCTGAGGGTTTTGCATGCTGATAGGATACACAAGCCTGAAAGTGCTAGTAAGAAATGTACATCATTTGCCAATGTGTTTTTAAGCCCATCTCTCTTATTCACAGTCATCTTAAAAGAAAATTCTTTCAGTTACAGTTACTTTTTTTTTAAAAATCTCTTCTGAGGCTGAATGATCTGGAGTGAATGAATTGGAAAAAAGTGTAGGAAATGCTAGTGGCTAAGAGGGCAGAAGAGGTTAAGCTGCTCAGCTTTGAGCACTTAAAGCAGGTTGCCTGTAGCCCTGTCAACTCTTGTATGCTTATTGCTCTTGTGGTTTAACCCCAGCTGGCAGCAAAGGACCACAGAGCTGCTCACTCCCCCTGCTAGATGACAGAGAGAATCAAAGGGCAAAAGTGAGAAAACTTGGGGGTTGAAATGAAGATAGTTTAATAGCTAAAGCAAAAGCCCTGAGTGCAAGTAAAGCAAAATAGGGAATTCCGTCACCCCTGCCCCTGGGCAGGTGTGTGCCAGGAGAGCAAGGCTCCATTACACAAAATTATTGCTTGGGAAGACAAATGCCATCACTCCAAATAGATCCCCCTCTCTTCCTTCATCCCCCTTAGCTTTATATGCTGAGCATGACACCAAGTGCTCAGGAACATCCCTTTGGTCATTTGGGGTCAGCTGTCCTGGCTCTGTCCTCTCTCAACTCCTTGTGCACCTCTCACTGGTGTGGTGGGATGAGAGACAGAAAAAAAGACTGTGTAAGCTCTGCTCATCAATAATGAAAAATCCCTGTGTTACAAACTCTATGATTTTCAGCACAAATCCAAAACACAGCTCCATACTAGCCACTGTGAGGAAAATGAACTCTTTGCCAGCCAAAATTAGCACACTACTTAAGGTTCTGAGTTTTCAGTTTATTTGAGATGAAAAGGCAAGACTCTTACACACAGTTTTCTCATCAATGGACCTGTAAGTCCATTTATATACTTCTGTTGTATCCATGTGTATATTTATTAACTGCTATTGTATGTGGCAAAAAACATGCACCATAGAAGCTTCATATTGGAAATCATGATAAATGCTGGTAATATGAACATTATTTGCCAGCTATTTTAAATTTGTTTTAAAGCTTCAAAAGTATAAATAAAAAAATTATTTACTGTAAAGGGAAAACAAAATTGGCACCTTTGATATGTGTGAAGAACAAAATAAGATTTCTGCTTTCCTAGAAAGAACCATTCATGAAAAGTTACTCAAGCTGAAACCTGCATCATGTCTTTACTCAGCCTCCTCAAACAAATACACATATGTAATTAAGTACAATTAAAGATAAGTGTTTTAAGAGCTGTCTAGGGAGCTTTCTCAGTTATTAAGTAGAAAAGTGCAAAATTGCTGAGAGTGATGGTGAATCAGACTTCCTTTTTTTTTTCAAATATAACTACTTTGTGTGCTAGTTGTAGCTAGATGATATCCCTAAATGTGCTGACACAGACCATATGTAAATACAATATTTTCCATTTAATGTATAAAATATAGTAAATAAGGCCTTTACAACAGTAGTACTCATCTCTAAAGCAGTTCTAGCTTCCACAGAACAGTACAATCTCCATTTCACAGATAAAGAACAAAAGAGAAGGGCTGTTTGTTTTACTGAAGATCAATAACATCCCTGGCAGAAACAGAAGATCAGGAGAATGCCGTTACGTGTGATCTTCCCATCTTCCTAGTCCATGACCTCAAGGGAGGAAGATTAGCATTCCCCATTGGAGAGAACACATCTAGCCTTGCATTACTGTCTATAATGTGCTCTGTTAAAGATTTAGATTATCTGTTTCTACCTCACAAAATATTGCAGAATCTAGCAGCTAAAGAAGATACTTAAACTTGTTCTTGAAGCTCTTCTAAACTGAGTGGGTATTTTAGAAATAAATCAAGAACAAAGTCTGTACAGAAAAGAGAAAGCTCTTAACAACTTGACCAGTGCCTGTCAGACTTCTGTTAATGACAGGACTGCCTCGAAGCTCTCATCAAGAGTTTTGCCTGCACATTCACACAGGCTTTATGACTTTTTGGGGTTTCTTCATTAATCACCTATGAACTGAAAATGTCTTAGATTCATTAGAGGAACGGTTACAGCCTCACAAATTCCAGTTTTGTCTAAAGTATTTTTTAATCCTGCAATTCACAAGTGAAAGAAGAGTAATTCAGGGGCGATGTCATAATTGAGAGAGCCACTAGATAGCGTATGGGCACTGCACATCAGTTCCCTGCAGTATGGAACCGAGATTCAAGAGCCTGCATTTCCCTAAACCATCAGCAGTACTCAGACTACAGGCACGGCTTGCTCCTCTATCTTACAACACCACATTGACAGCATGATGCCTGCATTTTTATTAGTTTATAGCTGTCATAAAAGTTGACTACAGATGGGACTGGTTACTGGTAATTAATTTTCATTATTTAGGGAATCCAAATTGACTGGAAGTGATAGTAAAGTAACTCTAATTGTAATTTTGTCAGTAAAAATAATTGTGTAATAGGAACACTTTTTAATACAAGCTTCAAGCTTGGTCTGACTTCTTGACCATCTCTAGATGAGCTGAGAGAGGGGCCATGATGTATCTACAGTGGTCTCAACCAATGTTAAAGAATATTGGAGGGTTTTAGTAGGACCTGAAGTCTTACTGCTTTTGCATTAGATACAAGAGCTTCTGTCACCGTTCTTACAAGGCAAAGGTCCAGTAGGGTCTGATCAGCCATTTCTGCTTAAGTTGATGTTTATTGCTTTTTTTCCTGCTCTCCCCATTACATATAAGTCTCACTGTCCATTGCAACATGAAATCACTGCATAATTGTCTAAGCTTTTAATAAAATAGGCAGGGCAAGCATCCTTGCATACCTTAGTCTGGAGTATTTATTATCACAATGAATTTGTGTTCTAAACACTTCATTAGCATAAGTCCTCTGTCCACATTGACTGAGATTCATTACAAGGGAAGTTACTAATACCTTACAGAAAGTTTCTCTGAAGTTATATTTTTCTTCCCATTCTGTCTGATAAATTCTGAAGAACAGCCTAAATCTTAAGGCCTAATACACACAATAATTGTCACAACCTTCCTCAGCTGGACTGCAGCTTTGCAGGTAGATAGAAGGCAGTGTAACATACAATTCAAAAGTCTGCTGCCAGATAGGACATTTTACAAGAAATCAGCACTGCAGAGAACATAGTGTCATCTTCTGCCATCTGATCCAAGTGACCAACAACACTGGATTTCAAGAAGGCAGATGTCAATAAACTCAGAAAATGGATAGGGCAGATGTAATAAGAGGCAAATCTAAAGGAAAAACAGATTATGGCCAGCTGTCAGTTCATTTAAGAAATGTTAGTAAGGAACCAAGTGGAACTATGGCATTTTAGAGGAAAGTAAAGAAATTCAGCAGAAGTCAGCAAATTCAAAACTTTTTAATGGACCTCAGTTGTAAGAGAGATATCTGTAAAACAGAGACTAGTACATCTGGTTGAGAACCCAGCACAATTCATGGGAGGGTGTAGAGGGGGTGTAAACAGTTACTAAAGATAAAATGGACTAGATACAACTAGCAAAACTTACCAAAAATAAATTTTACAGCTAAGAAGAGAAAAACAAAGGGAAATTTAGAGCAGTATTCTATAATGGGCAAGTGCAGAGGATGTTAAGGAAGTGGAAGAGTTTAATGCCCTTTTTTTCTCCCTTTTTCATCAACCTTACTTAAAAGATCAACAGCAACCAGAGACTGCAATTATTTAGGGGACAACATTTCAGCCTAAAATCTGCAAAACTTGTTTAGAGAATAACATATCACATAACAAGTCTTCCAGTTCTTCGAGCAATTTCACTCTTGAAGTCTTAAAGGGAAGTTGAAGTACTAGCTAGAGATGTCACATATCTTGAATTTATTTTACATAATTTTTTGCAAGGCCTTTAGTGGTATTTCCTATAATAGCCTCATGGATATGCTAGTGAACTGTGTTCTAAATGAAACTGGTGTGGAAAGGGGCAGGAGGTCAAGTGTAGTTGGATAATTGTATCCACAGGGTATTCCATTCTAACATATCAAAATGTGTATGTATTTTGAGGAATTCTGTGGGCCTTGGTCCTGCATAAGGTTTTATGTTTCCAATGAAGGCATAGAAGATTGAATATGAAGTATGAGTATGAATCTTGCAGATGGAACAAGGAAGGACTGCAGATGTTACAGATACTAAAAAAATCAGAATCTAAAATGTTCTTGATATGACTTAGATCATATAAAATGGATGGAACACAATAGTGCAAAATGCTTACACAGAAATACTCATCTGTTCTTGCAAAACTGTTTAGGTTCACAAGAGAAAATACCAGGGACTAAATTGGAACAAGCTGAGCATGAAGGGCAAAGCCCTCACATAAGGATGTTTAAAGGGTCTTAAAGAGTACTGAAAGAGACAATGTGGGCTGATTCTCATAGGTAAAGGTTTCCCTGGAAAATCACAACCTGTTTTAGTGCAGTGTACTTCAAGTAAGAGATGAAACAATCAGCAGGGGAGATCAACAAAAATTGACAGGGGTCCAGAAAACATGAGGGAAGGCTGCAAGAAATGTCTTTTTTTTTCTTTTCTCTGAAGTAACAATAGAGATAGAAGGTTAATATTCTTCAACTAAAAAGCTGTTGCAAAGAATAAGGAACTACTATGTTCCTGATGGAAAGATCAGGAAGAATAAACCATTAGGAAGCATAAACCAAACAGCTTTGGAGATTTAGATTAGACATTGGACAAAACCTCTGTATCAACGATAAAATACTGCAGTTTGGGGTGATATGATTGCAATGTGGCCATGGGATAGAAAGGTGGGGTTAATGACTTTCCCAGATTTCCTCTGGTGAAAGCCCATCTCTGAGTGATTCAATGACTCACAATACCTGTGTGGACTTGATTTTGGAGGAGAAGTCCCTCGTGATGGGATCCACAACTGCGAACTGAATGTAGGATCTGAACAGAGGGAGCCAGTGCTGAGCTCCAAGTCTCAGAGGAGTTTTCCTGAAGATCACACAGACTGACCCACTCTCTCTGCTGTAAGGCCTTCCTCTACTCTTTATCATTTCTGGAGACTATCATGGAGCCAGCCATACTCTGGTTTTCAACTCATTCACCTAGATACCATTTTTTCATCTCTTCTTTTTACCATTACAACTCATTTTCCTTCTTGAAAAGTTTCTCCTGTAAACTTACTCAGCAGTTCTGCCTTCCAGTCAGGCCATTTTTCAGTCCCACAATGGCCAGTGAGATAATCCTGCTGCACTTAGTTCCTGTGCTGTATGGCAGAGCAGTCTGTAACCAGCAGCCTGCTGCTCAGTCCTGTCAGGGTATGATCACTGTCACCCGTGTCTAGGTGCAAAACTCTTCCTAGTTTCTACTGAGCACATTCAAAATGTGACTGTCAAGAGCCAGAATCGAACACTTTGACTACAAGACAATGCTTCATTTAGGATTCAAGTCCTAGCTCCAGAGCACAGAGAGAAAAACAAAAACCCCCAAAATGAAACAGTAAAGACTGTTAAAATACTGTTAAAAGTATTTAAAATGACAAATTAAATTCTTAGACCTATTTTCAACCAATAGTCAACTACTTTTGTTGATGCTGAGAATATAGCATGAGAACATCCATACTGAGTCAAAAGCAAGGTTCATCTAGCCCTAGATCTTTCTTCAAATAGTGGTGAATAACAGGTGCTGATGTAATAATAAATGGAGAAAGAATGATGTCATACTTCTCCCAAATACATACAAGGCTCCAGCAATTTCCAGATCAGGGACTTTACTTCAGCAACAGTGAAACCAACTGAGGTCTGGAGCTCAGAAGAATCAAGGCTTAAATGTCAGAGTCTGGGAACATTATTAACCAAATCCAAGGTCTCACAGAACATGTTCCATGTCCCATTGTCAATGGTGCGTGCTGGGCAGTCTTTACTGTTCACATTGCTCTGCTATAACTTTCAGTGCAAGCTAAGGGAATCATCCAGGGAGACCACATTAGTGTAGTGGTATAGCAGAACTGTACTGTTTGCAGATATCACATTCTTAAAGTAAGGGATGCTGAAAATAATCTAATGAGTGTTTGCCTGTGGTTTTGGTTATACTTCAAGAACCATATTTTAAAATTTCCCAATTATGAGAAAGTTCTAAGCACATATTTTGCAATAAATTCTCTTTAAGAATAGAATATTATGCCTCAGAACTTACTTGGTCATAAAACCACAAGTAAGCCCCAAAACACCCTGAAAAATAATATTGGCTTAATCGTGTGTGGCTTGCAGCCATATTGGCACAAATCATTGCAGGTATGAAATTTTTGACCCAATAAAAACCCTGAGATGAGTAGACTGAACTTTGAATTTTGTTCCCTTTGAAAAAGGCCTCCAGGGAGTGTGCAGAAGGGACTGTAAAGCCATGGTGTCGATTTCAGCATGGATTGCAGTGGAAATCAGGAAACATACAGGTGAGGATTTTAGACAGCAGTACCTGCAGATAGGACCAGTCTCATATAAGAAATATGCCTGTTCAGGATACATGCAGAGCCGTCTAGAAACCTTACATTGCCACCATAGATTTGTAAACACATTGGTACTGACTAGTTGAATTAAGATCTCCAAAGAGCACATAACACAGGGAGGCAGGGACCACTTTCAGTAACCAAATAATTCTGTCACCAGACAGCCTAAAACTGTTCAAAGGCACCGTTTTTAGCCAAGACCAACAGATCTGAAATATTTTTTGAATCTCTAGGCAAATGAATTTTCAGGATGTGACAAGCCAAAAAGTCTTTAGGAAACTCTCCAAGCAGATGAACTCATTTTTTTTAGCCATCATCTCTCTTAAACACCTTGACCAGTTTCCTTCAACTCTTCCAAAAAATCTGTCCCAGAATAAGATTATGCCTGTGAAGCTGTAGGTGGATAGGGCTAATTTTGGCAAATGGAAGAATAGGAATAAAGTCAAGTTTATATGGAAACTTAAAGACATTTGCAGCTTGCTGAATACCATTCAGTGGGATCTATATAATACATGATCTTTCCATTGCAGCAAAAATATAAAGTGCTTTTATTGTCATTAAGGGAAAAGACCACTAGGAGACAAAAAGACCTGTCAGGTCATGCAAGTATTTTTGCTTCCGCCCGTTAAAATGTTTATAGGATCCAGATTATTTTTCTAAAATCTTGGCTTGAGGATCTGTACAGTGTGTTACACCATGCTGGCAGTGCAGAAGATGACAATTTCTGACTGCAGATATGCCTCTACCACAGACCTTATTAAAACTGCAGCATGGCATTGACACACCAAACTAAAGCATTAAATTAGCCAGCCAAGGTACAGCAACACCATGGCACTGCCATTACACACCACAGCATGCTGCAAAACCCACTCTAAAAGCAGAGCTCAGTCATGGCCAGGTGCTGTTGGCAGGCCACCCTGAACAGCTTTCCTGGGATAGTGGACCCAAGCTACCTAGTTTAATGGGAGTTCAGGTTTGTCAGAGATCTAAATCATATGATGGTCCAGTAGTGCAGGTAGTTAAATGAAAATATTCTGTGTGGTTATAAAGTCTGCCTCTAGATAGTTCCTAGGCAATAGCTCCTACAATTCAAATTGCCCAGGGAATTTGACATAGGGCACACAGTTTTTACTGAGATCTGGAAATTTTCTGGTTTGTGTAATGGTTAAGGAAAAACTCCCCTTGGGGACCTTACATTGCCCTTTTCAGATTCCTGTGACAGGTAGAGGTCCTTTCTAGGTCCTTGTAAATCTCACTTAATAAAAGTCTCTGTAGGGAATGGGAAAGGGTTATATAGGCTGCAGGCCAGACAGCACATTTCCACCCAATGTGCAATTGAGCTGTCATGGGCAGATACTACTCACAGAAATACACACAGTTCTCAGAGATACTTTAGGTCCTCTAACCACATCCCACACCTGACCCACTTATTTCTCACATCCATACCACTTGTTTCTGGTCACCAACTGTCCTCCCAACACAACCACCTCACCTAGGGACCATTCAGCCTGAAAACTCTTCCTGTTGACCTCTGCAGTACTGCTTGGAAATGCAGAGGAAAAAGTACCAACATTGATTCTGCGGGCCAAATAAAAGTCATTTGACTTTTAGCTGCTAAGCTAATTCATGTCTAGGAACCAGCAACTTCAGCCTGGTACTCAGAGCAGCATGGAGATGTGAAAATCTGTTCTTAATCCTATATGACAGGGATTGCTGGTCAGAAATAAAACAGCTGTATTTCTAGACAGCAGTAAAGAAGGAAAAGTTTGAGCAGAGGAGAGCTATAAAGCCATCACACACACACAAACCTGGGATGTGCTCAAACTTAAGCCATTAGATGTGCTCCCTGGTAGCATAACCTCAGCCTGCTTAAAGCAACTTCTGTCAAAAACATGGGTACAATATGGAACTAAGTATGTCAGGGGAGAAAGTACAGCCTCAAAAGACATTGCAAAAAGTTAAAAGAGTCAACAATATTTAGCAAGTTGACAGCTCTTGACACAGAACTTCTTGCATTCAGGCTGTTTAGCAGCAACTCCAACTTCAGCAGCAGCAACTTCAACTTCCTGAACACAAACCACCAGGGAGCATAAAACTCCAGATGTTTTTCCTTCTCACTCAAGAGAGGAGAAATTAAGAGTTACCTCCTAAAAATTTGTGTTCAAGTGACTTTTCAGTAATACATGAGCTTGGCAACACCATGACTATTCATCTAGGCCCTTCTACACACAAACCTTCAGTTTCTGGTGACATATGGCATGGGAAAATCCAGCTCAAGCAGCTGAAGTTTGGCAAAATTATAAACAATCAGAAACAAGGTCTTCTAACGGAGGCTGTTAGACAGCATTAGCTATTGGGCCTCTGTCATCTTCACAGCCAGAGAGTGATTTAATCTGTCAGTTATGTGAGCACTACGAGTGATGAATAGGTCTTTGTATTCATTCACATCAAGTATGTACCCAGACTGGCATACAGTGTGAGGGTTCTTTTGTCTGATAGTCGACTGGATCTCTAAAGAGCTGGGAATTTGCACAGAACAGCAAAGTAGTGCCACAAAAGATACCACCCATGTTCAGAAAGAGGGATTCCCGAGGTGGTTGACTAATGCCATTCCCCCATGACTTAACTTGTCATCATTACCTACACAAAAGTCACATGTCAAAAAAGTAGTCCAGTTTTTCAGCCCAGTTTTAGCCATCCTAGATGGCCATATTTAAAATCAGGGTGGCATAGGGGCACAAGTGCAGCTTGTCCAAAACTGCCAGCAGCTGTCAAGACAGCAGCCATAGGGCTCCTCTGCAGAGCCAAGCCACTTAGCCCCTGCCAGCAGCCCCGAGTTTCTGGGTGACCACACTCCTAGAGGCACTCAGCTATGCTGTCAGCACGAGGAGCACAGCAGGGCCCAGGGCTGCCCAAGCCAAGCTATTCCTTGATGGAATGACCTCTCCAGGCTTTATTAGTGAGAGCAGTTTTCTGGCTCCTTTCTTTTGCTGCAGCAGCACAGAAGGACAAGAACTGGGCTAACAACTCATATCATGTTTTTAACTGGTATAAATGAGAGCAGAGTATCCTCTATCACAGGCCTTTACAAATAAAGCTGGTCAGCAGCTGCTTGGGCTGGAAACTGACTGGAGCAGGACCACAGGGGGACAAGAGTGAGGTGTGCCATCTGATCAAGGTAATTTATTAGGTTGGCTTTATAATTCTGGGGAAGCCAGTGGCAGCTAGTCCTAAGTCAAACTGCTTCTGCATTTGCCATAGAAAAAAATGCCAACACGTACAAAGTCCAGTAAAATTAAATTATTATAAAGCTTCCAAAGATATTTCCATATTCCAGCTAAAAACTCTCTGGAAAGTCTCAGTTTGATAGAGATTACATACTACCTCACAACTTCTCCTCCCAAGACAGGTACAGCTTCTGAACTTCCCTCTGTTGTAACTGGACTGAAAAACTGGAGCACTGGCCACACCTCAACACATCCCACTACATTTGGTATCACCCACAAAGATCACTTCTACCATTCAGATGAGTATGGCCTATTTATTTTTCTCTTATTCTTGTGATTAGTTATCTCTTAGGACCTTATCCCAGTGTGGACAAGGTGCTCAGACTTTGTAAGCTCAGTCAGACCATGAATAAAATGAATGATGCCTTCCCTTTCTTTTCACTTTCTGGGCTGCCCTTAAACAATCTTAAGGGTGAGCTGATCCTGGGAGGACTCAGCAGAGTGGCTGTGGGTGACAGGAGGGTGGTATAGGATTTGGAAGGGATATGCTGGCAGACTGATATATTATGGCCACAGCATAAAGGCTTGACCCCTACTGGGCTGTTGAGGTGACCTGTGCTAGCAGAGCATGGTGCTACCAGTAGCCACAACCAGAGAAAGTAAGGGAACCTTTCCCTCTGCTATTTCCCTGTAGGTCAGACCTAGGCTTCTGGAGAGCACCTTTCCTTAGTCCTCAGTGAGCAGCTGGACCTAGGGCCCCATCAATCTCTGTGTGGGAGTATCTAGAAAGGCTTGAATGACATTGTCCATCGCTATCAGGAAGCAAACCATACCCCCAGGCACAGGACTGTCAGGGCTGTCTCCTCACTTTTATCTGTCCACTGCAAAAGGAACTGTTGAAGTGCTGGCAAGCCCTGAACTATGAGTAGGCACTGAAATCCATCCCTGTGCAATGAAATGGTAGGAATTAAGTGCTCAGAGCTAAGAGTGTGTTTAAGTGCTCCACTGAAAGGCATAAACCTTCAACTGAATGTTTTCAGAGAATGTGAGATAAGGGGAAGATGAAACATTCACCTAAGAGCCATTACTTCTGCAGGCACATGAAGGGTCTACTGTCCAATGAGATCACGGGCAGCTGCATTTGGAACCACCAGGCCAGAGATAAAGTTAAACCAGGACACTACACAGGGGTACCATCTGCCATTTAAACACAGCAAAGAAAGACAATACAGTCCCATACCTGTAAAGATGCAAGCCACTCCAGGCAGTTATCAGGTTCACTGAACAACCATCAACCCAGATAACTAGAGAGAAGGTACTGGCTTCTCAGAGTGTTGTGTGCTCTCTCCTTTTGATAGATGAGTCCCAGAAGTCATGCATAATTTTCATAAGGTGAGATAATAAGCTGTCAGTTGTAGGAAGCCTAGAGCTAACCACACAGAAAATCAATGGTCTGAAAACAAGAAACATGTCAAACTGCAAAACAGATTCTTTCTTTAAAAATAAAATGAGGGAGTGATTTGAACACAAAAGCTTTGGCTTAGAAGTAATATTCTAGCCATCAACAAAATAGGAGTAAAGGAGTAAATTTCAGTGATTCCTGAGTGATTTGATATGAAACATGCTGAAATTAATTCCTGTTATGGATATGCCTGTCACTTCTTGCTTTACAAGCTGCCTCACTTCACCCCCAGCTTCTCTTCTTCCCTGTAGATATCAAACTAGAAGGGAAAGGGAGAAGAAAAGAAGATTGCAGGACAGAGAGGCAACCTTAAAGTAACAATATATAGTACTTCTGTATGCTTTATCCCATATTTCATACACATGGTTTGACTCTCAATAAGTATACTTACCGATGTGTAGTTATGCAAGTGACAGGGAAGACTTAGATGGTCATGGAGTCCTGTGAGCAGAGGATATCCCCTTGAACAGAAAGTGTGTAGGAAAATTCCTGTAACCCACAGCCACTGACAGGGCACCACATGGGCTGTGGTGGCAGGATGGGATGTTGGTCTGGCTCTGTGGAGCCCTGCTCAGGCAGGACTGTGGGCAGATGGAGCCTGGCCCTGCTGCAGCATCACTGAGGTAGGCAGGCTCAGGGAGCAGGTCCTTGGGCAGGCTGAGCAGGGGGCTGGGCAGGACATTAGAAGCCCTTTGTGCCTCTGGAGCACTGGCAGCCGTGGCAAAAATGCCAAAGATATCCCATGCCTATGTAAGGAGAGATGAGTTAGAGGCAGGTTGTGCAGAAACAGCTACCTTCAGTGTTTTGGTCAAATTCAATAATGCCAGTAAAGGGAAGATATAAAACTCCATTACCCTGATTTACATGGCAGAGCAGTTCCAAGCACCTCCATTTCTATCAATGGTGAAGAACAGGTTTTTCATGGCCAAGAGAGCCAGCAGAAGAAAGGACCAAACTGAGTCAAGTGCTGTCATCCTCCTCTGTCCCACCCTGGGGCTGCCCAGGATGGCACTTCACAAAGGTGTAGAGGAGGAGGAGGAGGTTGGAAAACCAAGGCTATTGCTGCCTTCTCACACATCATTTGCATTGAGAAGGACCTAACCAGACACCCAGATTTATTCAGGTGTGGAATGTGGAATACTCTGTTTGCGGCTTTTTT
>WEIU01020944.1:315941-350163 GCA_013389925.1 Aegithalos caudatus
AAAAAAAAGTTTCTTATCTAATTAAAAAAAAAATCCAGATGAAAACAAACAAAAAAACCTTCTGATTTTTCCAATCCTTCTGATTTTTCCAAGACTTTCCTGTACTTACTTTCTCATTAGTTTGAGCTACATGCCTTTGAAGCTGTCCCTGAAACGCCTGTTGGCCTGAAATGGGGGGCAATTGAGTTCACCCATGTATCTGCATTGCTTTTACAGCAGAGGCAAGGAAAGTATGTCTGTTCTCACACACAAGTGCTTGCATCACTTGCCTGAAGAAGCACTAAAGCACAGTGGCTGATGACAACTCCAAGTGCTGTCTGCCACCAGGGTGCTCTCACAGCACTCATGGGTCCCTCATCAGGGCCTTCAGAGGCTGGCTAGGTCAGCACAGCTTTCAGTCACCACTGGTAACACTTGTGCTCCACTAATGATCCACTCCCCATTCAGTAGACAAAGCAGAATCTGAAGAGAGAAGAAAATATAATCCCTTGTTTTCAGAGTTACTGACACACGTACTGATTGTGACAAGAAAGTGTTCTGGTTAAATCTGTCTATAGTATAGCAAACTCTTTTGGATTGGCAAGGTTTGTAGATGACCAAGGTTTGGAATAGGTCTATAAAACCTCATTCTTCTTAGTTTTGACTTCTGTCATTTTCTGTTATATATCTTATTTTGCCCATGCAGTCACCTCATAATGTGTTAATCCATGTTGCTTTGAGGAAGCTCAGTTAAAGAAAAATCAATATAGAGCCTATTTTTTCCAGTAGCCTCATGCTCTGCCTACCATGGTTATAAAAGGATGGTGTTCATCCAGTTGCACAAATTATCAGCAACTTTCAAATGACACTGAAAATTTATTTTAAAAAGTCTTTATGAGTGGTGATTTTTAATTTTTTTTTATGAAAATCTGATTCTGTCAGATGCTTTTTTTTAATTCCAACAGCCTCTGATTTAAGAAAAGCTAAGCATTCTTATGGGAGGAGCATATTGTACCATGCCTCAATAATCATCAAAGTAATTAGGTCACCCAATCTGAGACTGAAATCTGAGACTGAAACTGTACTTCTTAAGGAGTGATGGCTTACAAGAAGATAGGCTAGATCAAAATTTAAAAAATCCCAACCCTCAAGTGACAAAACACCTGGGTAACATTAGTGGTTCCTGCTGCCCCTGGAGATCTTCACACCAAGAAATGAAATAATTTGCAGTAATTGTCCTCCTAATCATGCTATTACATTCAGTGTGAAAACAATGTATTTCAAAATCCCTCCCATCAAAATTAAAAGCTTCTATGCACTCTGAGTAGATATATTAAAAAATATTAATGTATATATGATTCTATGTATAAAGGATTTCTACATATATCAAAGTAATGATTCAGTATTTAAACACATTTTCAGGATTTTACAATGCTGATTTAAACATCTGCAATTCTGCAGCCTGGTTTAAATGTAGCCTGTGATATGACCTATATGCTTCTGCTTTCCAATACACACAGCTTCAGCCCAAAGTGCACCAGCTTGTACTTTTCCATATAGTGCTTTTGTTTTGGTCTCCTGTGCCAGGTAGTATTGTAACAGTTAAATGCAATATTGCTAATATTACACTAAAAACATCTCCTGCTCTACAGAATGTACTAGTCCTGAAGAAATGCAACTGCTGGAATATTGATCACTCAATAGGAGGCCAAACAATCAGACATTGGCAGTTTCTGTAGAATATTTGCAACCTTTGATTTTAGTCCAGCAGCATGGACAGAATGAAATTGCATTGGCAAGCCCACAAACTTGCCAAAAAATTTCAATTCCCCTCCCAGTGTAGTTCTATGGGATTCAAAACACCCCAAACAACTTCTGTCCTCCCTGAGCAATGATCACCCCCAAAGATGTTATTCTGCAAACTGGAAAAACCATACAAAGAAAACTAAATTAAAGAAAACCTGGTATTACTTAAAAAGAAACAAAAAAACCCCAAAAACAAACAAACAAAAACCCAAACCCAACCAAATAAATAAATAAATAAACCAAAACAGATTAAAAATCCCCCAAACAAAAAAAAAAAACCCAAAAAAACCAAAAAATCCCCCCCAAAAACAAAAACAAAAACTAAAACAAAACACCAAACCCAGACAAACAAAGCAAACCGTGCATTCATTATCCACTTAAATATCTTTTCTGTAATATTTAAAAAAAAAAAAAAAAAAGAGAGAGAGAAGCTGGAGACTAAAAAATAAAAGGCATCTTTAAAGGGTTCAGGTACATATTGCTCAGTGAGGGATGTGCTCAGGTTTCAGGGAAGTTCCTCACATTATCCTATTGGCAGCAAACAGAACCTGTGTTGCAGGGCTTTTGGGCTTGGGTCTGTGGGATTTCTAGATAACACCAGAGCAATATCTGTAGCAAGAATAGAGAAATGACCCTAGAGTACATAGGAAAAAAAACTAAAGAGAATTACAAGCAGATTTTAACAGCAAGACAAGAAGAAGACAGGGATGCTGAAAAAATGGAAGTAGAAAAACCCTCCAAAATTATAAAAACCTAAGATTAATTCAGAAATGTCTCCTCCAAAGCCAAGTATTCCCATTACCTCGCTTCATTGACAATGACATTTCCATGGGGCCTGGAATCTGATCTGGCACATATAATTTACAGAAGCTTAAAAATTTATTTACTGTAACAGCACACCAACAATGATATACTATGGATTTTAGATGAGCATTTTATATTTCCACAGAAGTCAATAAAGTTGTGCCAGCAGAAAACTTGGCTTTACAGTCACATAAAATATTTTATCTCAAAGAACAATAGAAACTCTAATCAAATTGAATCACTTTACATTGTTACAAACTGCAATTAATCTGCTCAGACTGAATAGCCATGTGAATTTTTGACTGAAAGGCATGTCATTAAGTTTCTCAGTTGTTTACATGTAATGCAACATGACAGGAATTTGTATGGAGATGAGAGAAAATAAGCTATTTGACATTAACTGTTTGGAACCCTGTCTATGGCTGTTTGCAGTCTGCAGTGGATTGGCAGGGCTGATCATGTGCATAAGTGTAGGAGAATTTCTCATAATGAGTTGTTCTTTGAGAAACATTGGGTGAAAACTCACTGTCTTTGGGTTTTCAAGCCTAGGGAGAAAGTGAACATTAACATCACCATTTTCTAGTAAGAGTAAATAAATCTACAAAAAAAAGGAAAAGCTTGATTTATATTAAGCAGGACAGGTAAAAAGTAATGTAATTTGTACCTCATACAAGGTGGAAGCATGGAAGTTAACTCCCCCAGTCCTTTTCCCATGGAAATTAATTGAGACAGGTGATGGAGATGTACAGAATGTCTGGAAAAAATGATCAGCTGGGCACCACAGGGACTGAGTCTTGATCACAGGAGATGCTGTGCAGAAAGATGAAGATGTGCATTAGGCAAGTAGAGAAGAGTATCTGCCACCTCACTTGTACAGTGACTAGTTGGTGTTAGCTGGGATGTAGAGTCAAGGTGGGTGTAGGCTCTAGTCTCTGTGCTTAGGACAAGGCTGTAGGCAGGTATCCTATCCTATTTAGTAAAGTTCCTTCTGTTGTGCAAAGGGTTTTTTTAGCCCTTAACCAAGCTAGTTAGTTAGAAAGCAAGGGGAGACAGAAGTCTCTCCCCAAAAAGAATTAGATTGAAAACATAAATCTGGAAAGTTCTGAGAACAAGAAGCAATTAAAAAGAGCCAAGTATTTATTTATCTGTTTGTTTTAAACTTCATGCTTGGCAACACTCAGACAGCCCTTCTGAACTGGGGCAGAATTAGGAGCTTGAATATCTGAGACATATGTTTGGTCAAAAATTAATGATGGTATTGTTTGCTAATTTAGGACACCTGAAATAAATAGCATCAGGGAACAGAGGGCAGATAATCAGCATTTGCTGTCACTTTACAATGTTTTGAACCGAGTACCTGAAATATTGAGAACCCCATAATCATCGGTGTTTTCAAAATCTTTGTTTAAAACTTTTTCTGTCACAGAAGAATAATTTTCCTTCAGAGATGAACCTCCCCATCCTCCAGGAAAGTGCATTTGATGATGGGAAAGGAGGAAAATTCATTAGACTAATCAAGAAGGCAACTGGAAAACCTGACTTTATTCTAAAAAAATGAACACATTCATGGAAAACCAGCCTCAAGCTAGGGCTTCAAATGAATCAATTTTGAAAGAGGATGAAATTACATTACTGGCATTAAAAAGACAAGTCTTGAGACACATGTAATAATTTCTTCCACTGGCAAAGAGATGATGCTGAACAGTGGTGAGAGCAGTCAGCCTTGGCGTGTCCCACTCCCCTGGAAAATGTTGTGACTGTTCTCAAGCAAAGAAGGATGTTGTGGTGTCTCTGCCCACCCCAGCATCTCAGCTGCCTTTTCCACAGGTGCCATACTCCCTAAATTGCTGGAGGCCTGTGCCCAGTGACTTTGCTGTGAGACTGGAGCAGCCACCAGCATGCTCAGGGATTCACTTGAGACACAAGCACTGCCTGCCTTCATCTGGGAACCCTCGTGGCACAGGGCCTGAAGGGTGACATTTATTTACTTTCATTGGTTGTTTTTGGAGAACTGGATTAGCTACTGGATTTTTCATGGGTCTGCTTTTATTGACACACAGCATCTCTTGCTCACCATCCTCAGGAAATGAATTCCAAAGCACACAGTCAACTTCTACAGGAGATGGATACCCTCATAAAGAAAAAATACAGAAATCTCAGAGAGAACCACAGAAAGAAACAAACCACAGAGCATAAATTATGTTCATCTCTAAACTAGTTGTCCCTCAATTAGCTAATTAGATCTGTAAGAGACTGAAAAGGCCTCTACAAAGACAGTGCAATAATATTCACTATGTCTGAGAAGATAAAGGTGACAGCTTCATTACAGCCAGTGGAAAATTATTAATAAAAGAGATGATTTATATGCTACTCCTGTTTCTCTAGCTTACTCTTGCTGTTCAACTGATCTGAGTTACAATTCAATTGGATCTGTATGTAAAAATATTGCATTTCTAGCTTTCAAACCCACTTTGAAGACTGAGTCCAGTAAGTGAGGACCAGTGAATTTATAAGGGATATTCAGGTTAGCCTGTGAAGAAAAATTTATGAGACTCTGAACCTCTGGCAAGCATCTGCATCTGTTCTATTAATTCAGGTAACACAAAAGAGGCCATGCTACTAAAACACATCATAAATGAGTGACTGAATTAGGTCATTCAGCCCCAGCATTAAGACTGGTAATGACAATATATTGGTTTATTTTATTGATGTAGGCAGTTGCCTCTCAAATGGGACTCAGATAAGGATGTTCTTACCAGTAATGGAAAAATAATCTTTTTTAGTTCTTACTGTCTCCTCCCTTCTCACTATGTATCTAAAACTACTGAAATCCAATGGCTTCAGAAAATGTAACCTCTAAATTAGTGCTTTCTTGAGAACAAATTTTAAAAACCCAAGAAAACTAAAAAAATATCCCCTGACAAACTAAAACCACTTGGATTGTACAAAATACCGTGAGAAAGCTTCTTGCTAAATAGTTCCTCTGGCAAATACAATAATAGAAGGAAACATAGTACAGTGAATGAAATCTACCTCATGTTAATTATGTTGCTTTTTTCCCTTAGGAAAGACTGTTGGGTATATGAGTACAGAATACAAACTGCTGAAAATTAAAATGTGCTGCAGAACTGAAATCTTGTTAGTCTCTGCTTAATGTTTAGCCTTTCACTTGTGAGCTGGGAAGATGTGGCACTTCATGTAGGAAACACCACATCTCTGCCAGGCTTTGTGGGACAGGAGCAATCAAACTGCACGCAGGGCACACACATGCACTTACTCATGACAAGACAAGGAAATGTTTTCAGGGTACAAACATAGAAGCTATGGAAATGCAAATGAAAACACATCTCCATTAAATTCTGTACTTGGAATATAACTGAAACAGGGATTTTTGACCAAATTAAACTTCTTCTGCTCTTTTGTTAGTGGCATTTATCTAGCTAGATAATGAGAAGCCATCTTGTTCTTCAGTTATAAAAAGCTGCTGTAAGTACATAATATGGTTTACAAAACACATGCATAACTAAGCTTAATTTTAGAAGTTGTCAGTCTCAGTTTTGACATACTGTGTGACATCCTAGAGTCCTAGTCCTACCATAGTATGAATTATGGGCAATGCTGGCTGTGTTCCCACAAAAATGAGATAAAATATCAGAGCCACTCATTGAATTTTGCTTTTCAACAAAAAATATGTCAACAGCAATCCATTAACTTACCCACTGTAACTCAGAGCATTACCATTGAGATGAAGTACCAACAGACATCTTTACCCCCAGGCCATCCCTCAACCTGGGTGTAGCCCAGAGCATTTGCTTTGATCCATCCCAGTGCCATTTGCTTGATGCTTTTTCCCTGCCGACCAAATTTCAGATGAGGAGCTGGAAGCTTTGAAAATTCAGGCCAAAGAACACCTTTGCCTTTTTATAGGAACTAAGCTCTACCCTGGTGCAAAGCATCATGAAAAGTTCAAAGGAATCCTAGGATAAATACTATCATTTACTAGTGATATGAGTCAGCAAATAATTTCTTGCCTTAGAGAGTCAGAAAGTTTGTAGCTGTCAGGTTCTCCATGGAATCTGACATTCTGTCATGAAATACACTGAATTCACGAGTGACTCCAACCTAATCATGAGTCAGACCTCACACTACTTCATCCTCAAGCATGATAGCCAAGGTCCTTCTATTGCCAGCTGTAGGATCTGACCCAGAATCTCAGAACAATTCAGGCTGGAAAGGACCTCCATAGGTTATTTCGAAAAAATACTTGCTCAGAGTAAGGCCTGCTGAGGTCACGTTTGTTCAGGGCTTCATCCAGTCAACATCTTGTTATGTCCAAGGTGGGAGATCCTGCAGACTCTCCTGTCATCAGTTCCAGTGCTACATCACTCTTCCAGTAAAAAGAAAATCCTAATAACAAGCGAGAATTACCTACATTGTGTTTGGTGTCTATTGTCCTGTCCTGTCATTGTCTCACTCTTAGAAGAACTTGGATTTAACTTCATACACACAGTATTTTCTCTAGCTGCTACCAAGTCTCCTGACATTCTTCCTTCTCAGACAAAAACTTCCTCCTCCAAAACGTTCAGTGAAGATGACCAGGTTCATCTTTGCCACCATCCTCATTCATGATTTGCAGTCTCCCTTCATCCCTCTTTGGAGCCATTCCATTGCCTAGACCAGTGAATGAGTTCAATGCTGAACCAGAGCCAGCCCTTGTCTTCTTTAAAAGAAGTCAGAGAGTCAGCAGTGCTCTACAACTAGGAGAGCCTTTCTGAAATAAATGCAAACAGCCAGTCCTTCAAGCAGGAGAATCCAAAATTACTGAAGCCAGAAGGCTCAGGCCAAAATTGATGAAGCTTTCAGCAAAAGAGGACATACTGTTTTCTCCTCCAGGTATTTAAAATTCACTCTTTTCTCTCTTGTTGTCCCTGTAAACTTTTCCTCAGCCTGTTTCCTAAGCAGCTCATGCATGTGGAAATAATTTCTCCAATGCCAATATTCCTTTTTTTAGTCTGCCTCAGTTCAAGACAAAAGAGCATGGCTCTATTCAATTCTGAAAGGCTATTCTGCACCACATTAGACCAATACAAATACTCTCATGTTTTCTTGTCTTTTAGCATAATACGAGGCTCTTATCATTTCCTCCCCTTATAACAATATATATACAAATGATGGGAAAGAAAAGCAAGCCCAGCAGTATGAAAGAACTACAACACATCCTCGTTTTCTGTGTATTGACAGTCTGATTATGGTCAGGTTTTGACGTACACAACAGGGAATTTTTATGTATCATAAAAATTTATCTATGGTGAAGTTAGAGGGATTGAATTTGTATGTCCTGAGGCAAAAAGCTGCTGCAGTAATCTACTCTGAGATTGGAGTGCCGTGTCCAGCAAGTTCAGGCCTAGTAGAGACATCAATATACTGTGAGATGAGCAATAGCTACCCAAAGGGCTGCTACTAGTCACTGTACCACAGGTTTACTTCGTATCTTTGAGCCACTAAGATTATGTTCACTTACTCTATTACATTTTACATAGTGACTCCATGTTTTTCAAATAATTTTTCAAGACCTGAAAGAAGAATTTTCCATTCTCTCATTTTTAGAAGTAGCCTAACTCATATTTTGGTCTATGAATGGTAGGGCTTTTTTATTTTCTATCCTGTCATTAGAAAAATATTTGAATTTTTTTTTTTTTGGTCATTTCTAGCAGCTAGGAATTGATGACAGTAATCAACCAGCTTATTATTTTTATTGGAAATAAAAGTTTTGACTATAAGCAAAGCATGCATTACAGTCATGAGGATGCTTCCATGAAGGAGAAGTTCTGGAAAGCATTTAGGTGGCTTACTGAATTTTCCATATGGCTCTGGGGAGTAAATATTAAGGAAACTCTGCAACCTTTTAAAGAATATTGCATGTTCTATTTTCTCCTCAGTTCCAGTTCTGTGAGGTTTCATGATTAAAGCCCCAACTTACCCCAAATTCTGTAAGAGTTGTGATTATAAGGGAATCACATTATAAGGGAATCCCAAATTATAAGGGAATCACATGCCACTCTACACTGACATCAAGAACCTATTTCACTCAGTTTTTGGCTGGTGGCTGGATGAAGGTACAAGGGAAGAGGGAGGTTCATACAGCATTGCAGAAATCTAGTTGGAAGTTTCTTCCACTTCAGCAAAGCCCAGGGCCGTTTATGTGCTTTGCTGCATTCTGTGAGTTCAGAATCTTTAGACTGGAAAGTACAGGAAACCCACAGGACCCTGAACATCCACTCACCATAACTAACCACAAAGGATTGGGGCTCCCAGGCTCTGTCCAGGCTCTGCCTGCTGAGTCTTTGAAGTTGAAAATCTCCAGCATCTGAAGTCCAGGTTTCCTTCACCTCATCTTGGGTTGACTATAAATTCAGTCTGCTCTTGACCAGGTCAGAGCCCTTTGGAGAGTCCCAAGATCCTTACAAGGTAGGATCTGCATAATGCTTTCTGCCAGACATTGGCACTAGAAGATCAAGAGGGCAGTGGGAAACTGAAAAGTATCAGGACCTCACAATGCCACAGAGGAGCCTTGAGGTAGTAGTGTGAGCAAACTGCTGAGTCCTGAATCTATAGAGGCACAAAACCCAGAGAGACATGAGATAATCTCCTTCACATCCACTTTCCAATCAGGTAGACTTCTTCCCATTTCTTCCACTGGCTTGTAAGTGCTTCAGCAATTGGAGACCTTCTACTTGTCAATGTTCCTGTATTCTTTTGTGTGTATGCTCTTTGCTTAATTAGGTCTGTTTCAGGGAGATTGGACCAAGTGACCCACTGTGGTCCCTTCCCATCATCTTATCCATCCCGTGATTCTTCCCCACAGATGATGCCTCTAATACTCTCAGAGAGCATCTGACTTTGGCTTAGGCAGCTAATCCCAATCTTCTCACTCTGCTGTAGGCAGTCAAAATACGCATTTTACTGTGGTTTCCTTGATCCCTGATATTGGTTCTGGCTCTGACTGCTGCCTTCCGCAGTGGAGACATCCCTCAAGGAAGAAAAAGAGAGATTGAGTGTCAGCAAAGGCCAGCATTTTCCTGTCCACCAGTCCCATTAGGCTGAGATCCTCATAGCAGTGCTATGATGTTTCACTGGTGACATTTCTTCCCTTCCCTGGGAAGATCTGTTTCTTCTTGGATTCTTTCTTCTTGCCTCAATAAAATACACATCACCAAGTGTTGCTTATTCAGGGAAAATTGCTATTATTCCTTTAATATGAAACAGATCGATATACCAAAGACTTGGAGCAACTGAATTAGAAATTAATAGGAAAAAAGAACAGAAGATGGAGAGAAAAAAACCCACCCAAATCACAAATGAAACAACCCCTGCCCTCAATCTTATGCTTAAGCCAAGAAATATATTAAAACTTGGTTTTAACTTGTAAGTATTGGCAAGCAAAGTCAATCCTAGAGCAATCACAGAGGAATAAAATAGCAGCCATAAAACCCAGACTGCATACTGAGAGATAAACTCCTGCACATCCATTTACACAATTAATAACTGCCAGAATAACTGCAATTCATTTAGGAATTGAAATCAAATCATAAATCAGTCCTCAGCCGCGTTAAACAAAAAATACTGATTTTAAAACATAATTGCTGAGTGTGGTGTTAGTAATTGTAAATTAGTAATTGCATGTTTGAAGTACAGATGCTTATCCCTTTCTGTTGCTCACAGTTTGCATGCATATTTTGCACTACCATTTGGTCCCCAGAGGCGTCACATTCCATGTTACTTATTCCCAGGGTAGTGTATCACAAGCTGCTGATTTCCATGTACCTACTTGGCCTGTTTGCTCAATGGGCTTGTGTTGTATCATTTTCCCAGCAGTCACATACATGGCTAGCAGTCCTTCTTTGAGCCTTAACAGAAAGAGAGGGTTTCCCAGACTGCAGCAGTGAGGGTTTGTGCTAATAGAAAAACTTCCAAATACCATTGGTTATTAAAATGACAAAGCAAAAGACACGATTCCTGTTCACAGGGCATTAGCACGTGTAGCTATAAAACTCAACCTTTGCTAAAGGTTTAACTTACATTGCAATATTTCATGCTTACAGGTTGTTCCAGAAGAGAGGGAATGTGGTGCATCCAAGGCAGACATGCAGTTGCTGACTGTCTGTGATGGTTTGCTGCTCCTGAACAGATGGGGTGAGCATGAGGCAAGGGGTCATGCTCTGGTTGCTCATGGCAGGTATTGCATATGGACTTCTTATCTTCTTCATCTCTTGTAACTTAGTGTAGACCTTGGATGTGACTTGAGAAATTGACCCAGAAATTAACTCTATCATACCTTGTGAGAAGAAGCAGCTCCTTCCTCCCCTCTTATCCATTGTAATGCAGAGTAAGACTGAGGTTTAGTAGAATTCTCATGTCCCTGCATTTGAGGTAATTGCTCTTCAAAAAAAGGAAGTCCCATAACACATGTAATATTCATGCACCATGGGGAATTTTCTTCAGCTTCACTGAGCTTTGGATTAAGCTCCACATAACTTAAAACTTTCCACAGTCTCAAACCTCATTGGTTCTGGCCTTTCTGCAAACCTGCAAGGGACCCAGCAGCACAGGGGGGCACACACCACACATCCCTCCCTCCCCACCTCAGCAGCATTTCACTTAGCTCCATCTCCATCTTAATTCACCAGCTGACCTAATGATATTTTGAGTGAGGCCAGTTCCACATTTGCTCATCAATACTGCATCTCACATCTCAGCCCTAGAGGTTTCTATATTTATCTTGCCTAGGATTACAGGGAGGACATAAGGAGACTGTGAGTAGCTTACACCATTCTCTTTGACTTATCAAAGGCTTCTAGTACAGAAACAGTGCTGCCTGTTTGTAAATGAATTTGCAAAACAAACATACAGGGACAGACACACCAAGTTTGCATACAGTATAACATGATATATGATGTATGGTATAGTATGGTAAGGTATATGGCTGAAAAATATTTGGCTTACATTTCTTTACATATCATGTAGTATTAAGATTCCTGTCCATGGCAAAGCAGGAACTCTTTCTGTAGGGTTTCCCTGATGACAATATGAAGGTACATCTCCTGTGCACTTCTACTATGAGTAACACTTCATGCATGCCATACAATTATCTCTATTTCAGGTGAAATCTATGGGACACTGCTGAGGGCTTGAAACATTTTTTAATTCCACCTCCATTTCCTTTGGGATCATTCTGGATTATGCTATCTAGTTACTCTGCCTTTATCATATAATTTTTAAGCACTTGGACAGTTATCAAGTATCGTTTAGGACTCCCACAGACAGAAAAGCCGACTCACTGTAACCATCTGGGGCCAGAACTGTGATTAACTTTCAATTCAACATGCCTGTAAGAAAGGACTGTATGTTACATATGCTTCTTACACTTCAACCAGAAAAGCAAAACAAAAAGCAAAAAAGAAAAAACAAAACAAAGTTTAAAAGTGGCCTCTGGATTTGGGTGCCTAGCATGAGACATTTTTTTCTGTTAGGCATGCAAAAATCACTGATACTTACAAAATTTTGGAAGCTGGTGGTCTCCAACAGAGATCCTCCTTCCCTTACACTGGCAACTGAGTTCCATTCACAACTCTTATGGAATATACTCATTTGACACATGGTAATAGGGTCTAAAAATCACAATGTCCTTTTGAAATGCTATCACCTGCCTTTTTGCATCATTAACCTTCAGGTTTTGGTTTCATTGACTTTGCTGTTTCAATTTACAAGAGAATGACACCAAGACAGGCACCTCAGTTGGAGAGTTTGGGATATGTAATTGCTCCTCATTGGCCTAAGAAATTCTCTAGCTGTTTCTGTCACTCTGTAAGACTGTCTGGAGACCTCTAGGATGATGATGTATACCTGCAAGCTTTCCTGATTCCATAAGCCAACAGCTCCTTGACTCAAAAAAACCCAGGATTTCTCCATTGCTTGACAGAGCATCTCCTACAGTGGCAGCCTGCATGTTTTTACCCCTGAACACCCCCACTGCTTACACCTTACAGACATCCCTCTGGGCCCACCCATACTCTACCACCAGCACCTACTCAGTCACTCTCACCAGCCACATCCACTTCAACTTGCAGCAAAGCACCAAAGGCACCTCCTTCCCTACCTCCCCCTGCCTGATCATCACATTTCATTGCCTTTTAACTCCCTGGTGCATTCAGAGGAACATAAGCTTCACAGATGGATGGTGAGTTGTCTATGAATGAAAACAGACTGGTTGAAGTCCAAATAATGGCTATGTAGTCACAGGTAGACCAACCCAAAGAAGACCCTTCCTAAGTGACTTTGTGTGCAGCTCACTGGACTTAGGTTGGGAATAGAGTCAGTGCTTTAAGAAATGTGAGAGAGCTTGTTTATGACATATCCCTATTTAGCCCCTGAACTAATTTCATTCTCCCTCAAACACAATTTCAGTCAGATTACTTATGTGCCAGCTGGACTGGATGCAGCAGTGGGACAGAAAGGGCTGTATAGAAACAGTGTAAACCCCACATGTTAGTTGTGGGGCTAATAGGTGAAGACCTGCCCAGGGAGATATGGGTATACAGATGTTCTCTGGTATCTCTTGCACCTTTGCAGAAATGGTGGACTGAGGACAAGATGCTGCTATCTCACCTTGTGTCAAAGAGAGGCAAGGTTATCTTATAGCTTTGTCTCAAGGGTGTATGCAAGCATTTGGAAGGAATTTGGCTCAGCACTTCCAGAGTCCACATGCTAGCAGGTGTCTACAGTGCTGAAAATAAGCTGGCAACTTGCAGTAGCCTACTTTTGTAGGCCCAAAAAGCCAAGGAGAAGTAAATGCACTGTGAGCATGGAATTCCAGGACCAGAAAATTCTCAAAATTTTGTGCATGCAGGCCCAAATACAAAAAAAAGAACACAGGGTTCAAGCTGAGACCTTGGAAAAAACTTCCAAGTTTAGAGACCATAAGTAAAAATGTGAGTTTGTGAGTTTAGATAGAAATGTGAATTTAGATAGAAATACATTAAGCTAAGTAGTAGAAAGTTTTAGAGATTAAGATATAGAAGTAGTTATAAAGGTACTACGAAGTTTTAACTTATAGTATTGTAAGTTTGGGTGCCATTAGATGATTGGTCAAGAGAGTGCACTGCAACAGAGACGTATGAGACAAATTAACTAAGGATTGGTGTGAAAATAAAAACATTCTTTGTAGCAGTAGTTTATTGGCTAATTAACCTTTAAAAGACCTTGTCTTGTGACCACTGACCACTGACAACTACTGACCATGAACTCTTGGCGCATGTGGTGAAGATGTTCTCACTCCTTGAGACTAAGGCAATAAATCATGGCTTAAGATGTCTTCCAGTGGTCCTGTCTCTCTTAAAATCCCGACAAAGTGGTGCCCCATGTGAGGACTGAACTCATGACCTTCAACTACACGAGCCTGTACACACATACCTTCTCTTACAGAGACTGGCAAAAGTATCACAGTGTGTAGAGTATCTTATTTTTCTCAGTAGAATTTGCAGCCAACGTCAGACTGCTTTGTAATCTTTAACTAGTCAATCTGAATTATTTCTGTGAAATAGAAAATTGACACAGACATTGATCACTTCATTTCAGCCTTGAAGCATAGTCACCACTGGAGCACAGCATCAGCTGGGTAGTAAGATGCAATGACATATTCTCAAGTTTAAAAGGAAGTGAAGACTATCACGGGTTCAATTTCATGAGGAGTGTGGGAGGCTCAAGTGCAAACACTCAAACAGGACCTGGTGGGGCTAAGATTTGCTTTGCAAAGCAGTTGTCACTGTCACAATAATACTGCTCAGGACTGGGAGGATCAGGGTAGCAAGGCAGTCTACACATTGCAAGAGTTTCAGTTTCTCTGTCAATAACTGAATCGGCCTGGAAATAAATCTTAAGAAAAAATCCCCAGCACCCTTCTAGGCTGCTGGAAGCACACACAGGCCCAAGAAGTTCTGTTCTCCACCCCTTCCAGTACATCTGTGCAGATTCTCAGGGTAGGAGCAATCTCTGGTCACTCTTCCCTATTTAGGGTAATATTTAATCCTGTGTTTACTTGAAAGCCAGTTCTGATGCTTGTTCTTGGATCAATAATTTCTGTAACAGCAAGAGATGGAAACGCACAAAGACATTAATGAAATCAGCATTCTCTCGTGTGATTAACAATGTTTCCTTTTCAACAGCCAGCAGGTGAAAAAACTCAGCAGTAAAATTCTTCTGCACATAAGGACCCAGAATATGACAACTCCTGCCTTAACAAGAGAGCATATGTATTGAATCCATTCCTTTCAGTGAAGGCAGAAGGGAAAGTGTTAATTATTCTTTGTGGGATGAATGAAATGCACTGTACAATTAGCACCTTCTGTGCTCCTGCCTAATGACAGGCTTAACTTAAGAGAATTCTCTGTACTGTCCTACGTATCACCTTTCCTCTGACATTATCTTCCTTTTCTTGGCTCTCTACGTAGAATTTTAATGAGATCTTAATTGTTTTTCCATCAGCTGCAAGGATTTCAATCCCAAGTCATATGTTGGTTGTCATTCTACAGAAGGTGGTATGGGGAGCTGTAGAGATGTTCTCTTGCTAAAACGGAGCAGGAGGCAGCCCCCACACCTCCCACTGCATCCCAGAGAAGGGCTGGCTCTGTGTTTCCAGTGCAGGCCCGAAGACTACACCTTGGTATTTCTGCAGTCACACAGTGGGGATGGGAAAAATCAGTCACACAAATGACCCCCACCCCTTCCCTGCAACTCCACTGGTTGCAAGGAGGTTTGGGGTGGTGGTTTCTGCCTCACAAGGGTTTGCACTCAACACAGAGGACTTGGCAGGTGCCAAATGAGCTGTACATCAGCATCCTATTTTATGTCCTTGGCCATTTACTAGTCACCTGCACACTTCCATCTTTTGTTTCATCATTCACATCATCTTCAGTAGTACAGTGTATTTAAAACAGGTTCACTTACTTCTCTTAAACCATTTCAAGGGCACTTCAAAAGATATCAGAGATTCCCTGAAGGATCATGAGGAAAACAGGATGTTGCAAGAGCAAGTGGGTAGAGCTCACCATATCTACTGACCACAGGGAGCACAAAGGGTTCCCTGATATACAGACCCATGATGTGGTGCCAGTACAGAGAAAGATGCTATGTGCTAGGATTACTCTGTGTGGTCATCAGACTGCATGAAGATAATTTCTAGATTTAAAGAAGTGCTGCCCTAAGGTTAATTAACAAGCCATTTCAAGAGCTGGCAGTGCCTGTGGCATCCTGGCAACTAGGTGTGAGGGTGCAGGGCCTGGGAGCAGGGGTGGAAGCACAGCAGGCAGGCAAGCCCTGAGCACCAGGGCTCTGAGGCTGATGGGAGAAGTCCCAGACACAGAAAGGGAATCTTGGTCTCTATACAGGGACCCCACATGGCTGCAAAGTCTGATCTCACTCAGCAAATGGCCAGGAGCCTAAAAACAATGATGGTTAATTAATATCTCAGACTTCCATAATATTCACTCATGAGTCCTATATATAACTTATAATCAGTGGTCTGGAATTATGTTAGCAAACAGCAGCATTTAAGAAATGAGGAAATTGAGGTACATGTTGGCAGTCTGAAAAGTATGAAATCAGAGGAAAATACAATTTGAGGCCTTAGAGAACAGTAGTTTCAGGGCCAGGAGGAAAACCTCACCTTCCCACTTTGAATCCTGTGTTCCTCAACTGGACAATGCTACACAGGCTAGCCAGCCATGTTTATTCAATACTTAGATATTTTTATTATTCCTCCATGATCTTAATATTTATTAAAATATTTCTTACAGCCTTGTTTTTGCATGCTACACATTTCAGCATAAGGAGCACTCAATGACAGTTTCCATGTAGATGTCCTCTGTAATCACATCTTCTGCCCTCCCAAAATATCTCTTTCCCTTATGGGAAACAGTATGGAAGAAATAGCTTCTTTTATGTCATAGCTGCTGTATGACAATGATGTGGTTTCCATCTACACCTTACACTCATTATAAATATTCACTTTTTGACAGCTATAATCTTCCCTTTGGGGCTTTGGTGCCAATCCAAATCCCAGGAAAGTGTAAGAAAACAAATTAATTAGCAGGCACTGGAGATTGTGAATGTTGCCCAAAGGTATATATTGACAACTAAATATGAGAAGCCTATGATGCTTATTAAGTGACTTGAGCTTGGACGGTTGGCAAGAACACAGCTCCTGCACCAGAGAGTAGTGGGCAGCAATTTCTGCAGCTGGAGCACAGCCTGCACTGCATCTTTCTCATGCTGGGCTCCACTTAGGGGTGACATCTGGAAGCCACCCCAGATCTGAGGTAGGTGCTTTACATCAGATCACTTGCTATAAACAAGATAGGCCAGAGCCTCCACATTAACCTGCAAGGCTGTAAGATAACCATGCAGTGACATCCCCTCAGCAATGAACAGCTTCCCACACTGGCAGCCACAGAGCATCATTTAAACAGGACTCTGATTTTGACCACTAATAGGAAGATGCAAGTAAGTTGATGAGACCTGAAAAACTTTGTTTACTCCCTCTTTATCACACTTTCATTAACCATGACAAATATTCAGATTAAAGCGAACATTGAAGATATGAGGGAATTTTTAATTCACTGACAAGAAATGCTGCCTTCAGGACCTCTTTCATGACCACTATAAATAGAAAGCCATAGCACAGCAAAACTGAAATCAGTGCTGACAGTCCGGCTCTTGCCTTCTTCAAACAAGTTGCCAAAATGTGCAGAAATTTAAGCATTCAGAGAGATAACACACCGTTTTCTCAGTGCACCTCATCTGTAATTTACAGGCTGCTAATGTTGGCATCACTTGAACACTCTACTCTTACTTTAAAAATGTGTCCTTTGCCTAGAGCTTTAGGCAAATCATCTAATTTCCCAACAAGCCAGTAACATTCAATTGAGTGCTGCTACTGGAGCAGAACAAAGTATGTTCCTGTTGTGTCATAAATGGAGAACTGTTGAGTCCAGAACTTGAATGTCAAGGTGCAGGCAGGGGCTGATCCATTTATCCTATCTTACATTTCTGGATGAACTCCTCTTTCAAAAGCATAACCATACCTCTGAGCATGGGTGATGTGCAAAAGGGAGCAAAAAGATGGTTATACCAGCTCTGGCCTAACACCACCAGACACTTCTACCCCTCATTTCACTAGATAAAATTTAATACTCATGTAATAAGCAAAGTTCAAAGAATGTCGATTTAAAAATTCCTCTGAATGTCATATGGCAACTGTGTCTTATGCCAACGTACTACCCATTCTCCTCTGTGTATCCTGCTCCCTCTCCCAGTTACCTTTCCTGGTGTCAAGTACCTTTTAACCAGGAGGAAAGATGTTTAACTTTTTCTACATAAAAAACTCTCTGCAACCTGAAAGCAAATACCTTTTACAAACAACCTCAAATTAAATTGCGAAAGAGTCCCACTTAAAAAGCGAGCGTGCAAACAAAAACCCACAGAAGTCCCTGAACAAGCCCCATCTTGAGAGAGAACTTGAGAGAGAACCCTGCACTGGGTTGAGGGTATGATTAAGCAGTGATAACCCCAGAAACTGGAAAGTTTCCCAAGGGTTTAAGAGATCTTTAAACATAATTCCCTCTGCAACGAAAATTTGAACTCAGTTCCTTAGAAGTGCAAGTCCAGCCTATTCATCCTGGTATCCTCTTGTTGAGGCACCATGTGAAAGTGCCTGGCTTTTCAGGCTAAGGCTTTCTACATCTGCTGATGGAGAGCTGCACCACAGCTGGTGCCATGCAGAGCAGCTGCAAGGTCTGAGGGAGGCAATTAGCACCAGGCTGATGCCTGTTGGTACCTGCACCCTGTGTGAGGGTGAAAATGCAGGGAATGTGAACAGAGCAGGAGCCCACACACATAAGAAGGGACTGTGGGCTATTGAGGCATGGACAGCTCATGGAAATATCCTCTGCAGGGACTTGGAGCAGTGATACACCCCCAAGGCACCCATCCAGCTGGCAGGGCTTTTGGGGCCCTAGGAGTATGCATCCTCAAAAAACATAAGGAGAGCTGATGTGTGTTTAATCACACAATAGAAATGTTTTTGGCTATGCACATGCATGTATGGAGTCCCCTGACTGTGGAGGAAGCTGGCACCTATGAATCTCATGACCAAACAGGGTGTATATGTGTGTGTGTGTGCGCATGTGTGTATGTATATATATATACATATGCACACAGGGTCATGTATGCTTTCCTCATGGTCTGTGTCTGTGCCTTACCTGGATTTATGAGAGGTGGCATCAATCAGTTTGGGAAAATGCTTGGGATCCTCAACTTTCAAGGAAGGAATGGATAAAATCTCCAAGAGATCTGGGATTTTGGAAATCTGTTAGATTCACCTAAAGTAAAACACAGAAAGTATATAATGAAACACTGAATATGGTACTTTTCTTCCATTATTTCTGAAAAGGGTAATTAATGTCTTTGCCTGTGATGCAGAAAACACTGAGACAAATCTGTCCTTCAGGTCACAGGAAGTGGTGACATACAGGCAAAAATAAAATCAGTGTTGCATTCAGTTCACATCTGTGTGGTTCCCACTGCTAGAGCCAAGATTATTTTTTTTCCTTTAATTTTAATCATGCATGCAGAAAATGAGAACTATGTAGCACACTCCTTCCAAGCCAGAGTGGCAGACACCCTGACTCCTCTTCCCTAACAACAGCCTTTTGGGGCCACACCATCCCTGATCATTCCAGAGCACAGATTCACTGACAGCACATACAACTTGACAAGTAAAAAGTACAAGATGGTGAAGGAATTTTCTTCTTTCCCCACCCCCACCTTTTAGTAGCACTGAATCTATATAAACAAATGATGTCATTGACTTTTCCAGTAAATTAGCCTTTTCATCTGGGAATACTGCTTCATTTAAAATAAGGGATTGGAAACCCTCCACAAGAAGTAAAACTAGCATAGACACATGATTCCCAAACATACCTAAAAAAAAATAAAAAGAAAAAAGAGAAAAATAACAAGAGGCAGAGATTGACCAAGGGACCTACAAGTGCCTTTTTTTTTTTTTTCCTTCATTTCTAGCTGCTATGGGCTTTCCTGGAGACAAACAGTTGCTGTCTCCCAGAAGTGATGGAAACCCTGGCTTTGCCCTGGCTTGAAGCTGAGCTTAACTGGAGGGGTGAAACAACTCACAAGAAGTACTGATTGCTCTCCCTGTTAATTCAAGTAACATGCTGGCCCACAGAGGCCCTCTGCTGCTCCTCAGCAGCCAGGGCCAGGCAGAAACATAAGTGAGGGGAGCAGAGTGGGGGGCTGTGCTTGACTTTCCCCACGGTCCCACAGTGGCCAAGCCAGCTGCTGAGGGGAAGCAACACCTCACACTATCCCCATGGTGTCTCTTACAAGGAGCACAGTGGGCAAGCAGCCTGTCCCATAGGAGGGAGGGAAACTACCTTAATCAGCGTGGCAGGAGTCAGTGCTGCTCCCTGCACTGTGAGAAGATGGAGGGAGATGTGTCCCCATTCTGTCTTGGAAATAAAATGATTCTCTTCATCATTTCAGTATAATAATGAAACTTTCCACTCAGGAAGAGGATACAGGACCTCTCAGATGCTCTCAAAACTTCTTCCTTAGATTTGTTGTGCAAAAAGGCACTATAAACTAACGGTAAATCCACTGGTTTTCTCTTGGTGCTGGGAGCCCACACCTCGGTGCATCCCCACAAACTGTGAAAATTGTTCTCTTGTTTTTTCCTAATGATACCACAAAACCAGGACACAACACAAAGGCAACTAACTGCAAATATCAAGCTTCAAAAGATAACAGCTTATATAATCTCTAACAGGTTTCCATAGGTGTTTTCTTTTACTACTTTTCAAACCAAATGCAGAGTCCTTATGCCTCCATATAGGTAGTCCTAGAGTAGATTTTGTGGGGTAACACAAGATCCCCAAGACAGACATGAGCCACCTTGGGCTGACAACAGAAAGGGAAATATAAAAGATTTCAAGTTTTTTCCAAGCCAATAGTAAATTTTTTTCTGCTTTCCAAGAGACGCTGATTAGACACATCTTGTCAGAATTACCTTGATACAAACATTACAGAATTTCCTGTTCATAGTATATAAACTTCTATAAAAGTTCAGCAAAAGTTAATGTGAATTCAATCAATGACCTGGAGAATAGGGGGAAAGGTGTATTCACTTTTTTTGCATCAGCAATTTGTATAAATTCAACAAAAAAATCCATTTTATTGTCAGGCAATATTTAAGTTCTTTGTATCATTTGGGGGGGAGGGGGTGGGGGTGAGGAATGATGCCGAAATTGCCCAATTTTATTGATTCAATGTATCTTCTGCCAGTCAACAAGAGCTTTCAGCCTAGACAAAGACTAAAATAAAGCACACCAAATAAAAGCCATGGACATATAATTGTCATTTCCCAAAAGCTTCTTTCAATCCCAGCTTCTCAGAAAACTACCCAAGCATTAAAGCTGCTGCTTCTCAGGAAAACTAATTATAACTCAAAAAAAAAAAGCAAGGGTGGGGGAGACAGGATGAAACCCACATGTCTAACTGAGTATATAAAGGATAATTGTGTCATTAAAACTAACAACATTTGAGATGGCAAAAGAACCACAAGGCAAGAATGGATGTGTTGGACACCATCAGGCCCCCATCAGATTATTCACATTAAAATGCAGCCATCACCAAAAGAATGTAATCCTTGTGTGCTTCCACTGATACAGCTCAGATGTGCATGCTGGTATTTCTGAGCTCTTGCAGAGCTGAAAGTGTCAGCAATTCATTGTTTACTGTCTGGACTGAAAGGACTCTTGGAGCTCCTTAATGATCCACAGACGGCCAATGCTTAATCCAGCAAGGCATGCTGATTGCCATCCAAGTAAGTATCAGCTTGCACAGAGCTCTAAACCAGGGTCCTCCTCACATCATCCAAGGAGTTGCTCATGAAGACCCCATTTAATCAGCCCAGCTCCACCTTTGTGGCACAGCAAGACAATCATCCTTTTAAGAACTAAGTCCTAGAATCAAGGAAAGCCAGTGGGTGCTGTGAGGAAGGCAGTGGCAGAGGGTAGTTATGCTTTCTGGCCATAATTTATCAAGAAAAAGAGTGGCTATCTCTATTGGTACAGTTACACAGCTCCAGAGAAGTCATGAGAGCATATTTTCTGAATAACTTCAGTCATTCCCTCATCTAACCTTGCCAACAAAAAGCTCACTAAGACAAGTTTTTCTGTCAGCAGCTGAGCTAATGAAACCCAGCTTCCTATCAATTTGTTACATACCTCCACAATACTGGTGAAACCAGCTTACTACCACCCTGTTATCCTTTGGGTTTACTCTGCACCCCTCACTGACAGTATTCTCAGGTTTTCTGATGTTTACTCATCCTTCAAAAATAGTCATGTCCCTGAAAAACTGACAGTGAATGATACCTTATGGGCATCCCTCCCTTACTGCAGTCACCTATTCATTGTGGTGGTCTCACTTATTTCTCTTTCCCATCTGACATCCTACAGTTCCGAGTCTCCAGTGACATCTTTGGCTCCCACAAAACCTTTACTTTTCCATTGCTTTTAGGCAAGCAAGAAACAGCCTATGCTCTAACTGGTTTAAAACCTTTCACACAACAACAGGGCAGATGGCTTTTGTACATTTGGGGAAAAATTAAAGGACAATGGTTGAACGATCATGACTTTACCTTGAGAGGACATTAATCAAGGTAAATTTCTACCAGACTTCATGAAACTCATAAAAATTATAATGCATTTGAGAGGTTTTCCTTTCTTTCCAGATTGGTTGAAACTTGCTGATGGTTTGAAAAGTTATGTGGAGAAGCAGAGGGGGGACCAACAGATGGACAGACAGACATGGCAACTGCATAAGCCTCATTTCTTCAGAAAACCACACTAAAAATAGAAGAAAATGACAGTGGCTGACATATTTAATTAACATAAACATACAAGGTTTTTCTTCTGTTAGCATTCTTACTGGTCTAACTATTGCATGAAGGGTTTAGTTGCCACTTTTGAGAGAAATTAACTCAGCTGTGCAACATTCTGTCTGCAGAGTCCCTCAGACTCTGAATTCCTAGGGAAAAAACACCCTTTCCTACTGCTTCTTCACATTAGTCAAGAGTTGCCTCTAAAAGACACAGAGAAACCTCTTAAACTTGTCTTGTGGATTTTTTCCTTCTCTCTGTTTATTGGTATTTAACTTGGAAGAGCTGCAGACTGAATAAGGATATTAAGACACACATTTGAAACAATGTGTTATGTACTAAGGGTATAAATCAAAGTCATGATGTTAGTGGAAAGACTCTCATTACATTCAATCAGTTTGGAGCACCCATTAATAGAAAGTAGAAACTCTTGGTGAGAAAATATCAGAGCATCTCATGTGACTGAGGTTGCCCAGGGAGCTGAGTTGGGCCACCCTTTGTGTGCTGGGGCCACACAAGGTAAATCCAAGCAGCACAATGCAGGGATTGCAGAAATGCTAACTTGAACAAGCCCTCCAGCAATACAGCTGTTAGGGCTGTTTCTAGCATTAGTGCAGATTGTGATACCTCTTCTTTTGAGGGATATAGTCTAAAAAGGTTGTATGCTCTCATAACACCTAAAAATTACTTTGCTCAATCTCTAGTTTTGGGATTAAAGTTCCTGAGCTTCCTTTCAACCTAGCCTGTAGTAGCTAGGATGTTTTTTTCTGAATGCTGCCTTGGATTTTTAACACCTTGACCACAGATCAGAGACATTTTTCTTCAGCAATTTAACACAGCCTTTAGGACACTACTAGATGACACATTAGAGTAATCTAGGGACTTAGAAGGACTTGTCCAAATGATGTAGAATTTACCTTAACGAAAAAGCCACTACAAGTTTGATCTAAAATTCACCTTGGAATGTCTTTGATAAGTGGTGAGCAGATCTTTTTTGGGTAGGAGTAGGAAATTAATTCCATCTAAATATCAGAGGTGCTCATTCTATGGGATACTGATATGTCAGACATAAACACAGAATGAGCAGGTTTTGGTTGAACCATTATTGAACTTTTCAGCTCTGTGATGGCAGCAGGGCAACTAAGAGACTATGCAGATAATTGCAGCAATATGCAAGGATAGCAGAAACTAAAATCACTATAATTCATTTTAAAGTGTCTAATCTTCTGTCTAAGGAAATTATTGTTATATAAAAAGATTAGCTGAGATAGGATACTGCTGGGAGAGTTCAGATCTTTTTCAATCTGCTGCTCTGTTCCAGGCAGGCTTTTTTTTTTTTTTTTTTTTTCCTCAACTCATGCAGTGCAACCAGGCTGAGGAGTTCGTAAAATTTGCCCCTTATTTGGTTTTGCAGATGCAATCACTTTGCAGGGTCCCCAGGGGTATGGACAGACCCCACAGCCCTACAGAGACTGTGAGATTCACCCTTGCAACCTCACTGGTTTGGGTTAGCACCCTGCCAAACGACCCAGAAGGAAGCAGTCACCTCCTGCTTCCATACACCAGCATCTACTTTCATTTCCAATGTGCCAGCTCGCAGCCCTTAAAGCAACATTCTTCAAAGCTCTCTCTCTGCTGCTTCTCCTGCAAAATATTGTCTATAGGAAAGGAACAGGCAGATGTCAAGGTCAGCCTGTGACTGACAGTCAACAGCTTTTACTTCTCCTCCCTTGCTCACTCCTGCTCTGTTACTGACAGTTCAGCCTTCCCACAGCCGCTAGTTTCCTTGACTGCTATCCCAGCCATGTATTTCCATTGTGAAAAACTGAAGGAAGGCCTGTCTTATTATTTGCAGAACTTCAAAGTACACAGACACTGCAAAGACATGAATACAGGTCAGCAGCCAAGTTAGTGACATGGGACTTTTTGGAAAAGGAGCTCACATGACATATGTGAAAAATTCAAGTCCCTGCAGAGATTTCTGCCATAATTAATAAATTCCATCTCAGCAAAGCCACCTTCTGCTGTGAGTACTTCAATGGCATGGAAGCTTCAGAGAGGGTTTTTGGTTTTCCTCTATCTTTTGATATTTACCACACCAATCTGATATAAAATCTTGCACTTCATTTCTACAAACTTTATGATGCAGGCAGGAAGAAAACACAAACATCTCAACTACTTGTGAGACCTGTCTGGGAGATTAGATGAAGAAAAATCAAGAGCTAAATCTAGCTATGGAAAAGGAAACAGACTATAACTGTTGTCAGGTGCAGCAGAGCTTCTTGGGAGTTGCAAGGATTTCGTCTTTCTAAAAGGAGGCATGCAAACAATTAGAAAAATAGCCATAAAATTATTTACTTTCAGGGAAATAGATGAATCCTCAATTTTACAGGTTTCAGAGACCTGAGGAGAAAACATCTGCATGTTTTCATTTTCACAGCTTGTGTTTGAGTAGTTACTCATCAGAAAGAGTTGACACTGTCAGTACACCATAAAAAACTCATTTTCGTCTTGCCTCCCTCACAAATAAGTATCTTCTACATTCCCCTTTCATTCTCTGGGTTGCAAATAAGGATGACAACTATTCAGGAAGAGCATGAAAATGGCAGTCAAGTTTGTATAGCAGCAGCTGAAAATTTTCTGTTGTTCAGAAGAACCGAAATCTCTTGGAAGGCACTCAGATGCTGGAAAGGAAAACAAGAGGTGTCAGTGGGCAAGAGGGGAGCCTGGTGCCCTCAGAGACGTGCCATCCCAAAAGCTCCCTGACAAAGCTCTGTAACTATTCAGCAGCCAGAAAATGCTAAAGCTAACTGAAAAGATGAAGCAGAAGACAGCATGGGAGGAGGGAGACCTTGGCACTGTATGGAAGTGGACACTGGATGAACATTTCACCAGAAACCTCACCATGTTTCTCCCTCATGAATGCACAGACCAGCTCTACAGGAAATACTGTAAGATGAGGCAGACTCTAACTTTAAATGACTTTTACATCAAAATCCCAGGTAATGTTGCAGCACTAAAAGCCTCTTTGAGAGCCCTCGCTGAAGCAGAAATTTTCACCTCACAAGAAAGCCAAGAGCAGGAGCTCCTGAAAAAACAGGCCAAAAGCAGTTTCCTTGTAAATAACACTAATATCAGAAAGTCTCCTGGAAACCAGTGGGCCAAGGACCTGGTCACTGGGCTGTATTGGTCCAAGGGATGCTGCTCAGGATATGAATCATAGAAGCAGGATGGTCACATCCTGTTCTGAGCGTGCTGTTTATTTTTCCTCCTCCTTCAGTCCTGGACATCTCTGCAGTACCTGCCACCAATGCTGCCAGCTACAGAGGTTATGAGGTGGACAGCTGTCAACAAGAACTGAACTATAATCACAGCAGCTCCTGAAGCAGCCATTAATTGCCATCCAAGTTCAGAGAGGAGCCAGAAATCTATAGTCAAAAACTTTTACTAAAACTGACTGGTTTTTTTTTCTGTCAATGGTAGTACAAAGCATGGAAAAGTACTATTCTGACTTGGTTATCTCTCCATAACCATTTGCCTCACATAGGGGAAATCATTGGCCCAAACCAGCAGCTGAGGAAAAGCAGGCTCCCTACCTGGCACACACCAGCCTTGAGACAGTTTTGGTATGCAAAATCAGTTAATAGAGAAGACCAGCTCTGCTTCCATATCAGTCTTTAAGACTGTGTGATAGACTCTGAAGCAACAAACATATTCATTTTACACTGAGGAACTTTGTCCCTGATTTTCTGGTCAAAGACAAGAGGACAGTGACAAGCACAGTATTTAAACTGCATAATACATGGGTAGAACCGTGGCCCCCCAAATGCTGCTCATCTCATGCCCCTCAATGGAAGACTAAACAAGGAAGCCCTGGTGAATTTAAGCACAGTAGGAACTTTACCATTTCCTTCCATTGGAAGAGAGTCTCATTGCATGGTTATACTGACACTTACCCAGTCATTTGCATTTTTATAGGATGCCAGCAGACCTAACATGGGTGAAACTATTTTTCCAATGAGTGCCCTTATTAACAGTGACACCATGGTTTGTCCAGAAAACACACAACTGTGCAAAGGTCACCTTGAAAGGAATTGTACTGAAGATCCCAGTCCTCTCTTAGCTAAAGTGTATTACTTTAAATAGCTCCTAAAGTCATTACTGCATGATGTTGGGAAGGCAGATATTTAAGGGACACCTTCATTTGTCAAGCTCATCACAAGAAATGTTATTAATGCTTAAAACAATTTCCTTTGTGAAATTAGCCATTTAGAGCAGAAAGGTAGTGGAACTTACACAAGCAAGCATGCTCCATCAGAAGCAAACCTTAGATTAACTGGCACACACAGCAGAGTGCCCAATAAGACCAGAGCTTCTGTAAGAAAATAATTGTACAAGACACCTCATCAGAAACACATTCATATTCAGTCTTCCTGCCATGAGTGTAATCTTTCCTGACCTCATCAGCTTTGAGCCCAGAGGATGCACAACTTTCAAAGCCCTTTTGCCCCCCTTGCTCATTGGAACAAGGTCAGCCTAGGTGTTCAGGGACCTCCTGTGACAGCTGTGGCCTCCAATGGGACCTGGGTAGCCAAGAGGCAGGGAACTGGCATAACAAAATTTTACATTTGTGTCAAGCCAGAATCACCCCACTAGAGACTTCACAGGCATTTTATAGAGAATGTCTTGTCTTTTTGTCACTCTTGCTGCTTCATATGCTAGAGCTACCTTCTGGAGGTGTGGCAGATACACCAGTCCTCTGGGAACACTGCCCTTAACAGGGTGAGACCATAGCACAAGCTGGAATAATAGTGAGATGAAGAAGAGAGTTGTTTTTCCTACACACTCTAGCACAAGTCTTGTTGACTTGGGGTTGAACATCAGTTTCTAAAATTGTAGGGCTGCCAGGAACAGCTCCTTCACCCACACTGTCAGCTTTCTCAGGCCAGTCATGGTTTGTTAACACGGTGAGCAAAGCAGCCAAAGTTCCCTAGCCCTGTCAGTATCCCAACAAAAAGCCCCAGGGACTTTTGTCGGGTCATCTTCAAGTCACTGGAAGTGCTGACCCAGGATAGAGAGACTCTTCCATTCCCCAGACACTGAGCCCTGGTCCAGTCATTCCCAAGTTCAGGGTTATGACCTCATTTGGGCTTCAGGAATTATGAGAGTATTTACAACTAAAAGTCAGTTGTATCCAATATCTGTGTTAGGACAACAGACCCACTTCTGCTTCACATACCAGTGTTCCCTCACCTTAGTCTTCTTGCCGGCTTTTAAGCAAGGAAAAAGAAACAGGCAAAATAATATTTCATTTCTAGTATCTAGTTCTCAAAATTTTTGTTACTATTAAAAAATTCCCCAGTTAGTCTAAATTTACATCAGTATTGCCTTTATTTGAGCAACTGCTTTACCTAAGAAAAGAGGGTGAACATGAGAAAAATTGGCTCCCTTGGTACTGTTAATATAGTTTAAAAACTTGGCTGATGAAAAGGTACTACCTCTGTCAGTGGCTTCATAGATAAAGTAACCTCTCTCAAATTACAAGAAGAATACATGTGATTAGCAAAACATAAATACAATTTCCCTCTCAAGGAGCTACAGAACTCCTCTCTGAAGGAACGTGTCTGGGGCCATATGACAGCAATCTACTCATGTACTAGCAATATGCTCCAGTGGGAAGCAGGTAAAACAAACATTAGACAAAGGATCAACATTTCCCAGAAGGAACTTACAGATCCAACCAGAAATCTTTATGTACAAGGCCTGTGAGGAAAACATTTTTTCTTTAAAAACATGTCCTGAGAACAACTTCATGCTAAATAATCCAAAAGCCTGCAGAGCTGCCCTTCATGCCCTGCCCTAGCAAAGTCTCTCATTATTCAATCTGTACAATGTATATTGGTGGTATAGAGAAATGAGGAAAAGGGGAAGAAAAGGGAAAAAAAAAAACAAACAAACACAACAAAAAACAAACAAACAAACAAAAAANGAGAAAGATATTTATGCCAGCTGGATATGTTATTCCCTAGGATTAAGGAAGTCACAGCACTGCAGGAACAGCATAGACAAAAAGTCCCCAGATCCTTCTGTCTTTTGCTGCATGCTTCAAGAAGTTGTCATTAACTTTAACAAACACAGCTCCAAATTGTTTAAATAAAATCATCCCTGAAACTATACACCCACTTTTCTATGTCAGCTAAATAGCTATATGCTCCAACTATGCTAGTTAGTTCTTTTTGCAGAAGGAAGACAGGCAAGTTTGGTTTGCACGTTTCATGCATGCCTGAAACCACTAGGATGCTTCCCTGTGACCCTGCTAAAAGGGATTTTACTGTTCTCCTTGGATGGGGAAGCAGTAAGGAAGTCTTGGTACAGCACAGGACTTGTGTTTATGAAGGGATTTGTTCATGAAATTCAGACAGACATTCGGTAATCAGGCTGATACTACAGCTAAGAGTCATCATACCTCACTTTCTTCTCTAATTTGAAATAATTCACAGCAATTTATACATCGTAGACATTTTCTACCACGGTTATAATTTTAAATAATTTCAAGTACATAAATAACTAACTTAGAACCAGAAAAAGGGCAGAATGCTACAGTGAAAGAAATGCTAATGCTACTCAAACAGGCAAGGACCATCCTCACAATGGTGAGTGACACAAATTTGATGCCTCATCTGCTAAAAACATAGATTTAAAGTAATTTTAGGAAGAGTGCTTGGAACTCAACATGTGCCCCAGCACAAGGTTCAGACACAATTCTAGTGTCTTTTTTGGATTTAAAACTCACTCATAATGGGACAAGACAGAAGGAGAGCTGCAGTCTCTTTGAGATGATGTAGGACAAGCCATCCTGGAATTACCCTGGAAAGAGACTGCTGCATTCAGAGCCAAGGCAGGCAAGAGTTTGATGGTACTAGCAAGTCCAAAAAAGAAAATATAGAAGATATAAATCAAAGATCAGTGACAGCTTTGGAAGTCAGCTAGTACATTACATCCTGCCAGCCCAAAAACCTGCATCTCTTCAAATTCAGAGGAACTGTCAAAGTCATTACTGAATAACAAAATATTGACTTGAAGTCCCTTGTGCTCATAAATCGCAGGTCTCATTTTTCAAGCTGCAAGTTTCCTCACCTATGCAAATGCAGTACCTCAGGAAGTCTTTCCCCACAGTTTGTTCCTATCCATGTCAAAACAAATTATCCCTGTTATGTAAGCTTTCTTTGGCAAAGCCCAATTGTTTTTCCTTGCTATTGTGTCCACCCTCCAAAAAATAATAAACCAAAACAATTATCTTCCCATTCATTTAGGTTCATTCTGATCTTCATACTTGTTTCTGACACAAACACTCACAACAAACAGATGATAGCAAAGTACTTAAAATCCAGGGTCACATAAACACTGCTTCAAATCTTGGGCCCAAAGGCTAAAGTATTGCTCCAACAAAAACCTCCTGGGATTTTATTGCTGGTTTGAAGCACAGTCTGCAGCATGAAGGTGACAACATTGGTAGTGGAGACTTGGAAAAAATTTATCTCTGAGGAACCACAGATGTCATCTTAGTAATGCAAACAGATCTTCTTGTACTTATGTTAAATTTAATCTGTGACACTGATTTCATTTCCCTCGGAGGTCCAGATAACCATCTGGTATAAACCAGACTGATTCCTCTGATTCACCAGGATTATAATGCTCCAAGCCAGTTACAGATCTCACCCAGTGGCTAAGGAATATTTGCTCATTTCCACTTAAAGCTGGCAAATACTGATAGCTTTAAGTTTCCAATCAAAGGTGAGCTAAACAAAAACAAATAAACAAACAAAACAAAACAAAACAAAAAATTCTAAACAATGCAAAAAGGAAAACCAGACATTATTTCAGGTCAGTCTGAAACATTTAACTGAAATTAAATGAATAGGCTTAGACTTACAAATGAAAAATAAAAGTTAAAAACTTTTCTTCAAAAAACACCCCAGCAAATGGATGCACAGCAGGGGGCACAAATCCCTGTGCTTTGCAGTAGAGGGTCAAAATAGAAAGGCAGTTTTCTGTCAAAAGCACTAGAATTATTTCTTTTAGAGAACAACAAAGAAAATTTATTTTTAAAGAACACAGGGCAAGTTCTACTCTATATGATGCATAATTCTTCAAAATCTCACTTTTTTTCAGGCTCCATATGACCTCATCAGGGGACAGAAATCTGTGCTTTCAAGCAGTAGCTAGTTTGTCTTTCTATGACAACATCAGCAGCAGTATAGGAACCTCACAATCCCATTTATCTCTTCTGTTCTCCTTTCAGAGCCTGTCCTATGCCTTTGATACCTTTTTAATGTGAGTAGTCTCGTACAACCTCATATTAGCAAATCTAGGAATTTGGAGATAGCTGGTTTCCTACTACTGAGCTGTGCTTGACCCAATGGAGAGAGCAGTTCATGTGTAATTGCACAAGAGCATGTGAGCTTAGCTGTTGCATTCACCTCTCACATCACCACCTGTTTCACCAGGCACTTGCACACAGTGCTCAGGATGCCACAGCCTTGACACAGTGGTGTACAGCTGGCACCAGGAGTGTGCCTCAGTCTCCAGACCTGGATGTGCAGGTCCAAAACACAGCAGGTCCAGCACCAAAACACAGCCCCTTCTACTTCAGTAGCATCAGGAACAGACCATTATGTCTGTCTAAAGGCTATGCCAAACATCTATTAGCTGAGAGGGACCTGAATTCCTGGCTCTTCCTGGTGCCTGATGTCCAGAAATAAGGTGCTGCTTCTGAGCAAGTCAGCGTTTGAAAAATCCATGTGTTGAAATCACAGCCATTCATTCAGCCTCTGTGCTGTGCTCTCAGTTTCTGCTGCCTCCTGTCCTCAGTGCCACAGCCAACACAGTTCATTTTCCCTCCCTGCCTCTCCATGCACCTCCTCAGGACATAGCCAGATGCTGTTTTGAAAAGAGTTCCTGCCTGCTCCCCAGTCCTCCCCTTCCCTGCTCCTTCCTTCTATCAACTAATATCTGAAGGATAGGATGTCCCTCCCTATACATCATGGTTAAAAAAAAGGCAACAACTGCAGTTGTTTAAAATGAGGCAAAATTTGGATAAGACAATCTCTCACCTTACAGAGACTGCTATGGATTCTCTTGAAGTGTCCGTGAGCTCTTGCCTCCAGGGAAAATGTATCCAGCACCCAAATGACTTGTGGCTACTCCTTGGCATTGCTTTACAGAAGTTTCTCTCCTACCAAAATAACATTTCTTTCAATGCATGCTACATAGTCTGATGGCAATCAGGATGAGGATACTCATACTAGGGACTGTGCAGTCCCTAGATGTGTGTGGCCCTTAAAACCATCTGAATTCAGCAGAGAAAAACCCCCCAATTGCAGAAATAGCAGCTTGGCACTGCCTATTTCTTTTTAAAAGCAGAGTTTATTACCTCCTCACAGCTGGTGCCTGGGTGGCATCAGCCATCTGGAATTTGAGTTTCTCTCTAGGAACTTTGTTTTACCGGTTACATTTTCATTTGCTCTTCAGAATTAGAAAGCAAATGAAAATTAAGAGCAAGTATGCTCCAGCATCCTCTGAACTGTACTTTCTAGTTGATCGCTGGACTCTAATCTGTAATTTTGTTGCCAGGCATTTATCTTCATAATGGATTGATCTGGTGTTACCTTTCCAGATGTGTTTTCTGACAAGGAATTTTAATTTGAGGTAACTTGTGCAGAATCCCAGCAGGACTGATTCTGAGAAGTGCTCATTATGGGTGTGGTCAGCTGCCCTGGAAGAACAAGACTATCATATTTAATATGTGAGGCAGGAAAGGAGAACAGCACCAGCCATTTGGCCCTAGGAGACTGTGCTTTGCAGTGGAAAACAAGCAAAACTTGGCATCAACTTTGAGACATGAAAGTGACATCTATTAATTCACTAAATACATTTCACATTAAAATAAATGGGAATCACCTGATTCAAAGCTTACAGTTTTGTGTCAACTGAACAATTAGGAGAGACCCTAAATGCCCCCTTATTTTTTTGCTTCTTGGGCTGGGTGGTTTTTTTTTTGTTGTTGTTGTTTTGGTTTTTTTGTTTGTTTTTTTGGTTTTTTTGGGTTTTTTTTGTTTGTTTGTGTTTTTTTGGTTTTTTGTTTGTTTGTTTGTTTTGTGGTTTTTTTGTATTTTTATCTACAAACTTCAGACAATGGCTCAGCTGTGGCCCAACCCATTTTTTTAAATTATCTTCCAACATAAAGAGGTATTTCAAATCCTCAATGTAGGTACTGGAAAGGAAAGGAAATCTGAGAGAGTACAAGAACAAAAAAACAAGGGAGTTGCCACCTAACAAACCTTTCAGATAGATAAACAAGACTCAAAAGCAATATAAACTTAATGTCTATGCTGGCCTTGTAAGATATGCCTGGCTTGGGAGCATTAGTTTTACTACCCAGCTTTCAGGCACAGGTGGCTATTCCAGCAGTAAACAAAGGTTACTCAGCAAAAGCTGCTCACCTGGGGAATAACATCCCCCAATATTCACGATCTCTGTGTGCATCATACACTGAATGGCTGCAGAGTTGGTCCTTTTCCAAAAGTCTGAAGCAATGAAATTCCCTGTCTAGCTTCTCCTACCTTCAAATTTCATGTCTATAGTGTTTCTGGTCTTTTTTTACCATAGTCCTACACTTTACTTCTGCGAAGACTGCCTTGTAAGTGTTCTTACAAGCCATTTATGCAAAGGGAGACAAATGTAATTTCCTCGCAGTTGCATAATCTCATCTGTATTCATAGCTATATGAATATTGATGCAAGTTTTTCCCTATCCCTTTCCTCTACCCAATACAAGGATTCTGTAAGGAAGAGTCCCAAGGAAAATCTGAACATTTCTTGTAGTGACTCACATTTATTTTGCCTGAGCCAGACTTTTCTTATATAAGGCTGAGTCACTCATTCGCTGAGCCTTTGCAAGAAAGAAAAAAATAAGGGCACTTTTTTTCAATACTCCAGTCTTAGTTTTTTATGCTACAGCAACATGGATTATGATTTCACCAGAATTTTTATTTAATTTCCTGTGACTTTCCTGGTTTTCTTTTTAGTATGTCTTTCATACAGCAGCATCCTTATGCCACTTGAATTGACTTGAGTCTTGGGTTGACAGACAATCCATTTCCAGGTGAAACTGGTTTTCTTGCAACCTTTTCTTCCATTTCACATGCTCTGGGTGTGTAATATTTGTTTTTCAAAGCCCCAACAACACATATGTGACCAAGGTGTATTTGTCTCCCTGTGCCTACAAATGTAGTTGAGAGGTCATTCCTAGTTTATACCTCAGAATGGCATTGCCTTATAAACAGCCCTCACCCCACTGGCTGCCCAGCCTGCCTGCTTTGGGGAAACAGAGCAGACCTGGGTGTCTGCTGATTTGTTGTGAACATGAACAAGCCTCCTGGTGACTGTGATTCCTGCCAAACTTCTCCCCAGATCTTTCCTGCTGGTCTATGTGAATCCAACACATTTGAAACAAAATGCTAGGGCAACTCTCTTTCTGACCAGACATTAATGGGGTCAATTACTTTAGGTGAAATTGGAGGAAACTGGCATCTTCACACTACTCTTAATTTTTTTTTTTTTT
>WEIU01020944.1:364362-377442 GCA_013389925.1 Aegithalos caudatus
TTTTTTTTTTTTTGCCAGACTGTAACCGCTTGGTTTGAATTGACCCTGATGGCTTTGCCTAAATTGGGTTTTTTTTTCAGCAAAATGTTTCCAAAGCAGAAGCTTACAAGATTCTTGCACAAGCAACTCCAAATGCCATGCTCTGGAGCAAGGACCTGGTATTTGTCTGACACAGACTTTACATCAGAAGAGTAAAAACCCATGTACAAAGTTACCCCAATTATGGGTAATTTGGGGTGTGGGAAAAAGAAACTGCAAAAGCAAAATTCTCCTTTAACAGTTCAGACAAGCTTCACAGAACTATCTAGCACATCTTCACAACCCCAAAACTCACCCATGTTTGGTATGTTCCTGCTTTTTCTGATTTTCTGGTGAGAAAACACAAAGGATCCTGGGGGAGGGGATGTCTGTATCCAACTGACAGCAAGGTAGGAAAGAAGGAAAGAGAGAGATTTTATTTACCAGAAGGTAACACTGTGCTACATGCTCACAAACAGTGCAGAAATGGACCAGATGTGTATTCAACACCCTTAAAGCCAGTTCTGTAATTATATGAAGGAATTACCCATGTTTAATTCTCCCTGATTCCATGATGTATTTCCAGCAACAAAGGAGTTAAACAGACAGCAGCTGAGCTGAAAACAGGGACCAGTTGTTTGGATGCAAGACAATAAGCTACAGAGGAGATGTGGCTACACAGAGAGATCCTGTGATCTAGACTTGGAGAGAGTGTCAGGGAGAAAACAAAAGAAATAATAACGAATTGTAGCACTTGGCTTTTCAAACTTGGTACCATCATTAACCAATGAGATTAACTTGAAGACAAAGTCCAGGCAATGACAGTATAGGTATAGAAATGAGCTTAAGGGAACATCTAGCCAGGAAAAGGAGAAAGGAATTTTCTCTGGAGAAAGACCCTGTTGGCCACAAAGGCTCAGCCTGCTCTGGTGTACACCTTCAGGCAGCTGCTTCTGGGAATCTGCTGAGCACAGCAGTGGGAGTTTACAGAGGCCATACTTCAGGCTCCTTTGCCAGCCACTGGAACAAGAAGGTTTCACATACTGCTTTTAGGGTAAGCAAAAGGTCCTAAATAAGGAGCCTGAAGAGCCTTTGAACTGCTGTACTAGTATAGATAAATGACCTATTTGTTGGGCTGTCCTGGGAATGTCTATCCTGAATGCATAACTTTGTGTTTAAGGGAATTTGATAGCATTAATCCTGGATTAGCTGCTATCTACTTTTTTCACCCACAGCTGCAGAAGGAAAGTTCTGACCTCAGTGTGCTGATGGAGTGGAAAACATCTCCACTGGGCTCCTAGAGAATGCTGGTGGTCTCTTCCCACAGTAAACTTCTCTTTCTCCTCCTCCTTCCCAGACCCATTGGTGACCTATCTGTTGGATTAACAGTACTTCAGTGGAGTGTGGTTAGTAGGTTTGCACACTACATTGTCAAGAGAGGCATGTACAAGTCAGAAGAAGAGAAGAATGGTATTGATGAGCTGATAATCTCCACAAAAACAGGAAGGATAGACTGATCTGTAAAAATACAGTATGTTTGGAGCTGAGCTCAGAAAAAAAATCTGTTTTGATTTACTTTCTCATCTTCTATGGTTGCACAGGTAAAAGTCTGCTTTTTTTTGCAGAAACATCTACAAAAAATATTTGGATTCAATGACCATTTGTCCATGACTATTGAAAGAAAGTGGAGTGATGGAAAATAATCTCATAGGATCTATGGATTTATATGGAACATAATAGAGAAAACTGCATAATAACTGATTGGTTGGCTCAATAACTGGCCAGGAAAAATAGAAAGTAGGAGGAGGCAATCTATTTCAGATCGGCCTAAAGTTATTTTCAGTTATTCCCACCAAAATGGAAGGAAAAAATCTGAAAAACTTTAGAATTTTGGTCCAGAATAGAAGCCTGGAGCTGACTTCCAAACTGCAGCTGCTGAGCAGAGCTGCAGCACTGCCAGTTCTTTTGGCTTCTTGCTTAATGGTCTCAAGAAAAAATTTACATCAAAACCCATTGCTAATACAAGGCATATTTTAGACATTTGATCAGCAATTAAGCTTTGACTGCTCAAGAACTGACAAGCAATTCACAGTCTGTCCCAACAAACTTGGTGTCACTGAAAACATTCTAGGCTAAGGATACCAACGTTACCAGCATCATTTCTGTCATGCCAAGAGTGATATTGAAAAGAAACCCATGCATAATTTGGAACAAGAAACATACGGAAGTGATTTAGACACATACAATTGTTTGGGGGAGGTTTGTTTTGTTTTGTGATGTCTTTAATTACGAATCCACAGGAGATCAATGCAAGTATCAAAATCATCATAATGAAATATTTAACCTCCTAGCTGGTTCAAGCAACAGTCATGACTACAAGATGCTGCCACATCCAATCCCTGTGAAGAAACCAAATGATAAACAGACACTACACTGCTTGTCAGGCTGCAGCCTTCTCCTCCAAAACAAAATACCCATAGAGACAAGGCAGAATGAACTGGCTGTTATGACAATTTATATAAAATCACTAAATATTAAAATGAGAGATGATTGTGCTTTACTATTTGCAGTCACTTGTCCTACTGAGATTTTTCACTTGAAGATGAAAACCTTACTAAAAGCATTACTAAATGAGGTCTCAGAGTGCTCCAGCATGAAAGACATCTTAAAATCCTTCACTTCTCAAGTCAGGAAGCTCAAAGCTCTAAAATTAATTCATTTCAACTTACGTGGCACATGGGCTACTTCTCAGGGTTCCAACAAAAGATCAGTACATTGCGTAGTTTTGAATTATTTTGACCCAATTAATCTCTTCCAAGGTCTTAAAAATAACAACACAGCATGCAGTCTAGAGCTGGAAAATGAAGGCATCTGCCATTAACCCATTCTCCTGGAGTTTTACTTGCCCCTCCCAAGTCCTGTCAAGGGCTGAGCCTGGGACAAGGGAATGCTGATATCCTGCATATTCCCTCCCACCCCTATTTCTTCATCCACTCATGTTCACCTGCCTTGTACCGTAGACAATTGACCAAACTGGTCTAGAAAAATTAGACTGGAGGACTGGAAATTGCCATGCAACAAAATGAGAGTTTGCTTTTGTACCTGCTACTATAAAATCAAAAATAGAAGTAGAGTCTCAAGGAAGTAAGTACTTTTAGTAATGTGAATTACTGAATTAAGGTGCATTTATACAAAATAATGCTTTGAATCACTTCTTACTACTAAAGATTTTCAATATTAATTCTGAAGCGTGACCTGCCTTTTAAAGGATGCTGTGCACCACATGAGCAGTGGATGGCACACATGAACACACACCTCTTTGCACCTATGTCTTGAAGCACACTCATGCTTTCATGGAAAGGAATGGTGGTGAGACAGGAGCAGCCTGATGACAGCGTGTGACTCAACACCACAGCCACAGAGTGACAGCTTCACAGCTGCACTCAGACAGCAGTCCAGTGGTACTACATCACCTGTCAGTCTGCAGCCACAGCTTCGCTCTCACAAGGGCATACAGAGGAAAAATTGTGGTTGGACACATGCACCAAGAGTGTGGTGGATTTTTTGCTTGGGTAACAAAACCTGGGTTTAGTGCTCCTCATTATGTCAAGCCTGTGGGGCAAGACTGCAGAGAAGCTGTGAGCTCAGGTTCAGCTCTAGGAGCCTAAGTCTTACTCACAAAGCCCAGGCAAAATTAGAAACAGCCATTAAATAGTGTGACAACTTGAATGTCCACTCACACACAGGACCTAAATCGTGCCAAAAGACAAATCAGGGAAGGCCCAGGATATCCTGTTTGAAAGCTTCTCTGAGACTGTGTGGCAAATGTGGCTCTTGCTCTCTCTCCTGAGCAGAGAGCACATTCCTGGAGGCTTTGGCAGGTTCAGTGTCCCTGTACAGACACTTCTACCATCACTGGTATTTACAGCACACACAGACTCCCAGGGCAGATCACCCCTGCCCAGTACCAAGGAGAACACGACAGCCTTTCTCACCCAGGGTGCACACAGACTGGCTTGGTCCTGCCTAGCACTGCGTGCCCTTGACCGTCACTACCTTCAGAGAAAACTGGAGCCATGCTGTTGGGCCATTTCAGTCTGAACAGTAGGTTTTTATAAGCATTTGTTCACGTACTAAACCTTTCTTTATTGTAGGATTGGCACCTTTAGGAGCCTCTTGTTCTGTCTTTACCTTCTCTGTGCCTTTGGCTTTCTCCATCTTTTTAGTAAAGCTCAATGCTAATCTTCCTTTGTTCCAATGTGACTAAGGGCTGGCTCTTCTTCTCCTGCCTTGGTCATTGTGCAGCAGATTCTTCATGAGGAAAAGCAGAGAAGTGAGTGGAGTGCTGCCGATGGGTGCTGAAAGGGCACCAGGTACTCTGCTGGCCTCTCATTCAATGCAACATCTTCCTCAGTGTGTCATTGCTTGGATTTCATTTCCACCAGATGCTCCCCTCAGCCCTTCTATTTCCCTCCACAGTGAGGGTGGAGACCTCCCTCACTGTGGAATAGGAAGGCTCTGCCTGGGGGTCCTGGGGAGGCAAAAGGAAACAAGAGACAGAAAATAACGAAAGGATATTCAGGAATCTGCTAAATGCCAAGGAAACAGCAAATGCATTGCCATGGCCTGAAGCCCACAAAACAGGCCTTTCAGTAACCAGAATCACTGGGAATGTTCACAGGTCACTTCGTACCAAAAAAACAAACAAACAAAAAACACTTTTGTGAACATTGATACTTACCTCTATGTTGGTATTTTTAGGTCCTGATGTCAGAGCTGATTTGTTCACTGTGAATTCAGCTGTTGGTGAGTCAAACAAAAGCAGGAGAGAAACCATGCTTCTCTGGAAAAAGAGAAACTGTACTCCCAGTTTGTTCAATGCAACAGAGGCAGTGGGATTCAGTGCAAATTATACTGCTAATACTCAGTACCAAATCAGTGCTCAAATGTCTTCAGTTAATCTATATTTTATTATTATTTTTTAAAAGAGTATGGGGAATATGATTTTTTAAATTTCCAGGATCCACTTAAGTTCTGAGCAAAAAACCTTCTCAGTAAAGGATAACGTTAAAGTTCTTCCTCGTCTAACAGTCTTATCTAGAGTGAAAAATACCCTTCTCATGCACATCTTTATGTCTGTTCTCCACCCAGCACTACACAAGATTTAAAAACTCTGTCCAAATTCATTGTGCATGTTGTATGACAGGTGTTTGCAGGGAAAGCCAAAATGATCTCATATGTGCCAGTCCTTCCAATAAGCACTTACACCACGTCAGCTTCAGGTGATGTTGAGTTTTATATTCAGCCAAGTCACAGATGGACAGAGCACACCTGCAGTCTTTAATGGGTATGCTTCTTGAATATCTTAGGACAGCTTTGGTTCACTGGTCTGGTGCTTATGTCTAGGATAACCTCAGGATCTTAAGCAAATGCCTATTAAACCATCTCTTCAGGCAGAAGTTGATGAGTGCCAATGTACATTAGATTGTGGGATACTATATCATAAAGATTTACATATTAACTCCAGGCTTGTATTATAATATATTGCTGTACTCCTTAGAGTCATGCTGCATGACATACCTGAAATTGCCAAGATGAAATTTGAATTGAGAGTTCTAATTAATTTACTCTTTACATTTTTACATTAATGGCAAGTTTGAAAAGGTCAAGGCAAGGTAAGATTTTATAAAATAACTGTTTAAAATAGTCTCTGGATTATTGTTTTTCATTTCTGGAAGATGACTAGCATTTTTACCTGGTTTTCACATCAACATTTTTATCTGATCATCCATCAGTTGCTATGTGTATACTTGCACACACTTTGTTTCAACACAAAGTCTTCCATCATTGGGAGACCATTACTCTTTTATTGGTGTTCCAACCCAAATCAATGTCCCAGGAAGAGATCCAACTGACATTCTGTGTCCCCATTTCTGCTCCTGACAGAAACTGTGTAACATTAAGTCTTCAAATCCTCAGCATTTGCACCGAGTGCATTTGAATGGATACCATGATAAACAGTTCCCTGCACAGCACATCACATTGATTTTGTCAGCAGTTACTTCTGATGCCAGGCAAAGAGCTGACTACAGCATCTAAGCTCCATTTCATAGAAACTTGATGTCCCTTTTCATTCTTGCATTTGAATGACTTCTACCTCTGGAGCAACCTGGCACATCTTTGGGCATCCCCAGATGAAGACTTTCAGTTCTGTACTAAAATGAGGCAGCCTACTTTTCTTGTCAGGTCTCACCATTACAGTGCAGGATAGAATTATTTTCTTTGATGATTTTCTTGTAGGAAGTTCCCAGACAGTAAGATGTAAAACAGCAGAAACAACCCAACAAAAGTATAACTACATTCATCTTTAGCCAAATAACCTCTAGACTCATAACAGGAGTCAATGATCTCCCGGTACAGCAAAAAGGAAGTCAATAAATGAGGGCCATTAAGAGGATCAATAACAGCATATAGGGAAGAGAATGGTGTTAGTCATCACTTTGATGTTGAAATGTTCTTATACTTTTCTCTAAAGCTTCTAAGAAACACCTGTTTTGCTGGTACTGAGGCTCATGCGGAAGCCATCTGCATTATGAAAGACTTTACAAAGAGAAGCCTGAAATAACTCTCTTCTCATCACCTTTCATTCACCAGAAAACCATAGGACAGAAGCATCACATCCATCAGCTGTATATTGCTGTAGTCAGGGAAGAAAAAATTTGCCTCTAGTCTGTCAGTGCGTCCCATTTATCCCACATGGGGTCACTTGAGCTACTTTCTTGGTTTTCATCTCCTTTCCTTACTTGATGAAACTAAAGCAAAGTGACAGGTACATAGATACTAAACAGCATGACTGAGCTGGACTTCCAAAGGACTCAGACATTCTGACAGTGCTCTTTTAATTTAGTCAGCTTCTTTGAAGAAGTCACCTGAGAATAAGCCCTTGATTTCACCATGTGTGTTCTTGGAGGTGGCACAGCCTTTCCTTCTATATAGCCCTAAGAGGAACCCACACAGAGTGATGCTGCAGGAAATTGTGACTCACAGCTTTTCCACAGCATCCACAAGAGTTCTCAGTTTTGTGACCCCACATGGGCACAGCACTTGGCTTGGAAAGGGGATCTGGTTTTCAGACCTGGGACAACACTCTCTGGCAAGGATTTCTGCAAGTGGCCCAGAGGTCAGGTGCAATTCCAGGTGGCTAATGGGGAGCCCATGTCTCATTCTGAATTACGGGGTTCTCCCATATCAGGATGTAAAGTTCAGGGGTCAGATTTAAAATCCTTGCTACTCTTCATACTTTCCAATATAGAAAGCTTTCAGAGGAGCATTTGGCCAAGTTTAAAAAAAGAAATCCTATAATGGTACCAGCTACTTGAGGTAGGGAAGAAGCATCATCACTGCGGTTACACAGCTCCCTAAATTCCTGCAGACTGGCTGGGAGGAACTGCACAGGTGCTTATTTGGCCATAAGGCTTAGCTACTCACCTGGAATTAGAAGCCATTCCAGAAATTTATAATACAAAGGCAAATTAAGAAAAAAAAAAAAAAAAAAAATCATCCCACTTACCTGTGCTGTTTTGAGCCTCCATAAGTCTGTTTGCCCCTTACCATGGGTGAGTTTGGGATGCTTTTGGAGATTTAATGAGGTGGGAAAACAGAGACATGCCATTTGTCAAGTAGATCAAGGAAGACCAAATACTTGGTTGCTGTAAATTGAGGTAGAGCAATTGATTTCAGTCAGTAGCCAACAGGCATGGGGTAAAAGTTGCCCCTGGTGTTCAGTCCAGGACCCACCTGCCATTATCCCTGAGGCCTGCACTGAGCTGAAAACAGGGGAATGCAAGATAGGGAGCAAAGGAGAAAAACACGACACGGAATCCTTTGCATTATATCACACATGCTTGTGCTGACTTTGGGGTCACTTAATGAAGCCTTGGCTGGATAGGTCTCTAACCCCAGCATTAGCTCTCCTTCAGTGTGAGGCACAATGCAGAGCCCACTGCATCACGGGCTCTTGCATATGGTTCCTGTATAATGGTTCTAAGCTGAAGAGGCCCCCAACAGACATTAAAAAGCACTTGATAATTAAAGTGCAAATGATGCTCCACAGCCCTCCACAGCCCCACACTGCCCATCCTGCCAGCCATAAGCTTAGTTCCCAGCTCTTGCTTATGAGTCCCATACCTCCATTTTTCAGCATACTGCTCACATTAATTTTATGAGATCTCTGCATAGGTCTGAAAGCTGGCCTATGTTGAATCACATTAATAGGGCCAACAGCACATGCAGCTCAATATTTTTTTTTAAGCTCAGACGTGTGTTTCTGTGTCTCTTTGCCCTCTTACCCTCTTCATTTCTTAATATGCTGCAATTAAATTAATGAGTGAGACTTCCAGATTCCCAGCTCTGTAATTTTAACTGCAGGACTTGGCTACACTGACTTCACAAGCTTGCTCTATTGTCTGCTCATGAAGGTCTGCTCATCTGCTCATGAACCCAATCTGAACCCTGAAACTTTGCTCCTTACCACTTTCATGACTTAATTTAATTTAATTTTAATTTTATTTATTTCACAACTTGATTTATAAAATCACAAATGGAAATTAAAAAAAAAGATTTAAAAAACCAGTTGTTTTGAGACCTTTGAAGTAGCCGAAATGTATCTTACAAGCAACAAATGCTTTTTGCAGAAAAACCTAGAAACTTGAAGAGACATTTGGCAGTCTTCTGTCAACTAGCCAGGCACTGGTGAAGCATGTACCAAGAATACCCATCTGAGCTGAATTTCATTTACTAGTAAACTATGTTTTTACTAAAGAGGAAAAAGGGAACCTGAGAAAGAGTTAAGAATTTCCTCTTGTCTCATTACTGGTGACCTTCCATTAGTCACTGAAAATGAAACGGCTTGTAATGGGATCTTGTGGTTTCCATGGCTCTAGAAAAGCCATTTTTATGAGGTTGCTGCTTGATGACTCTGATGAGTCACACCTCATGAAAATAAAAAAAAAAGGCAGATGTGAGAGTAGCCAGTTCCAGCAGTTGGGGGGATATGAATGGTCCTCAGAGGCCTGTCTCAGGGAGGAGCACTGTCAAAGGCTGGGGAACAGGTCCACCCTGGTCTCAGAGGGACAACCCAGCACTCTGGGGATGCTGCCAATACATGCTCACTCAGTGTCGTGGAAAACAAGTGGAGCCATGCTCACAAAAATGTTGAGGAGGAAGAGAGGCAACTTCTTGGCACACACTTGTATTTTTTGGAAGCAGCTGTATCAGACAGCACAGCAGCCGTCACAAAATTACAAAATTTTCTCTCTCTTACTATGGTTTACTACAGCACCCACAGTAAATTATAGACTCATAGAATCATTTAAGGTAGAAAAGACATCTAAGATCAATTCCAGCCATTAACCCAGCACTGTCAAGTCCATGTCTAAGGCATGTCCCTAAGCATCACATCTACACTTCTTTTAAATACCTCCAGGGGTGGTGACTCAACCACTTCCCTGGGCAGCTTGTTCCAATGCCTGACCCTTCACCAGCTTCACTGCCCAAACCTGGACACACTCAAGCACCTCATACCCAGAAAAATAAAACACCCAGAAGAAAATAAAAAGGGTAAAAAAAACCAACTGCCCCTGTTTCCACCACCACCAAAACAATTTCAGAACCATCATGCTGCCTTAAAGGTTTTGGATAAGCTACATACAGCTATTTTGCATGTACTGCACACAATAACTGATGAGATAATGTTCACCTGCAGTTGCTCTATGTTGAATGTACCTACCTGTAATATCTATCAAAAAGATGGAATTTCTTTTTAGGAGGAACTTAATACAGTAACATTTCAATGATATATGTGAAAGAGGCCTTGAGCTATTTAATATTATGGAAAATTTTAAATACTTTTATAGAAATCAGCCACTTGAATTCAAACAATTTCTGCTAATGACTGGAGCAGAAATTATATTCATCCAGCTTCAAGAATGGCAGTAAAGTGAGGAACTACAGACTGGTGAACTTTACTTTAGTCTCTAGGAAGCTGATGGAGGCAACTGTCCTAAAAAGCATTTGCAAACACATGAAGGATAAGAATGTGACTGGCAACAGTTGACATGGATTGACAAAGGAAAAATCTTGTTTAATCAATCTAGTAGCCTTGTACAATGCCATACACTTCCTTTGTATGTCTGAATTCAGTTTGGCACTCCTTGCTCATGCATACAGGCTTCCTGCCACTTTTGCTTGATTTCAGATGGTCCTTTCCTCAGCACTCATCACTCCTGGACTCCTTTTCTCTTTGCAGCCATATTCCATAGGATTCTTCCAAGCAGATCTCTGAAGGAATTGTTATGAGTGAGTGTTAAGAGATCACTTAAAGAATCATTGGCAAAGGTATCAGTAAAAACAGATTTGATATAAAAGCGACAGCACAACAAATTTTGTTGGAAAGATTCACTTTGCTACTTACTAAATGGCTAAGGCACACTGAGGAAAAGCAACTAAAATCCCGAGTTAATCAATCCAAACCAAGATAAACCAAAAACTGTGCGTGAGTGTGTGTGTGTGTGTGTGTGTATGACAAAAGGATAGAAAGGGTAAGGATAAAAAGGAATACTGTCTAAAGGCCTGATATCACTCAATAGCATTTAAACTGAGGAGCACTTAAACTTAACATTTAACTTAACTTAAACTTAACACTTCAAGAATGGACTCTTATAAGATGTACTGTATCACAACAGTAACTTATTTACAGGCCTAACTTACATATCTGAAGTACTTAAGAATCTAAGAGAGCAGGATTTCTCCCATATTTGATGTAGCATATGCACACCTCCATGCACAAAGGACATAAGGATCCTGCACACAGTACCTGTAAAAAATTCTCCTCAAAGGTAGTGAAATACTTTGGAAGCCTTTGCATCTACTCAATGGCAAAGAACAGAGGCTCAAGGAGTGGGTTTCAGGATGTGTCCTTGTTTGGCAATCCTCTGAGTGTAGCAAACCTGAGAGGCCCCACTCAGAGGGAGGGAGGATGCTGGTCACAGCCCTTTGCTGTCTAGGAGAGCTCAAAGGGTCTCCTCTTGGACCACTGTTAATAAGGCTGCAAGAAAGTGGGCTTTAGTCATAACTGTGTTTCATCCTAGCTGCACTTTGGGTCAAAAATTTTCTTTGAAAGTGGGAGAACAAGAATGTTATGCCATTCAGGCAAAATAAAAAAGTTTCCAAGGCTGTTCATAAAATTAAAAAGCAGGGGCTGGTTAGAGAACAAAAGCTCTGGAAGCAGAAAATGTTTCTGATAAGCTCAAGAGAAGCTGAGCCTGGGTGCTCCTTGTCAAGGTTGAGGCCTAACTAGCATTTCTTAGATCACACTGTGGCCTGAAAAAGAGGGGGGAAGGAAGAAAATACACTACAGGGGTGTATTTTCCTCTCCTGAAATCCAGGGCTGTGATCCTGCTTCGTGGACTGCTCCCTCCTCTCAGGGTCTTCAACTCCACAGCCCCATGGTCCCTGCAGCCAAGGCTGTCTCCGGCCCAGCCTTGTTCATAGAATCAGGCCCAGCAAAGAACATTTTCTTGTTTGTTCCTTGATCACTTGTTTGCACATCACCATATCTTTGCTCAATATTGTTCTACATCGATGGAAATCTCCCTGTGAACGTTGTTTTGAGTTTGCAGCATTGACAGTGAAAGCTGTTCTCAGTAGGCATGAATGCCAGGAAGCCACATGCTGCTTCACTTTGTTTCCTGACTGCACCAGCATAACTCTTAAAAATGAGACTTTTGGCACAAATAACCACAGTCGCACTGACAGGATATTCTATCATCACTGTTTAAAATGTGATGTTTAGTGAAAACTCTGCCGGATGTATCTTTATAATTATTCACACAAAAAAATCAAATAAAAGAGAAGTGTTAAAGTTCCAGTTTAGAAAAGAACTGAATATTTTCTTTAAGCTCTTTTTTATACCAACCTGAGTTTGGCAAAATATTAGCATGCATTAGCATGCATGTTTGGCAAAAGTTAGCATGCTCAAGCCCTCTGTCTAACATAATGTTAATTCTCATAGAAGTTAAGATGAAAGCTTTGCCATTCTTCTTCATCTCTACCGTGACATTCTAAACATTCTTTAAAGTATCACCTCTGCAGCACTGGCAACAGAAAGCAATCATTTTGGCTGCCCAAATTGGAATACCTAAGAGAGCCTTTGTTTCCAAGGATAGGTGCCCAAAACTCTGAACACAAGACAGTTTTAAAGGAATCTAAACTGGAGTTCCAAAAAAACAAAGGCAAGGAAAATCACTAAATAGCTATGAAAAGCAGTCTGTAACTTCAGTGTTGCCTGATTTTTAATGGTTGAAAATTGGAATCTTAATGTTATACTAATACGTTTTTACATTCTCAGTAGAAACAGATGGAATAATGTTGCTCATGCTATGCCAACACTATGTTGTTACTTAGTCTTTATTAAAATTGCTCCAAGGCAAAAAAAAACTGTATGCAGAGGTAAGGGGTGGAGAAAGTTGGCAACTGCCTTGGATGTTCAGGCTTGAGTCCTTTAACTCTGAGCCAGCTCTGTGCTTCATTGAGAAATGCCCACAGCTTTGTGAAGGGTGAAGTGGAAGGCAAGCTGGGTGCAGGGTACTGAGTGAACTGTGTCCATGAGACCCTTGTCCTGCCAAAACCAGGAGACACACAAATAGAAAGGAAGAACAGGAGAAGGGGTAACGTGTACAAAATTAAGAAAACCAAGCTTCACAAATTAAAGAAGCAGAGGGAAGTATGAGAAGAATGAGACTTAAAGGACAATATTGAATTGTCATCAGCTTATCTATAAATCCAGGAAAATCCCCCAAATTTCCTTCCCTATCTTGCTCAGAAATTAATCCCAGTTCCGACAAATGGCACCTCTGTGTGTGCATACATATATGCATGTGTCTTGAATATGTGCTTCTACAGTATGATCCACAGCCACTGAATTAAATGGAACCATTCCCATTTGGCTTCACTGGGTTTTGGATCAGGTGCCCAAACTCTGTGATTTAGCTTTGAAAAAAAAAA
>WEIU01020944.1:377652-407909 GCA_013389925.1 Aegithalos caudatus
AAAAGAAAGGGACAATAAAATGCCAGATTAATTCACATTCTGAAAAATCTAAGCTGATCTGCTGCAGAGGGAGGGGGGGAAAAGAGGGCAAAAAAAACCCCAAACCAAAACAACCCCCCTCCAACATTTAATCTTCCAACCATGTAAATGCCTTCAATTAACTAACATTGATTTCCCTTTGCTTATATTGGGAACTTTTATGTCCCAAAATGAAGCAGTAAAAATGTTTCCATGATAACCATAAAGATCACTGAAAAGAAAATAAAGTTTTCTGTTTCATTGCCTTTTCTGTGTGGTAATCAATTACAGAGGAAGAACAGTACAGGTTCAATTAAGTAACTAAATAAAAAGGAATTAAAAGTCACAGGGGATCTTTATTTTACTTTTGTTCAAGTGGGGTCCAACTCCAGGCCTCATTGACTTGTTTGTACCACATAAAGGGGTTTAATTTCCATGAACCAGTCCGTCAGCATTAGCTGATCATAATTAGGGTTAGAGAATACAGAGGTACTGAAAATAACTTTTCCTCTGTGTAACCTTCCCTCCTCTCTGCTTCTTTCCAAATGGGATTTTCCTGAGCTCTCAGCACACAGCAAAGTAAAAATTAACCGTGCGGCAAAAGAAAGGTTTTTCCTTTGAAACATAAGATACAACTCAGGGAAACATTGAATGCTCTGTCCCAAATTAGCAAGTGTCTGAGCACATGCTCACCTTTAAGCACTTGCTTAGATGTTCCACTGACTTCAGGTTTAGCATCTGCTTAAAAAAGCTCTCAGTGTCTTGCAGAATTGCAAGTTCATCCTAAGTGGTGAGAGATTCATTTAAAAAGGAAATATGATTTTTTTTTTAGAACTTGAAAAAAAATAGCTGTGGGTTTGGTTTTGGATTTCTTATTTTGAAGTCTGGGTTCTTATTTTAGGCAAATAACTCATGACTTCATTATAGACAGTCAGCTTCACATGGGCAAAAACAAAGCTCCTGGAGACGTATGCAGTATTAAATTTGTGCAGATAGCTGAATGGAAAATTTCAGAGGAACTGGCACCTATGGGATGCTTTGCCAATGGAAAGCAGTTTTGTGGGAATCTTGGATTACATATACATGTACATACACATACATATACATACATATACGTATGTATATGTACATATACATGTATACATGTACACACAGAAAAATTATCACAGGAAAATTAGGCATTTTACTTCAGGCAATAGCAGAAGGTTTAGAGATTGAAATGAAGCCATTGTTTCATCCACAACCTTTACACACACACAGGCTGGGGCTCATCACCTCTAACCCCTGCAGCCTCACAGTCACTTGTCCCAGGCTATGCCAGCCATATGAGTGGGTGACTGGGGATGGCACCTAGAGGGGCAAGTGGATTGTCTCTGGCACAGCATGACACAGCAAAGGAAACAAAATGCCTTTCAATCTCCTCAGTCTGCTCTTGAAGCTGCAATACACCTGCTCAGCTCCATCAGGGACCTGTGGCATCCCTGTTCAGCCATGGTTCACTGTCCCCTCTGCAGCAGGGGCCCTCAGGGCCCACCAGGCCTGCAGCCAGCCCTCCCTCCCCCTCTCTCTGGCCATCAACTAAAGAAGAGCCCCAGGCAAGAAAGCACCACCACCCCTGGTGCTCCACCAAGCATTCAGCTGGGTCATACAGAGAAAAAAAGAGATTGTACCATCAGGTTTCATGAACAGTCAGTAGAACTGTACATCTCACCAAGAGCTGCACCTCCAAAGGGCACAATATGAGAAAAAAATCACTCTCATATCTGTTTGCAAAAAGATAGCTTGGTATTGCTCATAAATTAAGCCACGCCATTTCACTGCCAAAATATTCAACAAATTTCTTTTTTGGGCTGCTCATTTTTCATTCCTTCAGGCTACATTTAACCAAGTAATCTCCCTATAAATCCTGGCTCCTGCTGCCATTCACAATGCAGTGGGTCTTGTTTAGAAATTCTTAGAATCGGTGCATTCCAGATACATGACAATCCTTTGACTTCTTCCCATTTGAAAGGAACAAAATGGAAATCAGTCCTTCTCCAAGTTTATCAGAAGGGCAGCCAAACACTGATGTTATACAGTAAGATCTTGTACTGGGAACTAGGCAGCTATTTTAATCAGCAGGCTTATTTCACATCTGTCAAGGCAGTATATTTAGAACTGGACAAGCTATTTCTTTACTGCACCTCTGATCTAAAAAAATGACCCAAGCACAGCAATTCTCTGATGGACTCGTAGGCACTTTGGCAAACCCTTGTGAAAGAGGTTAGATAGCACACCAGCTATCAACAGGGCCAGGATTTAAAAACAGTAAATAAATGTCTATGGTACATAGACATCACTGCTGTTTAATCAATCATGGCTATTTAATCATACCTTCTAGGCATCATCAGATTTGAGTGAATCACTCAGGTCAGGGGCACCAAAATAAGACAGGCTCTTTTGTCACTGCTCACCCACCCAGAGTAAAGCATATGTGAACATGATGTAAGTGATGACCTCTGAGCAACTGACAGCAAACAGAACAGGAAAGATCTCCTGAACCAGAAAGAAGGAAAAGCTTCTTTAAGGTACCTTCCCAGCCATGCCAGCAGGCAGTACTACAGAGGGCTGCCAGCCTTTTCAGAAGTGCATAGCCCCTCTTTGAGCATCAAAAGAAGCAGAAAGATTTTGTAAAGACCTTGCCTCCAAACTAGCTGTCCTTACCACAGTGAAAAGGTGATAAAAGCTAGGTGGCAACGAGCCTCTGCTTAAAATTCAGGCTTTTTTGATAAAATAGCAAAGGAGCAGATGTGAAGACAGGATCCTTAGTGAGTGTTGGCAGCATAAAGAGTCTGCAGTGTCTGCAGAGATGACTGGGCATTGTCCATTCAGAGCAGTAAGAAGTCATTCCATGCCACACTGCTTGGCTAGATACACCAAAACCTGTGTGGATTTAGCCATCAAAAACAAACTGCTGCTGCAGCATTTCATTGCAAGATGCTTTCTTTCTTTTTAATCAGCCATTTGGATAATAGAAGGATTAAAAATGAAAGCATTACTGTCCAGCATGCTCTAAGATACCAGAAACCTTACCCATCAGTCTCACCCAGCCTGCCATATGCCCTGTTTCACCAGCTGGAGCTGTGGGCTACAACTGGAAAAGGAGATACTTGTGCTATGAACAACAAAGTTCTTTGCAGCCTGTGCACTGCCTGCAGGGACTACAGCTTGTCTGCTGCAGCTTGGGCACAGACTGCCTTTAATGTCAAGGCAAAACACACATAGTTGGCACTGTATCATCTTCCTCATTCTCCTCACTAGGAGCTGAAGAGCTTGGATTTGAGACCTCCTGTAATCAAAAAATCTAGAGTCTAAGGCCATTTGGACTTGCATCCTATTGATAGTAAGGCAGTGAGAGGAAGCATCACCCTCTGCATTCATGCAGACTGTCTGTCCTTTGAAGGACTTCTCAGAATGCTTTGATAAGCATTAGAGTAGTAATAAAATACTGAAGCACAATGCAATCTGAACCAAACACAACCAAACAGGAGTCTACAAGGACTTCCATATACTTCCTACTTCTCTGCTCTTCTACTTTTTTATGTTTTATGGGAAGAAGAAAAAAAAAAAAAAAAAAAGCTAAATTAGGAGTTATTGTTTGGGATATGCCAGTGGACAAACTGCTTAGTAAGGGTGAAATTCAATGACCTGGTCATTCACCACACAACCACCCAGGGACTGCTCCAGACCCACCCACCACAACTCTTCAGGGTACCCCTCTCCAACTGCTGTACAGGGAGAGCTGCAGAGAGACCACCGCAGATAACCACCTGTCAGAAAATGCAGGAGCATAAAAACAAACAAACAACCACCCAAAAACCAACCTTATACCTCCTGCTCTCATCATAAGCCATAGATGCTTAACAAATTCCAGAGGAAAATGCCTTTATGACCCTCAGAAGCTTGTGTTCCTCTAGGGTGCTGAGGGCAACAAAAAACCCACCTGCTACACTGAGGTGAGGAGTAAATTCCACCCTGATCCAACTAGCAATGTCACCTGGAGAATGACAATCTGTCAAAACACCTCCCCTGCCTTCCCTGCACAGTCTCATCCCCAGGCTTGCCCTGGAGGGACAGCAGTATTGCCCCTTGCCTCACCTGATGTAGAACAAGCTTCAGCCCTGGACTGCCCTGGGGCTGTTCAGCAGGGTTCTGGCCTCTTGGAGGGCTGCAATGCAAACCTGCACTTCTGCTGTTGATTTAATATTTCACTCCTCTGCTCCCTCTCCTTTTCCTGCACATCAGCTCCATTCCTCCCATGCATGTCTCACTTTCCAGCTCAGCCCCTCCTTAGCTCCTTCCCATCTTGCTATTCATCTGCTTTACCTAGACAGATCACAGCTACACAGTCACAGGAGTCATCCTTCTCCCTCTCTATGGAAGTGCAACACGAAGTGTCACCTACATTTCAGTGACATATTTCACTGCAGCTGCAAACTGCAGCCTCAGGATCAAGAGCTGGGGTCCTAACCACTTCCTCTAACACTCATCCAACCTGAAGTTGTTTTAAAAATATGTCACTGGCAAGAGGTAGAATGCAAGGTAGCAAAACACCATTTCCTCCATTAATGCCTGCGGAGTTATAACATTCTTGCCATAATCTGCCTGCAGATGTACCAAAGGTATTGGAAACGAGTTCAGAGCCTCAAAAGAATCAGGAAATGACCACTTTTTGGGGTACAGAGTCAGCTTGTTTTGTACAAACCGTCTGGCTCACTAAGACAGTCTTGTCTTTCACTTGCCAGCCAAGCGATATGAGCTACTGGTGTACGTCTGGAAAATATTTATGATAAAAATTATGGTTGCAAAAAGAATAGCAAGTAAGTAGCTGATCCAGCTGGCATACAAATTGCACATAATGTTTATCAGCACAAATATGTTCTTCAGCACTACCACCTAGTCCTTCTGGGGAACAGTAGGTACTCAGGGATCTTTGTGACCATTAAGCAGTTGGGCTTCCTGCAGCCCTGATAATAAATTAATTCCTGCCTTCCATGAAACAGGAGAGGGCTTTTAACCATCTATCATACATTCTGACAGAGGAGCATCAGGGTTTTTTTATCTCAGAGTGCATCAGGGCAAGTGAAGCCTTGGACTTAACTGATACTTCATCAAGACAGTGCAACACCTTGCAAGTTCATCAAGCCCCTGGCACTGGGTAGAAGAATGCTCAGCAAAATCTCTGTCAGAAACAGAGCAACTGGGCATCGTTTTAAAGTACAGCTCATCTCTGACATCCCTCCTCTGCCTAAGCAAGCTCTACACACTGCAGCAGCCAAGTTGCATTGAAAAAGGGACTTTCCCAGAGCAAGGCAATGCCAGCCTGTGCTGAGTGAGCACTGTGCAGGTACGAAACCACTGGCGGCAACTGGAGGGGTCAGAAAGGCCCCAAGACAGGGAAGTTTTGCAAGGGCATGGCATGGAAGCTGCTGAAACTGCTCTTCTGCACCCAGGAGGAGGAGGAGAAGGGAGGCCCACCCCTGAGAGGTGTGCAGAGGGCAGGGCTGGGTTAAAAACAAAGCGGTGCCACCAGGAACCGCTGGCTCCACATGTCCAGCAGCTCTGTCTGTGCCACCAAGGCTCCCTTGCACAATCTGGATCTCCCTAGAGCCCCCTTTCTGGGGCAAGTCCTCTGCTGCCCATGAGCACTGCTGAGCTTCCACTGCTCCTGGGTCTCTGCCATCTAAACAGGCACCTCTTTTCACAAAACTCAAGGAATTTAGTACTTTAATCTTGAGAGTGGTCAGAAGGCAGACATGTTCCCCCTGGGAAAGCAGGCTACGAACAGACCCATAGTCTTCCATTTCTTTTGAGCAAAATAATGAATCTTGGAACTGCTGTATTAGAGCATACCTTAATGCTGCTGAGGGAGGAGAAACCAGCTCCCAGTCACCTTCCACTTTACTGTGGAAAGGCTGAAGGCAACATTTAGTGAGATCTAAATCAACCAGGATCTGCTTTAGCATCTGTCCCTTCTGAAATATCCTGACATCCAGTCTGTCAGCAAAGACCAGCAGAGCCTTTGTGCTCCCTCACTAGCCCAGCAAACCCCAGTCACACCAGTTTTTCACTGTAGGCCTTTCCAACCCTTTGGCAGTTCTACATTAGACTGTTTTAAAAGGGCCAAATAAGAGTAAGTCCTGTCATTAAAAAGTACGATTTGGCTCTAAGTCCATAAATTCTGTGCTCAGTTCCTTGATGGATGAGGTCTGCTAGTGTGACAACTCCCTGAGCTCTCTCTTCCCATAATAAAATGGGAAGAAAACCTCCCTTTCCACCTCATTTCCTATAAATGTTACTTCTAGGTCTCAGAGCAGCTTGGTCAGCTTTAGGATCCAGGACCAGCTTTATGCCCAGCCTGCTCAGGCTTTCTAGAAATTACTTTGTTCCAGTGTGGGTCACCCAGACTGTGGGATAACTGGAAACTTCAGTTTTTATTAGTTTTCATTTTCAGTGCTGAGTGATTTTTAAAGGAATAATTGCTTCCAGATGTCATGCATATTTTGCACTGAAGGAATACTGCAATCTCTGTTAGGGTTACAGAGCTGGGGAGGCTGTTTTTCCCTATCCAAGGGGCTCTCTCAAGAGGATTTGGGAACACTATGTCTCCCATGTGTACCCTGCAAATGCATGTAAGAGCCAAGGTGTCTGAAAAACACTCTTGGTTGTATGACACACTTCATAAAGCTGAAAAGTTGAGTGTGCATCTCTGATACAAATTTTGGGTTGCTCTGTAGGGAGAACATAGTATTGGGGTCTTAGAGCAAGGCCCAGTCAAAACCAGCCAACCCTAGCAGACTTAGATCTCCACTTTTACATCCTCACACTACATGGAAACACACTTCTCATGATGCCAAGTCCTCTCTGACTTCAAAATGCAAAGGCTGGAAAAGATAGAAGCACCTGAAGAACAGGCACAAGTTAAAAATAAAACTCTGCCACTGTGGACATTCTCAGTCTTGACTGGTTTTAAACACATTTCTTTAGTCAGATGCTTTCTGTGCTTTTACTCTTAAAAGATGTGCACACATGAGTAAGTACAGAACTGATGTAGCATCAGTAAAGATTGGGTCAGAGCACAGAAGAAACACCATATTATACCTTATGGGAATCAGTAGTTACATAATCCAAACTTCAAGTGGATGCTCAAAATTACTCCAGAGCAGTTTCAAAGTTACATCCCTTTGGGTGCTCTGCCTTCAAGAGCCCTGCTCTGTCACACTAGGTATTACCTAAAAAGGACTCCTGGATCTGTTAACCTAAATTTCCAGTTCCAGAAGACATTATTTCCATAATTTCCATTATTTCCAATTACTTGTTGAAAACCAGAAGTGTTCTATGCATCCCACACAACACCAGCATGAGCCAGATTTCACATGAGGCCCATGGAAAGGATGGGAAGAGAGCACCTTCTCCAGCACACAATAAAGGAACGTATTTTGGACACAAGCAGACCAGCTAAAACACCCATACCAACATGGAAATGACTGATGAAGACAGAATAGTTGCATTTTGTTGTCCATGAAGTCCTGCAGGTTTGCTTAATTGCAAGGAAACCTTGTATGACACCCAACTAGACCTCCAAATTCCTAAAAAATGCCAGGCAGCTGCATGTGAAACGTGTCAGCTTTGGGAAAAAGAAAATCAGTATATAAGTTGGTAAGAGAAAGCTTTAGTAAGACTTAAATGCACTATTTGAACCTTTCTGAAATTAAATAATTGATTTCCTATTTTTTTGCAAACATTTTTTCAATTCTGTGTAATGCAGTAAATGCATCACTTGATTAACAAAATCTATGAATTTTTCTTTATGTCTTGTACCAAGAAAAAATTGCAAATGAAATCCCCACAAAATGAAAAATGAAATTCTCTCTGCTTTACAACCAAAAGTAGGTGGTGTTGAAAACTGTCCTAATAACACAGGACAAGACTGACAGCACTAAAAAAGGGACTAGAAAAAAAAACAGAGCTAGAAATAAACTGGCCTCTGCATCAGAGCATTCCATAATAGGTAGGAAAATATGTTCCTTTTTCTACAGAAATAGATTATACAGAACACCATAATTTTGTGTACAACACCTACTTCAAAACAGCCCAAGAAGCTGTAATACCTAAAATAAGAAAATTACCAAACTTACGTCCATGTTCAGCAAAACTCCAAGTTTCATTCCAATGCTGTATCACATGAATAGTTAGTAAGTATATGCTAAGATATCCTGCTGAAGGCAAAGAAACATGGGTCTAACTTAAATGTTTGCCTGGGTAAGTCAGAAGGACATCCAGGAGAGTCTACACCTGTGTTTAGGAGATTCCTTGAATGGGGACAATTCATTTTAGTTGAGGGCATAGCAAGCTGAAGCACCACAAACCTTGTGATACTGCAGGGAACAGCCTGTAGCCCCCAAATCTGCACCCCTAAATGCACTCTAAACAGCAAACAACTAAAATATTAATGGAGTTTGAGAGATGATATGCTAAGCATTCAACCAATTCATTGTATCAAAAAATTATTGCAGATGGTGGTAGGGCCACCTGTCAGCGCTGGCTGTCCCTTCACATTCTCCTATTTTCAGCTGTTTATAACTTTGTCAAGAAATAGACTTTTTTTTGCTGTCTGATGCAATTAGGTATCTCTTTGCAATCAAAGAAGATCTGACCATCATTACCAAGACAAGCTTCTGAAATGTACTGTTTTGCCACATTTAAGTGGTCCACAGTTCTACCCATTTTGTTGAAGAGTCCTATTGCTTCCAAAATATTAAAGCCTGGGAGTGGGATTTGGCACAGACCACTACAGTGAAGAATGCCCTTTTTGGCATCCCCACAAACACTGTCCCAAGCCTGACCAGGCCATGGTGAAAAGTGATGACAGTTCATGGAGGGGAAAGAGACCCTCGTCCCAAGGTGCAGGGCTAAATCTTCTGACATCCAGCTGCACTAGCACGATGCACAGCTCTTCTCTGTGTAAACTGAATTGACATTTATTAATTTATTCTGATTATTTTAATTCCTGAGTGCTCATGTGCTTCAAGTTATTTAAATTATGCTATGACATCTTATAAAGGTCATCAAACCACACACAAAGCCTTCACACACAAGTATATAATAAAAAAAATTTTAAAATCTCTGTGCCACCTAAGTGTTCCTCTGAATGCTTGCATTTTAACTAAAAGCAATGTAAAAGAAGTGTAAGAAATAGCCTGCAAAAAGAAAAAAAAAAGTTTTCTTTTCCTTAACAGGCCAAGGACCTCACATTAAAACAGCCCATGGTGACCACAGCTCACACTTGCGTAACAGGCACTTGATCTGCATTAGATTTGCTTTCACAGGTCCCATAAGCACAAGCAGTGCCAGGAGAAACTATGCTGTGGGTCAGTACCAGGGATATACATAACTTTTGCACATTTTAAAAAACACTTAGTACTTCTTTTATTTGTAGCTGCATTAACAGGTATTATTGCAGCATCTGGAAAATGTGCTATGTAAAGATCCAATTCAAATTAATGGTTAGGCCAATTTTAAAATTAAGTCTCCACTTTAAAACAGAACTAAGCTTTGACAGTGCCCAATCCTGAACATGGCTAATTTTAAGAGGCAGAAATCCTATGAGATCTGATATTTTGCAAGATTTCCCATCCACATGCCTTCCAGCTTGAGAAGCAATTCAGAACCACAGCTATGGGCATGAATCCAAGTTTCAAAGATACAACGTGGACTAATCTCTATTTTAATCCCTGCTTCTCTTCTGCTGAGTATTACAAAACACGTTTCTGGTTTTGAAGCTTCTGACTTTATCTCTCTAAATTTGGAGCTGATACCTCTTGGTTCAGTTGAGAATGAAACAGTTTATGACCTTACCTGGCAATTAGCTTTCCTTGTTCCTCTGATTTACATGAAGAAAGCAGCATTGCCCTGCCCAACCCACATGGATCAGCAGTGCTGGCAGCTGCTGAAAAGCAGACATCACTTCCCTCAGAGGTGATGTCCCTCTGGGTATCCCTCTTTCCAGATGTGACCTTCAGGGTCCTCTTCTCTCTGCACCAGAACATCTCAGAAATTCTCTAAACCCGCATTTCCCAAGGTGGAAGCAGTGATTTGAGCACTGCAAGAGTGCCAGGTGAAACTCTGAGATCATCAATACTCAGACACCTCTTAAAATGAACAGTGATGAGTTCTGTGTGCTGGCACTCCATAGTTCATCTTGAGACTGATGGAACATCTCCTAGCATCCTTCGATACAGTATAATAGCAGCTTGTTTAGATTGAGTTAGTTTGCAGTGGAGATTACACTTTTTTTTAAGATGCAGGGCACAATGAGACTTCAAAAATCTCTTGTAGCTTCTAAATTTTTCTGCAACACAGCAGATGAAGTTGTGGAGGACCAGAATAGTTCCAAGAATGCGTCAGTGATTCAGTGCACCACGCTCGGAGCAAACAGGCCCCTGGGGATGATGCATGCCAGCGGCCTGACAACATCTCCAGCCACAAAGTAGTGACACAATGCTCATTTCCCTGAGGACCTGGAAAATAATGTTTCCTGCAAGGCTCTTTGGATTCCCCCCGGACAGGGACAGGTTCTTCTAGCACAGAGGTTTCTGAGCCCAAAAAGGAGCCTTGCTTTGGCTTCCTTGACCTTTTCAGCAGCCCCCTGGAAACATGTGGTAGGGAGGGAAGCTGCTTTTCCTGACACCATTCAGTTGCCAAAACCAGTGACCCCTCCACAGTGCTCCTGCAGCCTTGCCTAGCCCTGAGGTCATGGAGCAGGAGCCTCCAACCTGCTCCTAATTCATCCCCTGAGCAAAACCCACTACAGTTAATGGTGATGAGAGCAACCAGGGCAGGGGTGGTAAGCAAATCAGTGACCCCTTAGGAGAGGGCAGGGCATCAGAAATGTGGAATAGTCTATTTCAGTTGAAAGGGACCTTCAAGGTTCATCCAATCCAGTTGCCTGACCAAACAAGATGTCTGACATACAAAATATTAAGCAGAAACATTATTTCTGGTATTTCCTCACTTCTAAGTCTCAGAACTTGCAACTATACCAACTCAGTTTGTAAATTTACATATGTTATTTATTAGACTATTACAATCTTTCTCACTGATGAAGGGTTGACGTGGTGTCCTTATATCCTGATGCTTATAAATAATTAGGGAAGCAGCAGAACTCTTCACTAAAAACTACTGTAATCTTTTCCAGAACTGATTCTAATCCTTTCCAGGACAGCTGCACAATTTAATACAAAAAAAAGAGTGCTGAACCATATTTCACAGCTTGCCAGCTGCCTGCCAGGGCAGAGGGGTGCATGGCTCTGGTACAGAGGGTACAGCCTCAGCACCAGCCTGCTTGGAGAACCCAGCTCTGCCTGGTGCCAGCGCCTCAGGCAGCAGTGGCTCAGGAAGGACCATTTCCCAGCCCATGCAAAAGGACACAGGGAGGGGTGAGTGCTGCAGTGGGGAGGCTCCTACCCAAGTTTGGAGTGGGCAAAGAAGGCAGAGCTGAGAGGGAAGTGCTGATTGCCAAGGCCACAGTGGCCACTTCAGCCCCTCTCCTTTGTTACAGCTCTGCACCTTCCCCTCCTTGTAGGTCACAGCGAGAGGTGACAATGGGCAAATTTGTTGGCTGGGGTCAATCAAGCAAGCTGGTGGGCAGCAGGTCCAAAAAGCTGACTTGTAAAAAAAAACCAAACAAACCCAAAACCTAGAAAGGCCAGTAGTGAGATCCCCACATCAGAAATGCCCTCTAATGGTACAGCCACTGACACACTTTTTCTTCTCTTGCTTTCTCATTTATCTTGTAAATCAATCCATCTGCTTTCAAACAAAAAAAATGCCAAGTAAATATGAAGATTATTAGGAAGCCTTTTTTTCCCCCTAAAGCAAATTAAACAGCTGGAGGTTACATTTTTTCAATACAGACAAGCCATTAGCAAGCGTAACATAAAGCAGTTGGCTGTACACACAGCCCCACAGTGTTTCACTGGGCTGACACAGCAAAATCAAGGAACTCGTGCCTTGCACCCAGCTGCAAATGCCAGAGAGGCTCCTCAATGCCACTGAATTTATGGCAACTGCCACACCAGAAGAGCTGATCCTCCCAGACAGTGGAAGTACACAATTAGGTCACATTGAACATTGGGAAAATACCACAGGAGTTCCACATGCCAACTACTAGTGAGTGACACTGGAAAAGAGCTCCTAGCTGGCAAATGCCACCCCAGCAACAGTGCATGATTTCTGCTAAAAGTTCACAGATGAAGTCTTCAGGTGCAGAAGTGTGAGCAATCACCCAAACAGAGGGAGTAATAACATTTTCCCACAAGGCAGAGAAATGAGACAGGCAAACACCAAAGACAGGTTTATTCTTCCTGGGAAGCCACCACTACCTCCTGTCCACAGAAACAGAGGGGCTGGGTACCACATTCCTTCAGGAGGGTTGTCTTTAGGGCCAGAAGAACAAGATGAAGCAGTGATGCTTAAGGCGGAGGCTTCAGATTTGTTTAGGCTTTTTTCCCCATGTACAGCACCAAGCACTGGATCTCCTAGCCCTACCACAGGAGGAAAAGTATTTGCAGTGTCCTTATCATTGCACCCACACACTACAAAGTATGTCCTTGGCCAGAGGTGGACTGGTGAGGAACACACACAGCAGCCCACTCTGCTTACAGGAACCCTTTTGCATCCTGTCAGCATCACCGAACTATGTTCAGCAGAGTCCAGTCTTGCAAACCTGAAATCAAAGGTAGTTGTCAGTTGCAAGGTAGCTGTTTTCACAGATAACAGACATTCTGTTGCACAATATTTGGTGCTCACCATAAATTGCACTGAAAAGATTTCTATTTCTAACCTTTCCACAATGGTGATAATTATTTAAAACATTAATAAAAGGGCCCTGTACAGGACCTCAAAAAGAGGGCAGTGCTGCTTGGGGAGGGAACAGATCATAACATGTAAACTTCAACACTGAAAAGTGTCAGTCTGTCTTTTTATTCCCATGTATCTTGAAGTTACTTGTGAAGTCCACTGATTACAAAAGCATGTTTAATTTTGCCTGTGATCAAACACATACCCGTGGATGCAGCAGTAAGCAGTGCACCTCAGGGAAATGTCACACAGTTTTTAGGATGGTGAGTGGGCAGCACAGCTTTCTCAGCACATGAATTAACACCTCAATTCTTTGAAAGTTTCCATTTTTCCAATTTCTTCACCAGGCTTTTTCAGTAGAAACATAGGTTGTCACGATCAGCAAGCCTATTGCAATATCTCCTCTGCATGCATCCTCACAGAGCATCCCCATGGTTCCCTCCCAAACACAAGAGCAAGGCTATTATTTACACTTTTAGGTCAGCCTTTTAGCACAGGCCAAGAGTAGCATCTCATCCCAAAAGCAGCTGTCAGAAGGGCACGGGCAGATGTGCCTGCAGCAAGTAACCTCCTGAGGTATTGCTGCTGCTGCAGTGCCCATGACCAGCGTCTGAGAGCAAAGCCACACACCAGCACACATCAAGAACCAAGCTGAGCACTTAGGGGAAACAATCAACCTCCAAAATATTTTGAATTGTGAAACTCAATCTGAGTTCCAGAACAAAGACGGTGAAGTTATGACACCTTCATAAATCACATTCAGTATGGTCTGTCATTGCACAAGATTACAACATCACACTTTCACAGAATGGTTAAGATTGGAAAGGGCTCACTGCAGGTCTAGTCCTCAGTCAAGCAAGGGCCCCCCAAAGCAGGTTATTGAAGAATGTGTCCGGACAGCTTTTGAATATCTCCAAAGAGAGAGACTCCACAACCTTTCTAGGCAATCTGTTCCAGTGCTTGGTCACACACAGAGTAAAGAAATTCTTACCCGTGTTCAGGCGGAACTTCTCGTACATCCATTTCTGCCCATTGCCTTTTGTTCTGTCGGTAGGCAACACCAAGCAGAGCCCGGCTCCATCCTCTTGGCACTCTCCCTTCAGCTACTGATAGACTTTGATGAGCTTCCCTCCCTGCCATCTCTTCCCAAAGCTGAACAGGCCCAGCTCCCTCAGCCTTTCCTCATACATGAGATTCTCCAGTCCCTCACCGACTTTGTTACCCTGGGCTGGACCCGCTCCAGGGGNCGGCCCTCGGTCCCGGGGCGGCACCGCCTCCCGGGACACAGCCCCGCTCCCGCCCGGTTACAACACACCGAGCCGCAATAGACGGCCGGACTTCGGCAGGAGCGAGCGCGATGGAAGAAGGGATTCCAAAGGAAACACAGATACCCCGCTCCCAAGCTGTAGGGTGTCTGTTGAGAGCGAGAGCTCATCAAAACGGGCCCAGCCTAACCTGGAGGAGACCTGGGACACAGAAGCTTGCATGTCTGGCAAAGCAACCAAAAGCCTTAACCATAAATGACTTAATTAGTTTCTATTTAGAATAACTTTCCCTCCCTTACTCCCCATGCCCTCCCCACGACCCCAGCCTGCCTGGGCTTTGTAGGGTAATTTTAGGGCTCCGTGTTTCTGACCAGATCTCATCTACTGTGACATGTGACAGAGCCCGGTGTGTGGAAGGCTCCAACCCACATTTACCCAAGAAAATCTAAGATTTCCTTGTTGCTCATGCAGTTTTCTCAGACTGTTTGTCAAAAGTTATTGGTGGCTATTTTTTAAATGGAAGGAGTAGTGAGAAAATAGCTTTGCAACATATTGGGTTAGCAGATTGTTCAGACACTGTACCGGGACAATAAAGCCTTTAGGATCCTTTGATTGACATATATAATGAATGTAGCTGTCAAACTTTTGTGCAGCAATTTTATTTTGTATTGGCAAGTTATTTCACTGGCCAGGGTTTGCATAAAAGGAACAATTCACATTGTTGTGGTGCTGCTATTTACAGAGCCTAGAGGACAGTAGCACCAGTACAATATAAATATTAATATTCAAATTTCTTTTGAAATACATAATTCTGTATGCAACCTACACTGCGTGCACATCTTCATACATCGGGGAGAAAGGCATTGTGCTGCAGAGAGAAGGGGTCTGGAGCTGCTGGGAGTTGTTCATTCACTGATTCATTATGTAGCCTTTGAAAAGGCACTTAGTCACTCTGCAGTTTAATGTTTCTCTCTGTGCAACAGAGAACAAAGCCTCAACACAAACGGCGATCTCTGTTATCAGTCAGAGTGGCAGAGGTCACAGAGCCGGCATGGGGTCAAGGGGCTGCTCTGAGCAGCCCTTGTGTGCACAAAGCCCAGGACAGCTGTGCTCCTCTGAAACAGCTTCTTTCTCCTGCCAAAGCAGTGGCAGTGTCAGCTTGGGCTACCTAAGACACCAGTTGCTGCTTACCACTACCTTTCTTTGGTTATGAGCAATAACTTGCCAAGAAATCACCAGCCTCAGAGAAAACAGGCAGAAAGCTACTGAGAGGGAAAAACAAAACATAAAGGAGAGGAAGTAAAAAAACAATCTACATAAGCAAGGATGACCCTCACACTGTATTTTCTATGCAGTCAAGCCCACAAGTGGGTTGTGTATCTGAAGGTGGAAATACAAAGACATGTCCTGTTCTCTGGGGAAAGGTAAGCAACTTCTCAAATTTAGAGGCTATTATTAGCCTCACCCTAACACTGATGTACCCTACGCCCAAAGCCACAGCACACACACATTGTATCCATAAAAAGAGTATTCACAGTTCTGCAGTTCATAGAAGTGCTGATACCATGCTCTGGTACCAGTATAATTTATATTTTTAAAAGTCTGATTAGTAAGTGAGAGCATGGAAAGGACATGCACAGCAAGAACTTGGAAAGAGCATGAAAATCCAGCTTGGGGTGCTGAGGTCAATGGACACAATTTTTTTTAAGAATGCAACAGGTTTGTTTGTTCAGTCATTCCTATATTCATTTTCAATTCTAGAGACAGGAACTTCATGTCTACCCCCAAAAGAATAGTATTGTCTGAGACAAAGCCAACTTGGTGTGGTGTGCCAGAGCTTTTCCCAGCCCATTTATGTAATAAAGCATCACATACAACCAGGAAGCAGAACAGGAGCTTTATGTCCCTGTTACTTGGGTCCTAAAATACAGAGAAAGGAGACAGGACACAGANCGAAGTGCACACAGCTCTGCAGACACGGCCCCAGCAGACCGAGCGGAGGTGCGGGATGCCCCGGGCGGGCGCTGCCGGCTCCTCTGGNTACAGAGAAAGGAGACAGGACACAGGACACAGAGGAAAGAACAGACCCCTGTCATCATTCCCACCACAGCTCTGTAAGGCTTTAACACAAAAGATCTAACTATATGGCGAAATATCTATGGGAGACACCCTTGTCTGGCACAGAGGGGTTCTGCAGGTGGACTTCCAAGGTGGAAAAGGAGTAGCAAGCTGGCAATGCAAATTACTTCAGGCCAAACTCCACTACATAACTAGAGATTCCATATATAGATCCAGCCCAGGAGCAATACAGGTGGGGAGAAAGGAGCCTGGGTGATTTAAACTACATATTTAAGCAGTTCAAGGCAGCTGAAAGTAGTACTGATGCCTTTTTATTATTTAAGGTGAACATACAAGACTCAGAGTGCAGGAGCTCAAGGATGTTTCTCACTGGCTTCAAGCTGACAGTTTCCTAAAGGCAGCACTTGCTGGTTTCTTTNTTAATATTCAAATTTCTTTTGAAATACATAATTCTGTATGCAACCTACACTGCGTGCACATCTTCATACATCGGGGAGAAAGGCATTGTGCTGCAGAGAGAAGGGGTCTGGAGCTGCTGGGAGTTGTTCATTCACTGATTCATTATGTAGCCTTTGAAAAGGCACTTAGTCACTCTGCAGTTTAATGTTTCTCTCTGTGCAACAGAGAACAAAGCCTCAACACAAACGGCGATCTCTGTTATCAGTCAGAGTGGCAGAGGTCACAGAGCCGGCATGGGGTCAAGGGGCTGCTCTGAGCAGCCCTTGTGTGCACAAAGCCCAGGACAGCTGTGCTCCTCTGAAACAGCTTCTTTCTCCTGCCAAAGCAGTGGCAGTGTCAGCTTGGGCTACCTAAGACACCAGTTGCTGCTTACCACTACCTTTCTTTGGTTATGAGCAATAACTTGCCAAGAAATCACCAGCCTCAGAGAAAACAGGCAGAAAGCTACTGAGAGGGAAAAACAAAACATAAAGGAGAGGAAGTAAAAAAACAATCTACATAAGCAAGGATGACCCTCACACTGTATTTTCTATGCAGTCAAGCCCACAAGTGGGTTGTGTATCTGAAGGTGGAAATACAAAGACATGTCCTGTTCTCTGGGGAAAGGTAAGCAACTTCTCAAATTTAGAGGCTATTATTAGCCTCACCCTAACACTGATGTACCCTACGCCCAAAGCCACAGCACACACACATTGTATCCATAAAAAGAGTATTCACAGTTCTGCAGTTCATAGAAGTGCTGATACCATGCTCTGGTACCAGTATAATTTATATTTTTAAAAGTCTGATTAGTAAGTGAGAGCATGGAAAGGACATGCACAGCAAGAACTTGGAAAGAGCATGAAAATCCAGCTTGGGGTGCTGAGGTCAATGGACACAATTTTTTTTAAGAATGCAACAGGTTTGTTTGTTCAGTCATTCCTATATTCATTTTCAATTCTAGAGACAGGAACTTCATGTCTACCCCCAAAAGAATAGTATTGTCTGAGACAAAGCCAACTTGGTGTGGTGTGCCAGAGCTTTTCCCAGCCCATTTATGTAATAAAGCATCACATACAACCAGGAAGCAGAACAGGAGCTTTATGTCCCTGTTACTTGGGTCCTAAAATACAGAGAAAGGAGACAGGACACAGGACACAGAGGAAAGAACAGACCCCTGTCATCATTCCCACCACAGCTCTGTAAGGCTTTAACACAAAAGATCTAACTATATGGCGAAATATCTATGGGAGACACCCTTGTCTGGCACAGAGGGGTTCTGCAGGTGGACTTCCAAGGTGGAAAAGGAGTAGCAAGCTGGCAATAGAAAATTACTTCAGGCCAAACTCCACTACATAACTAGAGATTCCATATATAGATCCAGCCCAGGAGCAATACAGGTGGGGAGAAAGGAGCCTGGGTGATTTAAACTACATATTTAAGCAGTTCAAGGCAGCTGAAAGTAGTACTGATGCCTTTTTATTATTTAAGGTGAACATACAAGACTCAGAGTGCAGGAGCTCAAGGATGTTTCTCACTGGCTTCAAGCTGACAGTTTCCTAAAGGCAGCACTTGCTGGTTTCTTTGGTTTGCTGACCAGCAGTGCCACCTCCCCTCCCTGCTGCCATGGTGCTCAGCTTTCCTCAGTTGTCAACAAAATGGCATGTTACTCTACTTTGCCAAACTTTAGCACTGAGATTTCATTCCAAACAGTTCGGCATCTGCTTTAGCCAAAACAGTTCAGCCATTTCCAGGAATATTATTAAAGGAAAAAATATACTGCTTGGCACATATTAAACAGACCCAGGCCACCTTCTATATGAGGATCTCTAGCTTTAGAAGGGGAATTTTGAAATGTGGCCGAGAGGTGACCTTTGTGGTAGAAACATGTCTATCCCTATTAAAACCTAAATTTGGCCAGATTCAGAACAAGGAAATACTGCAGTTAAGGACCCAGTAAAGACTTTTGAGAATTGCAGTTACTTGCTGTTTCTGCTGTGGCTAAGAGGTCCCTATCTCCTGCCATTACCATGGCCAGTTGTGCCTGCACAGGTCCTCCATGGCTGGATGACAAAATTACAGAGCAAAGGGTGAGTGGAGTGAGTGGAGAGACCATCTGACATCTCCATATATTCCCATATTTTTCTGATACAGGACAGCCCCATCTGCCAACAACCCAGGTTCAACATCAGCATCACGAGTGCTGAGCAGGCATGAGGACACTGCAAAAAAGAAACTGGGACCAAAAAAATCAGGGCAATTACAATACATAGATGCACAGCTGGAAGAATTAATGTCAAACAGACAATGGCATGCTAGACATCTCCTAATAATGAAGGCTTGAATGTGCTGCCTCAGTAAAACTCTCTGAATGAGGTTTGTGTGCACTATAAGGAGAGTTTCTGAAGGAAATATAAATATAGGTCATCATTCTGCAAAACTTCACAAACCCAAGCCCTTGCATTCAGGTGCCACCTCACTGATTTTGCTGCAAACTCAAGGCCATTCATGTTAAAAGCACAGACAAGAACATCTGCTCAAACTGATGTGTTTCAACTGTATTAGTTAATTATCCAGACAATTCTTCTTATGTCATGGAAATGCAGTTTGAACACTGGCAGATAAATACTCTTGCATAAAATAGGGAGAAATCAGTATCTGCTGTTGTATCTCTGGTGTGAATGGGAGTGACATGAGTAGGTGGGCTGCAGGGTCCCTTTCATCTCTTACAAATAGGGGTTAAGAGGATTTACAGATTTACAATGAAAGCACTCACCTGATTGATAGTTACATTTCAGTAATTCTTCTCTCTTGGCTCATGGAAAAACGACAGAGCCAACCAACCTCCACCTAGACCATGCTATTCCTTCAAGGATTTACAGCCCAGCACATCAAGGAAATGGATGTAAGACAATGAAAAGATATATGGAGAAACACTCAAGCAGCCATTAGGAAAAAATGTCCCACCTTTCACACAAGGGTATCTTGGGTCTTCAGCACACCATGCAGTCCTTTCATGTATCCATGTGTGGGATCTCAGGACTCATGTCCATATACCAAGAACTGGCATGTCATCATCATCTTAGAGAATGATTTCAGTTCATGAAGTGCTGCTAGAAGAATTATAATTCCTCTCACCAAAAGACTCAACAGGCTACAAAGGAAGAGTACAAGGAAAAGTTAACCGTGTTGAGGATATGTACACCATCCCCTTTCCTCACCCATAAAGCAGGAGCAACACAGAACTTAGATACATATATAGAAGTTCTATATCTATTTAGATTATATACTTCAGTACATATATATATATGTAGATAGATATAGATCTATGTACTATTATATGCATACTTCAGGTCTGATTAAAGCACAGTGCAGAGCAGAGGGAGTCTGTGGCGCTTTTGTTCCAAGGGAGAAGGAAACCATACCTCCTGCAGAAGGCAAAGTGTCCATGCCAACTGCAAAAGGCACTCAACAAACAATTTTGGTTTGTCACTCAAGTGCTTGGTTAATGATTCACCCTGAACACCCAGGCAAGGAAGAAGTGAGTTTGTCCTCCCTAAGTGCACTGGCTGCATTAAGAAGAAAGAGCTCAATGTGGAGCCAGTGCAAGAGAGAAACTTCCCACCTGTGGTACTGCAGAGTGCTCTTCCCAGGAACGTGAACCAGAATTATGCATTACAACAGGAGGTATAGCTGGAACAGGCATGGGCTAACCCAGCCACACACAGACCTTGTGTTATATTTTTCATTAGCAGAACCCAGATCCTTTACACAGTAATTGCCTCCCAAATGAAGAAACTGCAACATAAAAAACATTTGTGTGTCTTCCTGATGGGTGACTGCAGAGCCACAGGCTCATCTCAGCTCTTCCACACACCCAGCCTTGGAGTGCCTGCAAAATCCTTTTTTCCTCTTATCCCTCTGAATGGTTAAGGCAGCATGGCTAGCCATTCTGCAGGGGATATCAAGAAAATTACATGCTTGATGTTTACATGATTTTGTCCATGAGACAATTTTGATATGCTTTGTGAAACACATGCTTTCACAGAAATCTGAGGAGGAAAACCACATAACCGAGAACAGTAAAATATTGTTCCTCTTTGGAATGGACAATTTTAACAAGACTGTTTTAATGGGAAGAGGATTTGGTAGATATTTTTAAATGTTGGCAGCAGTTTTTGCTAGACAATTTTTTTTATATATCATTCATTGGATAGACTGCTAATCTGCAAAACCCCGTCATTTGAGACCCAACAAATACCCTTCTAATGTTAGAGAAATCCCCTGACCTCCATGTGCAGCTGTCCTGGTTTTGAAAGGACAGGTATCTGCCAGCAAAAAGCTGGAAGTTCCCTTTGAATAGAGAATGTAAACCCCTTCCTCAAATGATTATAATTTTGCAATTAGGGGCTTTCAGGCAAAGTTTTGGGAATAGGAATAACAGTCCTTTAATGGGAATATTAAAAATACAAGTGTAATAGTACTGGAAATAAAATAAACATGCAAACAAAACAAACAAAANTCTCTCTCTGCCTGCTCCTCTGCCTTGGGGGAGACACGGGGCCTGCGTGCCTCGTGTTCCCCTGTGGGGACCATGCTTCCTCCCGGTGTGGGACCCCCCAAATAAACCCTTCTAATCAGCACCCTCAGAAGCCGTGTTGTGTCTTGCCTGCCCACATGCTGCTCTCCAGATGCTCCGGTAAGGCTCTGGTACCTCCCCGAACCCAGAAGAATGTTGCCTCTCCCCCCTGCGGCCGCTGGCCGGGCCAGAGAAGAGCAGGGGGGAGGATGGCAACAATTGGAGAGCATTAATGGCCCATTATCAGAAAACATCAGCTCCAAAACTCGTGCTTGGCCACCCCTTTGTTTTGGTTAAGTACCCAGCAATTAATTTCCTAGCTACCTAAGGAAAAAAAATTGAACTAACACAAAGGAAACAATATCCAACATCCAACAGCAGTTTTGGAGACTGTGATACAAAGTCAAGCTATTTGTGAGCGTAAAGTCTCCCCAGTACCTAATTTTTCCAGGTGCCACTTGGTGCCACTTGGCTGTTTGAAGGACAGCTTGAGTTATTACAATGCTTCAACAAAGGATTGCACAGAGTGACCATGTTCTTCTTCCTTTCTAAGAGTTGCATAAGCAGATAAATGTTTCTGTGTTCAATAACTAAAATTAAGATTCCTTCTGCCTGTAGTCTCCTTCAAGAATGTTACTATTCTGCTTGAGAAACCACATCCTGCTTTGCATCCTATGTGGATACATTCTGTCAATCAAGAGACATCAAGCTCAGCAACCTTCCAGGACTGCTGGTAATCTCTTGAGAGTCTACAGTACATATTTCTTTACAGACTGGACCAGATCTGATGAACTACAATTTCACACCACCCAGGAAAATGTATGGGATTGGCTTTTTAACCAATGTGAATGCTGGGGTGGACACTTAGAGGCCAAGAATAATTTTTCCTGGAAAATGCTGAGTATATCTTTTTCCCACTCAGAGCTATTGTTCCATGTTTTCCCAGGACTTCAGAGCGTGTCCAGCAGTGACTGGGATCCCTATGCAGTAAACCCATTCAGGCTTACCAGGAAACTGGGAATTCAGGGTACATATATGTTATAGTCCATGTAACTGCTACTTGCTACTGCTAAGGGTATTATAAGAATTTGGGGAAGTCTTACTCCAGATACTGCTCACAGATGGCTGCACAGTGGATTTGTCCAAGTCTGATCCTGCTGGAAAACCATCCTACTCAGTACAATTCACACACATACAGTCAAGGACCTCCCAGAGCATCAGATAACCCACACAGCACCTCAACCATTATAGGCAAGGGAGATGTGACATTTCTTGGACAAAGTCCTGCATTTGCAAGTTCAAATACACGCTACAGGCAGCAGTAGCACTACAGAGTGCATTTGCAGACCTAGCTCCTTGAGATACCTTCAGATGGCTCTCTCCCCATCTCCTGCATGCCAAGAGGGCACAGGGAAATCAGACCCAAGTGCCTGATTTCTCAGTATGGCCAGCTGGTTTGCACACCCAGTGCTTTGCCACCAAGCACCTCTCAGAGCAGAGCACGAGCAGCTGGTCTCCAGCAAAGCTGACACAGACAGGTCCCAGGTCTCACCACACTTCACTTAGAGGACGTCTCATGGCTGCTCTCACTGAAGGAGACCTTAACCCCATCTGATGAGACCAGCAGTAGGCTGAGGGTCAGGCTGAGGGCCAAAGCCTGTACAAACATCTGCTAGGAACTAGTCAAACAGCCTTTTGCTATAGAAAAGAAGCCTGATTTTGAAATCTTCCCTAGAGATCAGTAGCAGAGGGCGCCTTCTATGCACAGGCTGAGGGACCACGTCACGAGCAGTCTCAGCTGAACATGCCTATTTATGGTGGCAAGCTAAAGGTGCTATGAGTCAGGTGCCTGAACAGGGATCTCTAATTATACCTTCCAGCTACATATAATATGTAAATATGCTATGTGGGCAGGAAATGTATGAAATAGGAAGGCATTTATTATAATTATTTTAAAGGAATTTTAAAAATATTTAAGTATTTGAACTTTATTTACAGCATGGCAAAGGCTGCTGCAAAGAGAGCTGGAAGTGAATAATAAAGTGAATTACCCACAGCTCTCTTATGGGCCACTCGGCAAGATGAAGTGAATGGCACTTTTCTGCCTCAGTTTCTTTATTTTTTACAGCCACACCAGGCAATACTGAGCTATTTAATAAACTGATCTGAGTTTTATAGATGAAAAGGAGTTTATAGAGCCTGGTATGATTTATAATAATGTAATACAAGAGCATTTAAACTGTGGCTTCCTTTGACAAAGTGAACAAATTACTGTATTTCTTGGTTAATGTTTATAGCAAATTAACCTGTGACAGCAACAAATAGCAGAGCAAAGAGGCACAAGGGGGTGAGCAGCAGTGGTGAGAAGGCTCCCCAGGTTAGCACGTGCCTTCAGAAGGTCCAGGATGACACTGGTGACAAACACAGTGGCCCACATGTTTTGTTTTCTCTGCTATGCTCTGGGATGAGATCACCATATATGCCCATCCCTGGCCACTGCTCCTTGAGGACAGCCTGCTCCTCTGCTCCCAGCTCAGACTTGAAAGCCTGCAATGTAGGATATGCCTATGCAAACTCCAGGAAAACCATCTAAAATGGCCACAACATAGCTGCCTGACCAGAAGGGGACTTCCCAATAACGGAGCAGAAGATACTCAGGAGTATTTTGGAATCATCTCTGTAAGAGCAGTTTGAACCTAAGGGATGGGTTTGGACAGTGACTCATGGTGCCCGGTGCACAGCTGGAGCAGGACTGCATGTACAATTACAGTTATTAAAGTCAGCCAGCTATAAAAACCTGCTGCTTCAAAGTGGGATCTGAGAAACCACAATTATTTCCCGTTCAAACTGTGTAAGAAAAATGCAGCATTTTTTGGTACCAGCATACAGCAGTGTTTGCAACAGCTGTACATGTTCAACTGAAAGGGAAATGGTGGGTTTTGACTAATTTAGGTTCCAATATTAAAAGTCTGTACTATAAAATTCATCAGCCATGAATCATATATGTGTTATAGATTCAACCTTAAGACCTTCACTGTCAGGGCAGGCTTTGGATCTGTGATGTGTTCATACCCATGCTAAATGTCCATCTAGCAAGCCCTGATGTCATCTATCTCCACCTTTCTAACTTAAAGGGGGAACAAAACTTCCTGATAGAATTACAATTTTCTAAAGAATAAAACTAATGCATAAAAGTTGGGAAACAGCAAAAAAACCCTGTTGAAATAAATTCCTAAACCAAGTCAAGAGAACCTTTGACAGCAACCATGGGTCAAGGCTCCCACGACATTGAGAGCAACGAAGCAAAGTCTTGTACTTGACTTGTTTCCCAACATACATCTGGGAACTCCTTGGATGGGGCTGGTGTGAAACCTTCATGGCAGGATGATGACTCAGAGGATGATCACCAGACACAGCACAGAGAAGAAAACTGTCCTGTACTTACCCTATGGATCAGATGGAAATATCATTTCAGAGGACGTATCAAGGGAGGGGATTAAGAGCAAGGAACAATTGCATCTGATGTCCTTGGGCCAGCTAAGCTGCAATGCTCCTTGTCTAGAGGGCAACTGCCCCAACATTTTGGGGTTTAGCAATTTTAAACAGTCAGTTAAACTCAGGTGCAGCAAGGAGGAATAGCCTGAAACAACAGCCATGATGCTTTCCTTCCAGTATCCTCTGATAGCAAAATGATCTCTTTGGAGGGCTTACTACTTCTTCTCCTGGCTGGGTACAAGCTGGGCCTTTTTCCCCTATCATATTTGTCCAGATTTTACCCTGTTAGAATCACACAGCCAGCAGGCAAAGAAAACTTGGAGCTTTTTGTTCCAAGGCACAAAGGGGACACAAGTTCCCCAGAGTGTCGTGGTAACAGACTGACTTTGCTGGAGCAATGAAGTCTGCACCCATCCAGCAGTCCCCAGCACCTGTTAAAGTTTCTCAGAGAAGCTTGGGTGTTAGTGGATTTGAGTCATCTCTGAATTCAGAAAAACAGAAGAAAGTTGTTAACAGCATTTAGCTCATGTAGCCACCATAAGAGGGCCAATGGCAATCTTACACCAGCACTACATCTCTGCTTATCTCTACACTTAGCAGAATATTTTCTCCTCTACTTCAAAGCATTCAGCCAATCTGTAAGAGTATCTTTTAGTTTCATCAGCCAGAATCTGCTCTTTAAGGTATCAAACCTGGAGAGAAATATAATTTTTATGTGATGAATTCAGTATTTTCAGGCCTCTCTGGCTTCAGGAGAGACTTTAAAAGTCCACAAATAATGAAGATTGCTTTAAATTTTTATTTTCCAAAAAAACTCTCAAATTTTAGAAACAGACTATTGGGGATTTTTGTACTCAGAAATAACAAATGACAGATCAGTCTGATTTTATTATCACAAAAAAAAAAAAAAAAAAAAAAAAAAAAAAAAAAAAAANAAAAAAAAAAAAAGAGAGATGCATATTCTGACCGTTATCTCCAGCTCTGATAACAGAAGAATTCTTTGTTTAATAGGCCTTTCTTTATGTTCTATAGCTCAAACACTAGGGTACTCTCACTAGTTCTAATGTGTCTCTTCACACATGATAGACCTTTCAGGTGTTGCCATTCAGGAACATTACTGTTTCACATAATGAACTGGTATAAATAGGAGATTTCATCCCAAAATGAGTACTCCCATTATGAATAGGAACGTGGGTGTGTCCCAGTTTGCAGTGTAAAACACTAGTGGCATAATGTGTACTAATTTGTAATATTAAAAGAACTGTTTCTACAGGTGTTCTCCTATGTATCCATTTAACAGTTTCAGGCACTCAGTTCTACATAAATGTTAACTAAATAGATTTATAAACAAACCAATCAACAAAACAAAAACAAAAACAAAACACCCACTAAAAAACAAAACAAAACAAACCTAGCCCAAAACCACCCAGAAATCCCAATGACCAAGCATCATCATCAGAACAGCAGTTCTGGTCTATTTAAATTTCAACAATCACGATAGGAAAGAAAAGGCAGTGAATTACTTACAGTTTGTCTCTGTGCCAGCTTCAAACAAACAAAATTCAAGTTAGTTTTTTAATATGTCCATGTTTTTAGTCCCAATTATACACACGAGGCACAGAGACACACAGGACCTCATTCAAGTGACAACACATGTAAGTGAATTACCATGCTCCGTGTTCATACGGCCCATTTTAATCATCTCTGAGAAGCTGAAGAGCCTTTATGTTGCACAAGAAATTGCTGCGATTGTGATCAAAACTCTTTGGGGTGTGTCCTGATACACCAAATATTGGGATACTTGTACAATGGACAGTTACCTGTGACATCCCTGCAGCTGATTTCCCTTGCTGAACATTTGGCCATCTCAATACTGCCACGAGATGAGTTGAGCACGAGGCCTTTGCCATGGCCATGTAGGATTGCTTTTGGCAAACATGCTCCAAGGTGACCACATCTCATCCTAAAAAAGTCTGACTGTAAATACGCATGGAAGAGCTGGGAGCAACAGGGAACGCTGGCATGCTCTCCCAGGCTGATTGCTGAGGAGCAAGAGCTGAGTCAGCCCACACACAACGTGATAATATGACAGAGGCTGAGCACAACAGAAAGCTTAACAGGCCACCAAACAGCACTGGATCCCAAGCCAGATGCAGTAAGCAAGGAATAAAGGAGACTTAAACTTTCTTTCCACAAATACACAACAAGAAATCTCTTATTTAGAGCAGTGACCTAATGCCAACATGGAACAAAGCACAGCTGTGTTCCTGGAAGACCGTGTCCTTACAGAGAGGGTCCAATGCAGCAGCTGTGGCCTCACAGCCATGCTGTGGGACATTTCAAGGAAAGAGGTGAGCCTGCACTATTTGTGGCCACCTTCCTCATGTTGCAGCTTCCATGCAAACAACATTCAAACACAGCTCAAAAACTGCAGTAATTTGACAGGCTGATTGAGTGGGGAGCTAAGGCTGGGGGGTGCATTACACAAGGTATTCCACAAATGCTTCCCATCCCCCACCACACAGGCAGTGCTGCCTAACCCAGTCCACTGTTTCTGAGTCTGCCTACTCAAGTTATCAGAATAAATCCAAACAGCCCCTCACAGCTTTCCCTTAGGTCCCCATGGTAAACTTATAGTAATTTCTCATCTCACACAACATCTCACACTGTAGAATAAACCAATTGAATCAAGACAAAACACATAAATGAGTAAAACCTGCAGCTTCAAATTCTGTATTTCTAGGTCTACAAGCTCACCTATAGAAAACTGCAGGTGATGTGTTGATCCAGGTCTGGATCTCATACAGGAGGAATCCCAGCCCTGTCATTTTTAACCTGGGTTCCAATACCTGTTGAGATAAACAGGAGCTGGAATGCAATGATCCTGACAGGTCACTTACAACTCAATCATTTCCTATGATTTTATAACCCATCACACACATGCCAAGCACACCTTCTAACTTCCACCTAATGTCTATGCTGACCAACAACTGCACAGTAAGTTCTGGGTGGGGACATGACAGAGATACATATCCACAAGTTAAATAAGCTGAAAAATGAAAATACAGCTTTGGAAGGTCATTCTGTACATAAACACATTTTAAGAAAGTTTTAAAATTCTTTCCCATTTACTGATTAGCTCAAAAACTTTCATGTGAAAGCATTTGCCTAAAGTCTTTCAGTCTTTTCCTCATCCATGCAAAGAGATGGCTTTGGCACAGAGAAACATTCTCCTAAGGTAAAACTTCAATAAGCTTGAAATTTTTAAGATAATTAACCATAAAAGGTATGTATCTGTTAAAGCACATATTCACTACACACAAAGTCACAACATAATTTTTATAGGAGCAACATCTATTTCCACAGACTCTCCACTTGGTAGAAAACCCTACTATCCCTGGAATCTGAATAAATGATGAGGTGCAGTATTTTGCAGCCCCTAGGAGAGAGGGAAGCAGGGCACTGTTCTGCTGAAAGCTCACCATTCCTGGAAGCCCTCACACTGGAACACTCCTTGGTAAAGATGCAACCACACTTCCAGTTAGCTGTTTCATCACCCAGTTCATCACAGTAGTCCAACCTTTTCTGAGTAGCATTTTAGCCACATTTAGTATTTTTATCCTCTCACTTTCATTATAGGTGGTGTCACAACCAGCTCTTTGGTTCCACAGCCTTTAGATAAAAGAGCCAAGACCTGGACTTACATTGTGGAATGTGGTCCCAAAAAATTTCATGCTGTTCAAATAGAAAACCAAAATGTTCCTCAATCTCCAAGATAAAATGAGATGATTCAGATATGTTCATCTGCAGTTTTGGGAAAAACTGTAATTAGCACAAATAAAACTCAGATGAAACTTGCTAGCAAAGCAAGTGCAAAAGGCAACTTTGTCAAGAGGGAGGCAGTGCAGGGAGGGACAGCTAGAAGGGCATGCACTGCTCACCCTTGTCATCAATTTGACAGCCAGCAGAATGGTTGCTGTGGGTTCAGTCATCCGATCTTCATAAATGTCTAATCCAGTTTAAATACTTGCTAAGGAAAGAGGTTTTAAAATAACACAGAGTGATGAAAATTAAAAGAGAACGAAAGGAAATGTTTCTAAATCCATAAGGTTTCTAACCATTGCAGGATGGAGGAGAAAAACCATTTGAGCAGCAAAGATGGCCACAAACTTTTCACTAAGCAGCTCAGACGTCAAACAGTGTGCCAGAAGGAAAGGGAAGAACATGTCCCCGCAGAGAAGTGATGACTAAACTTGAAGGAGAGAATCTAATTACTTGGCTTAAGCATTCATTGCTGCTGTTAATTAGGGTATCTCCCAAAAGAAAAGCAAAGTCATGATTTAACACTGAGGACCATATGACTAAGGGCAATGAATAGAGCTTTGAGTGGAGATGCTGATTTAAAAGACTGTGAGCAAGTCTGAAGCATAATGTTGATCAGTGTCTACTTGATTATTACTGATTAGTTAATTGCTTAGTTATTTTTGGCAAAACTTGCTGTACCACAACAAATTATAAGCTATTACTGAGTCAGGTTAAAATGGACATAGTAAGACTAGACAGCATCATGAGAAAACCAAGAGGAGCCCTTTGAAAGGACCTGAGGGGGGCACTTACACTGCAGAAATTCTCCTTGCACAAAACTCAAGGCAGCCCACTGCTCAGAGTGCAAACTGCTCATGATATGGATGCAGATATTATCTCTATACTCCAGAAAAAGGCAGCCTGAGGAGAGTCCTGTTCCAGTAACCAAGGCAGATAGGCACAATCTCTTTCCTTCTACACGATGAGGGGAATGGCAGAACTGGCCCTATTAGGATGGAGGGATTTTGTCTGTAGGCTTACTCAGGCAGGAGCCAAGCCAGATTCTCTCCTGTCAACCCAAGACTTCTAGCTAAAGGAGAGTAGTAAGAGCTCTCCAACCACAGGGCAGGTTGGCCACTAGATCCATTCTCTGCCCAGTCTGAAAGGAGGATCAACTCTTTTACCTAACCCCCTCTCTTTCCACAAGGGAGCAAAGGAAGATTGAGGCACATTCAGAGCCTCAGACCATCTCAGGCTGCTTCATGAGGTGGCACTGGTCCTGGGAGGAGAATAAGGATTAGAAATGGAACCTTTGTGAAAAAGTTAAAACTGCCATAAAGCAGGACAAGCTCTGGAGGGCACCAGTGCCTGTGAAGCACACAGTGCAGCAAGTGATGACCTGCTGGAAAGTGACTTCTGAGGCATCCACCAAGAGCTCCAGCCAAGTAGCGCTTCAGGGCAGTGCTCAACCTCTCTGGGCAACTGTATCTCTGGAGCTGGTGCCAGTCTTAAATTCCAGCCAGAGATACCAGACACCTGAGAATTTAAGAAGGTCTTAAAGTGACACAGATACCAGTCTTGGAAATAGCTCTTTTGAAGTTTGTGCTGGAAGTGTGTACAAGTGTTTCCCCCTTCTTTTCATATACTCTCCAATGTAACAAAACAAACAAGCAAACAAA